>JAOPTO010002378.1:0-116282 GCA_033822845.1 Tetrapedia diversipes | reverse complement strand
TCGCGACGGCGCAACTGAATCATAACTTCGCCACCATTTTCTGCATTGCCTAATGCCTATTGTACTAACTTTATTTTGACTTCGCTGTTGAAATAAAGCAATAATATATTTATGATTTTAATAGTATTTATTACAAACTATTTTTTTAATAATATTTTTCAATATGAAAACGTCCCATTTTTGTTCCGTAGGAGGGAACACTCTTACTAAAAAAAATTCTTTATTTCTCTAACAATAAAAACAGTACCGTATATAGTTAGCATATATGGTTTGTTGCCTTTCGCGATCGCACAACTGAACTATAACTTCACCATCATTTTCTGCATTGCCTAATGCCTATTGTACTAACTTTATTTTGACTTCGCTGTTGAAATAAAACAGTGATATAATTATGATTTTAATAGTATTTATTACCAAGCATTTTTTTTAATACTCTTTCTTAGTATTAGTAAAACGTCTCACTTTTGTTCCGTAGGACGGAACGCTCTTACTAAAAAAAATGCTTCATTTCTCTAACAATAAAATCAGTACCGTATATAGTTAGCATATATGGTTTGTTGCCTTTCGCGATGGCACAACCGAACTATAACTTCACTATCATTTTCTGCATTGCTTAATGCCTATTGTACTAACTTTATTTTGACTTCGCTGTTGAAATGAAACAATGATATAATTACGATTTTAATAGTATTTATTACAAACTATTTATTTAATAATTTTTTTTAGTATTAGTAAAATGTCTGACTTTTGTTCCGTAGGACGGAACACTCTTACTAAAAAAAATTCTTTATTTCTTTAACAATAAAATCAGTAACGTATAAAGTTAGCATCAGCCTTTGCGAACCAATAAATGACTGTCGTATATAGACGACGTCAGTCGCCGTGATGCACCTAATGACTGCCGTATATATACGGCACCCGTCGTGAAAGGGTTAACGCCGTGATCGTCGAACAACAAGCGTAACGCGTCGCGGTTTGCGGTTTCCGGTGGGAACTTCCCGCTTGGCGTCGCGTGAAATTGGTGTCCCCGCTAATAGAGCGATGAGAGTGACGGAAAGTTCTTGAGGAACCGCCAAGGAAGAATGTCAATCGAGTCGTCTGGCAATTCTAGCCGGCGGCGTTCATTACATTCCTGCACGAAGGATAACGTCCTCCGGAAACGGCGCACCGTTTAGGGGTTGTTAACTAGCAGCTGCTCGTAAAACGAAGGGATACCGTATTACTAGAGATTCTCTATCGTTTCAAAGCGTACACTCGCTTTTGACTTCAGCTGTAAACACGAATCGTGTGAGAAAAGAAACGCGTTATACAGGCTGAACCCGGCAGCTTGATCGTTTCAAGTAACGTGTAAATTAATTTAAACTTTAGGAGGAAATGTTTCAAATTACAGTTACGTTGTACAAAGAAGAGAGGTGATGTGTGATGTGGTACTGTAATGTTTTAACATACAACGAAATTTTTATTTAAAACTCCTTTTTTCCATAAAAAGTAATTACCAAATAAAAGTTTCATGGATTCAAGAGAGGAGGTAATGTATGGTACTGAAATATATTAGAATAAAACGAAATTTTTATTTAAAACACTTTCTTTTCCATAAGAAGTAATTTATAAATAAAAATTGCATGGTATCAGGGGGGGGCAAGGAAATGATTAATGTATTATACTGTAATGTATTAACATACAATGAAATGTTTATCTAAAACACCTTTTTTTCATAAGAAATAATTTACAAATAAAAGTTAAGTGGTATGAAAGAGAGTGGTAATTGATGTGTGATACTGTAATATTTTAATATACAACGAAATTCTTATTTAAAACACCTTCTTTTCTATAAGAAATGATTTATAAATAAAAATTACATGGTTTCATGAATGGAGATAATCTTGTAATTTGTTTTGTAATATTTTAGAATATAACGAAATTTTTATTTAAAACACCTTTTCCCATCAGAAGTAATTCACAAGTTATTTGAGGTGATCAAGTTGCGAGGCTCACCCTGTATAACGGGACGGGATCAAACCGGGCGTCTTCCTGTTTCGTTATTCTCGCACGTTTCGCATGAAAATTCCTGCGCCTCGCATTTGCATGTGCCGGCCGGGGAAAAAAGGGTTCCATTTGCATGTTACATCACGCTTCGGGGCTGAACGGGAAGCGAGCTTTCGTCGGATGAAAAGTAAGGGGGAAAAAAGAGCCGGGGATACGGGGGATGGTAAAAAGCGGAGATCCTTGGGCTTTCGCGTCGCCAAGTTCCTTCTTTTGCTTGCCTGACACCCCGTTTCCTGGCTAATTTGCCGGCTCTCGCTTACGCACGGATTGTTTTGATTCAAATCCCATCTAGGCTGGTTAGAGGCACGAGAACCGGTGAAAAATGAGTATAACGACAACAGACGTTTGTCATAGTGTGCTTAAAGTGTCGCTAATGCTTGGAAAAAATTGCAATTTATAAAACACTCTAATAGAGCTTGCAAGAAATTATTTCTTGCAAGAGTGGTGTAATTGAAAACTGTAAACGTTATGTTAAACGTGTCGATGGATTCAAAAGCACGCAATTCTTTCGATGTAAAAATTAGGTTAACCCTTTGACTGCTATGGACGCGTATATGCGTCTCTCATGAAAGTTACTCATGTGAACTATGGGCGCGTATGTGCGTCTGACGAAAGCTACTCATGTGAACTATAGGCGCATATATACGTCTCTAACAAAATTTTCTCGCGTGGATTATGGACGTGTATACGCGTTCGTCAATTTTTTCGATCTTCCATTTAAACAACTGCTAATAGAACGCCATCCATGAGGGGCACTTCGATCGAGAGTATTTAATATTCAAGGGGTTAATTGTAGTAGCAAACGTTTAATGCTGTTTCTTAATTATAGTAGGAAAACAATGTGATCGCAAAAAAGGGATGGATTCATGCTTTTCTTTACCTTTTTGCAATATTAGAACACAGTTAATCGTATGAAATCTTAAACGATCTAATTTGAAACATCTTCTGCGAAACACACTTCCTCCGCGCCTCTAATGCTTAAAAATAATTCCATTTATTATATATTCTCTTAACTCAAACGTTTCTCGATCACACTTGAAAGACTAACATGTTTGAATGGTGTAACAAACGTTCACGTCAAAAATTCCATTTACTTGCTGACACGAGGGAAATTTCACGACTGCAAGTGGTTCGAATCAATATTAAGGGGAACAAGTAGAACGAACAGAAATGCTTCGTACGCGTGTCGACAAGAAAGAATTCTACAGAACGAGATCGATGAACGCGAAAGATCAGGCTCCCATCGAAGTTGTTTCGAACTTCCGGCGAACGCGAGAGAGACAACAAGGATCGAACAGAAGTTCAGCCGAGATGAGGATCGAGGGAACTTGAAGAGGCTCGCGGTAAATTGGTTTACTTACGATTGCAGCAAAGCCTCTATTTTCGGGTACACGACGCTCCTGCTCTTGCGATGCAGCAACTCCGATATCTTTGAGTCCACTTCGGTCGGCAGCTCCCACGCGACGGCCGCTGTTATTCCCACAACGGGAACCTCGTTCCCTGTGCCGATGTAGGTTCCGATCGTCAGACAGAACACAAACTGACGGACAGAAAATGGTAACGTTGCCTCAAAGAGGTTTAAACGTATACATCGAATTGTGTGCGAAGCTCTTTGTGCGATACGATCACACTTCGTGGGTTAAGATGAATTATAATTATCTTTGTGTGTATCTGCGATCAGAACATAAACTAACGAACAGAAAATGGTAACGTCGTCTCAGAGAAGTTTAAACGTATACATCGAATTGTGTGCGAAGCTCTTTGTGCGATAGAAACACACTTTGTAGGTTAAAATAAATTATAATTATCTTTGTGTGTATCTGTGATCAGATCACAAATTAACGGACAGAAAATGGTAACGTCGTCTCAGAGAAGTTTAAACGTATACATCGAATTGTGTGCGAAGCTCTTTGTGCGATAGAAACACACTTTGTAGGTTAAAATAAATTATAATTATCTTTGTGTGTATCTGTGATCAGATCACAAATTAACGGACAGAAAATGGTAACGTCGTCTCAGAGAAGTTTAAACGTATACATCGAATTGTGTGCGAAGCTCTTTGTGCGATAGGAACACACAATTATGTTTGTGTGTATCTGTGATATAAATTTAAAAGCAGAGAAATTACATGAAGATATATAACGAAATTGGTCAAAATTGAAGCTGCAGAAATTAAAATCGAAGGCGGGAACAACGGCTTTAACGATGCAGAATTATTGAAGAGTAATTTTTCGAATTTAAAAAGTTAACAGTAAAACTACAGAAACTAGTGAGGAATGCCAAGTAAATCAGAAAATAGTACTACTAAGACAATTTAGAAATCCCTTTTGTGCTAAGGTTAAGATAAAAAATTCCTAGAAATTCTTCTGAATAAAATTTCTAACCAATTACAATATGCAGAATAGCGTCGAAACTGAAAGAGCAATAATTACTCACAATCAGTCGAATCGCGATGAAGCTTCCAAATCCATCGCAATAACCATATATTTCTCAAACTTCAAACGAAACACCTTGTGTAAACTCTGTCCTACCTGAAGATTGCTGCCCTCAGGAAAGATCAGGTACCTCTTAGGTCTCGACAGGATCCTCGAAGCCTCGATCGAGTAATTACTCGCTGCGCAGAACCCCAAGAAACATAGGCACGCGATCACGAACGATGGATCTCGCAAGCCTGGCATCCCTTCGACGTATCCGCGACGCCACTTCCGGTTCCCGTGTGTTCCCTCCTCAAGCAGGCGGTTCCATGTCGAAAGGAAATAGCGATTCGAACCCGATTCGATCGCGATCTCCTTCCCTCACCTCGACGAACCGCGGATGATCTACGAGCCTGATCTACGAACGATTTCGACGCAACCGAAACGCGTTACGCACTGAACCGCGTCGGTTTCCCGTGCAGAAACGTGGGTTACACTTTCAGGTAATCGACTAACGGGAACAACGAGCCTTCTGTGTTTTTCCACGGCTCTAATGAACCGGCCGCAGACAGGTGGCGAAAATTCGTACGGCAAACGGAATGGTGTACGCCGCGGCGTTCGATCCTGTTCGAGCCTCGTTATCGCGACCTCGAGCGTGTTTCTTCGAGATCACGGCCTCTAATGAACTGTCGAGAGGGGGAGGGAAACGGTGAGGTGACGACGTCTCGCTTTGGATACATGGAGGATTTTGTGTGGCCATAATAACGAGTTCAGGTCGTAAAGTCACTTAAACTGATGAAAAGTGAATGAGAAGATACGGTTAGACATTGACTCGTACAACAGAGAAGAGAAAATTAGGAGACTAAAAGTTATTCGTCAGAGATGATTGCTGGAGATCGATAATTATTGTATGTATTATGAAAATCGGCTTTGGTTTATTACCAGGGCGTATCCTCTAGGTCAGAGCCTAACCCTCCCAGGTGATCACCACCCTTCTGCCAGTAAGTCTTCTTTTTCAAAATTTTCCCCCCACCTTACAATCGTCCACATCCCTCTCACACTTACTATTTTCCAAACCCTTAAAAAATCGATCGGCCTTCAGTCAAAATCTCGGGTAAAAGCAAAAGGAAGCAAAACGAAGAAAAATGAAGAAGCGTATACTTAGCAATGACTAATAATAAGAGTACATAGTAATGACAAAACAGAATCTACGTGAAGCGAAACCAAAAAATAAACGAAAGAAGTTAGGCTCAGCTAATATTACTGAATAATATTAACAAAGCAAAGAAGCGTGGCGTGTATTATTCAAGCCAGTAACGGTGATCAAAACCAAGTTCACCCGAGACTGACGAGGATCGCTTAAAATATAGCCCGGCAAGAGTAAGGGAGCAAACGAAACGCAAAGGAAAAGAGAGAAAGAGAGAGAGTGGGAGAGAATCGACTCTCGCTCATTGTACTTTTAAATGCGGGCTTATATTAATTCATACTGTCTTCGCCAGGCAGAATGTTGCCCTTCCGGGGGAAGAAAAAGAAGAAAGCAAACGAAGGGGTAAAGGACAGAGAGAAGCGAGCTCTTTTTCACCAGGGCGACACTTATTTCCTCATTTCGCGGACCATAGCCGCGGAACGAGCGTCTGTTAATTGCATATGGGAGTCTCAAATGCGCGCGCTTCTGCGCCACGCAGCCCGGCAAGAAAACCGCGGAGCATTCTAAATTAATGCTTTTCGTTAACGCGCGGTCACCGACCACCGACGTGGATGCAATTATAACCGTTCCGTCGCGGAATGCGAGCCAACCCTAGCCCAGAGATCCGTCGAGGTAACCTATTTTCCGCGCACGAAAAAAAAAACAACGCTTTTGTAGGCAATTTCCAAATCAATAGGGCCTTTGTATAGGGGAGAGCGGCAAAGGATAACGAATGCCGATTGTCATTGCTTTCTTTAGGTGACCGCGGATTAGACTTCGAGGTGTCGCCGTGTTATTTTTTCGGGGTCGCGTTATCTTCCGGCGCCGTTTTAACCCTTTCGCTACGAGCGTCGCCTATAGGCGACATCCACGCGACGACCTGTGTGTTCGAGTGCCGACTTTTAGAATTCACCATTCTGAATTAAATTACTATGAATTATAATTCGATGTCTAACTATCCAAAATTGTATTTTTATTTATGTGGCGGTACCCTGGAAAGTGTCGAAGAAAATAATAGTAATTAAAACGACTGTAGGGAAATGCCTACAGCCGACCAATAAACCTTTTTTACCACTTCATTTTACCTGGGCCTCGAACACCGAGGGTCCGAGCGGGCGACCATTTTTGTCCGCGCGGAGTCCTAGGTTTCCTTCGACAATTTCCAGAGTGCTACCACCTCCACCGAAAGTACAGCCAGCCCTTGGCGGGGGGCTATAGTATATAATGACCATTTTTTGGAAGACACAAAAAAGTACGTCCTCAGTTTTCCAATAAGCGTCAGGCCTATTCATTTTATATTTTGTTATTCATATTGTTATCCGTTATTTTGTTTCGTTGAATAAATCGTTATTTGTTTCTGTTACTATATTTTATTATTTCAACGCACATACCACCTCATTTATAATAATAGCAAAATTTAGAATTTCAATTTGACATATCAATTACCCTAAATTATATTTTTATTTATAATAATTGCAAAATCTCCAAATATGTTAGTACTGGTCATCTAAAAATGTCGTTGTGTAATACTTATTGAAAAAGACGATCCGCAGAATGACAAGGTTGCACCGAAAGATGTAAGTCCGAACATCAGTTTACCGAAGCGCAACGTGTACACTTTGCGGCGCAGTGCTCCGTACAGCGGAGTCACTCGGACGGAGCGCGCTGCCGTAGCGAAAGGGTTAAACAACGCCTGCGTTGTAAGGATAAACGGTAGCGGCCGTAAACCTGATCCCCGAAGAAAATGTAGACGGCTGATATCCTAGAAGCAAACGCGTGGGGATATCGAAGGCGGGCATTTTTCCGAAGGTCCTGATTGGTAAGGACAGGAACCGCCTATCTGGCCCGAGCCAAATAAATAGGAAGCCTCGCGACAATTAGGGTTAATTCGTTAGTTCGTTCATAGTTCAGAGTTTAGAGTTCAGAGTTTTAGTTCAGAGTATATAGTTCAGAGTATATAGTTCAGAGTTCATTATTAGAAGTCGTTGCATTAGCTCGTAATATATGTAAAAGCCCATCGGCCAATAAAATAATTTCCTACACTTTCGTTTCCTGCGATCCAAAACCTGCGAGGGGGGTCTAACCCTTTGCGTTCGTTAGTTAGTCGCCTAACGATAGATTCGCAGGTTTCGATTGGTTTATGTTGGATTAGGTTAATTCAGGGTACACTTAAAATAAATTTATTACCTGGTAAGTTATCTACATCGCACGTTTGTCACATAGCAGTTTTTATTTGACAATATTCTGGCTGATGCACATTTTAGCATTTTTTTTTTAACGACCACAGTTCACTGTATAATGCTTAGAGCCACATAGCAGTCTGTTTATACGAAAATTTAGTTAGTAAGCTAGTCGTAATAGTCAAAATGCCGAAATCTCTGAAAAGTGCACATAGCAAATATTGGTTTGACGACGACGACATACTACTCTTAAATTCTGTATTTTAGATTATACTACGGCTTATTCGTCGCGATTTCTTATGTCTGACCAGAATAGCTTGGTAGTCGATAGATGACACGTTGACTCTTGCCTAATCTCGCAAGTGATAGTTTTTACTGTGATCTTTGCATGAATATAATAGCATAATAGCTAGATTTTGTGAAATAAGCGGAGCATAAGAATAATTATGATATAGTAGTTGTAAGTGTAGGCAATGGTAATTTAATTACACAAATATTGCATACGAGATCATCGTTTTCGTAGAAATATTGCTTTCGAAATTTTGAGGTTCTAATTTCCTTTTAGTCGTATTCAATGAAATAATTCAGCATATTATTTATAGTAGGCAAAATCGTACGTGTTCCTATTAATACGATGGTTTACAATGAATAAATTGAAAACGAAAAAATCGGTTGTAACAACCCTACTATAGTAGTACAATAATCTATCTCCTATGAAAGTGTACGAAAAAATACAATGTTTCTTAGCAATTATACAAGCGATAAAATCACTTTGATCCATGATCTATTCTACTTAAGACAGTGGTACGGGACTGTAAAACAAAAATACGTATTCGATGGACCTTTTACGGGGGAACAAGTTTAATGAGAGAAGCGTCGTTTCAATTTTTTTCGCGCAGCTCCGTGGATGTTCAATTTAATCGGCGATTCGTGAGAGCGCACGATTTTATGGATCTACGAAGCCGTCGATGCCGATCAACTCGAGGGGACAATTCCTGACGTGAACGTCGCAGTAAAGAGGATCCAGCGACGAGCTGTTGGCCGTGTACGATCTGAAATTAGCGACGATTAACGGACGATCGTTCAACCTGGATCGATATTAATATACGGGGCCCTTACCCGACCAGCAATTTTAATATCTTCGCGATCACACCGTCCCGTTGGCTCACGTACTCCATCGCCTGACAAATGTTCTTCAGCAGGCATGATCTCCCGTCGAACCCGTGGCTGTAATATTCGTCAAACATTTAAATTCCACGCTCGAACTTAAATTCCAACGATGGGACCGTTCTTAATCGCTAGAAATTCGTATAATTAATGCCGGAGTAAAATTCAATTGGAACGATTGCGCACGAGTGTTGAATAGTAATATGAGATTAAGCTTAGGGGTAATAAAAATTAAGTATGGAGAAGGAATTAGTGTATCTACGCAGGTTTGGGCCATTTTCTTCAAGTTCCTCGATGCACCTAATTTTTACACCCTTGTAGAAATTTTCTACAAACTCTAATACTCAAACGATATCGTTCACTTTCAAACGACATTGTTCTCTTTAATGTTAGGTATTTTAATTGCATATTTTATGTTGAAGTTCTAAATATTATAAATATACTTTTTTGTAACTAGTCTTTTGAATAGATCAACTAATAATTATACTAATTATTTTACTAACATTTTACTAATTATTTTTACTAAATATTATACTAAATATTTTACTAATTATTAGTGATAAGAATTGGTAAAACTTAATCTATATATTAAAGCTAACATCACTAATAATTATTTTTCGAGTGCAAAAGATTGATTGTACAGTGAACTAAATATTACAAACTCTAAAGTATCAATACCTCTCTCTCTCTCTCTATCCTGCTTACTGAAGCATACACTTCGACAAAAAAAAAGATCAAGGAAACCCACCGAAGGCAAAGAGAACCTAAAGGATGAAACGAAGAATCGAGCGAAGCTGAGGAAAGGAAAAGGAAGAGAGGAAACGAAAGCAAAGGCACCGGAAACGGAGCGAGATGTAGCATGGCCGATCCGTGACCGGTGCCGGAAACCGTCGGCCAGACGGCCAGAGATCCAGCCCCTTCCGACCAGTTCCTCGCCGATTCGGATCAACGAATGCGCACAGGGCAATTTTCCTCCCTGCACGACTTTCATTCCTGCATTATTCACGGGCTGTTAAATTATCAGTTGCTTTCATGGGTAACGTGTTACTTTTTTCTTGGTCTTGCATTCAACAGTGGTATTCGATTCATTGAACACTTGCATACAAATTTTTCAATGCATTAATCTACCACGCAAGAGATCTAAATATTTAATGTTTATTAGGAGATACTTTTTATTTGGAAAAAGAAAAAGAAAATAAGTACAAGTGAATAAAAGCTTGGTTAGAAATTTAAATTCAATAACTAACCATTTGTGACATTATTTTTTATTAACTTGAAATGGTAATCTTATCCAAGTTAAATGGTAATTACCTGAAACACGTTTGTAACTTAACAGAACAACTTAACTCTCCTTATAAACGAATGCAACATATTTTCCAATCTTGCACTGATTACACTGTGACCGCTTATGAAATAGACTAACGACGTCGTGACATTAATCTTACCTTTAACTAGCAAGATTTTAAAACGTACCCAACCGACAGAAATTTATTTGGCTTAAAAGATTAATCAATTCTAATACATGTTTTTCTTGAATATACATTAATATAACAACCGTTCTAATACTGCACAGTTCAGAAGAATTATTTAAAACGAACTTAAAAGTAAACAAATACTTAGAGAAACACCCTAGCGAACTTCTTATTGTTAGACAATCCAACACGAATTACCCAGCCCAAAAATTACCAATTCATCGATATTATCGACGATTGAATTATTGTACAGGGTGGCCAAAATAAAAGAGGCCCGAGAAGATAAACACTCTTTGTTCGATTAAAAACGACATTATAGGGAATCTTATTCACAACTACCATTAACAACTTACAATGCAACAAACACAATATGACCGTTAACAAGAAATGGCCACCGTTAACAACTTACAACGCAACACTGACAAACAGAATATGACCGTTAACAACTTACAACGCAACACTGACAAACGCAATATGACCGTTAACAAGAAATGGCCACCATTAACAAACACAATATGAGCGTTAACAAGAAATGGCCACCATTAAAAACTTACAACGCAACACTGACAAACGCAATATGACCGTTATCAAGAAATGGCCACCATTAACAACTTACAACGCAACACTAACAAACACAATGTGACCGTTAACAAAAAATGGCCACTGGACATCACGTGATCCCTCCCAAGCCTCGATTCAACCATCACCTACGGTATGATTCCAGGCCTCTGTTATCTTGGCCACCCTGTACAACAAGCCTCTAACATCTACTACCTCTCGTAGACCAGCTCTGCGTCCCGATGAACGTCCGACACGGACCTGCCGATCCTAGAGAAAACGGGGCCGCTCGGTAGCTGCCACACCAGCTTGAACCCCGCCGCCTGAGCGAAGATGGTCGTGTAAGGGAACGAGGTGATCTTGTAATTCACCCTGTACTGAAAGCAAAGGCCGGCCGGTTAATAGTCGGCCGCGATGTTCCAAGGTGCCGGGGCTTAATGGCCGCCGGGCTGGCGCTGATGGAAACGGTCACGGTCACAGGGAGCCGTTTCCCGTAGCCTGATTGTTCGACCCTGATTGCGCTGCACGGCCGACGATACGTGATAGGAATCGAGCGACTTCTCTCCGTGATAGACTCGGGCTTTCGTTGCGGTTCGGGTCAGGGAACGTGAGACACTGACGGCGTATGATCGAGGATGCCGGAGACCTTTGGAAAGGGTTTACGTTTCGTCTTGGAGGGAACAGTGACGTGGGTGATTTGGAGAATAATTTGGTATCGCGAATTGGAAACAGTATATTCTGGTACGAAGTAAGTGAAGGGATAAAAAGGGAGGAGGTGGGGAAGGGATTCTGGAAGTGTTCTTTTAGAGTTCCCGGTGCTCCCTCATTTCGCTGTAGTAAGCCACCGTGGAGATTTTAGTAGGTAAAAGTCCTACATAACTTCGTCACCCCCTCCCCCTGGGTGACCGGGTATCTTTCTGAAGATTTCTTCGACGAAAAAAAGAAAAAAAGAAAGAAAAGTGGGGAAGGGATGAAGATGTGTACACCGTCGATGAGAAATTTGGATATAGGTACGCAGTTTTGGTGAAATAAATAAATGTGCATGTATTTTGCATAAGACATTGTTGAGTTATTCATTTCCAATGTTTACGTGCCGCTGGCATTGGCATTACCCAATGTACACCACGAGGAGGTTGATCGATCGGACATTGCACATTAAGGTAACTGAGAAGAATCGATTTTCGTGCTATATTTTGTGTGTGCTTCAAAATGAGTTAATTGTTTTCATTTAGATACGTACCAATATTTAATGCTAGTACCAAAAACACGTAAAGTTTGGAAGCTTATTAGTTCAACAATCGCCTATGCAAAACACATGTATATGCATAGCTATAAGAACAAGTAATAAAAGATATAGAGTTTTGTTTATAAAGTCAAGTATGACCTTCACAACATTCTTCCAGCTCATCTTAAGATCGAACAATTATAATCGTAATATGTCCTCCTTGATATCGTACAACTTCTATTTGAAACTTTTTTTCGCATTTTTAATACTTACAAAAATAATCTTGCTTAAATATTTAAAACGGATATACTGTATGAATTTTAATGAACTTAATGAATTTTTAATTCATTACATATATTTCTTTTCTTATTCTTAAGAACGATTAATGTTTCAGATGAAGGACAGTGAATTCCTTGAAATTTAAATCTGAACCTTGTCATTTTGCACTTTCAGTATGAAGTTTTTCACTAAATTTCTGCTGCTTCTATTCTTTTCATTTACTTTTTATCGCTCACTCTTATAGATTAATTATTTTTGTTACTATAATCTGCGGTAAATTTTCTGTTTCTTTCTGTTTATTGATTTTCTAGTAAAATTTAATATTTACCATTACTTATAGCATCAAATTTTTAACTTTGAGAGTTTTAACTTTCCATGTGATCTCTTACAATAATTTGTACGAGTCAAAAAGGATCCACGGACTTGTTCGACACAGGTTAATCTCTTCGAGTTTCACAAAGCTAGCTGTCTGTACAGATCCTGGCTGGATCTCCAATTCATAAGCTGGAAAATAACGAAAGTATAGCGCGCCGTTGCATAATCCTCTGGCAAACGTATGAATGTATTCAGAGCTGTCGAAAAATGGAACGATGATAAATTGCGCGGATGTTTCTGCGCGATACACATCGGTCCAATTCTTAGGAGGGTGCTTAAAGTCACCGCGCCACTTTTTGCTCTCCCTCTGTGTTCTTTGGGCGTCGCGTGCCTCGCAATATCGCCTCATATGTATCTTCTTGTCTTGAGACCACTTCCGGAAAATGCGTTCCTCGAGACATGAGGCTCGTTCAAACCCTCGCCTTGAGATTGCGAGTCGTACTCCAGGCTCAGATTGTGATCGAAACAAAGACACAAGGAATTTCCAATAAAATTCAATTCCAGTTTTTTCAATTAATCGTCGCTGCTAGAAAAAATTAGCAGCAATTAAGTAACAATAAAAATAATATATAATGGTAATATCTAATACTTTTCCTGCAAGTTTCTAAAATAATTCTATGCACACGTTGAAAGAATATTTCACAACGTTAATCCAGAGGCAGAAATCTAATTATGCGATCTAAATTTTTTTCATAATAACCAATATATCTAGAATCGTGAGTAACAGCTTAAATCAGTGAAAAAAAAGAAAAGAAAAAAGAAAACCAAAACAAACGTAGGTAGAACCTTCTGTAAGGACGAGGGAAGCAATCAATGTTGGTATTGCGAAGAATATGTGAGTATTAGGATATGTGAATGACAAGTAACCAGTAGTGTGTGTGAAAAAAAATATAAATGAGTGGATGTATCGAGCGAGAAAAATTATTATATGATCTATTTCAAATATATATAAATATATAAGCATGAAACGTAAAATTTCTCGGTTTCATCATTTCCAACACAAACAATTAAAAAATATTTCGGTGTCACTCTTAAAGCGTACCATATCAGAAAATCAAACACCACTTCATCCCCATTCTATCGCCAACTACCCTTAACCAGGGATGCTCCCTAATTTAACTCAAAAATAATCAATCCACCTATGACCAGACGGCAACATCGAACCATCGAAAGCGCGCGCACGGTTATAGAATAAAGTGCAACGTGATGGCGCACTTTTCTACTTTATTATCGCGTCCCGCGTGCTGCGTTTCGAACGGCGGACGACGGCGGCGGGCATAGTGCATCGATTTATGGGACGGTGTTCCGGAATTCAGCCGCTGTCCCGTACATTAGAAGGGCGATGCATAGTGCAGGCGCAGCGGGCCGCGGCGTCGATACCACGCTGCACTTGCATCGTAAGTGCACTGGATCATCGCCGGCTGCATAATTCTTCCGGCGCGAGCACGCGGAATGGCTGGAAATGCGGCGCAACGCCGCCAGCACCTGGTGCGGCCCCGTGCCACCCTGGGAAATCGTAAACAATTACCAACAGCGAACTCAGTTCACCGAGTTATAGAGATCGGATCGTTCCGCGAGCGAGCGGAACTCCATAACCGAGTAGAATACCGTGAGCGAGCGTAACGTCTACGAGTTGAACGGAATTCCGTGAGCATGTGAATATAGAAATTGCACGGGATTGAATCGGACGAAATATTACGGCTTGGGTATGATCGGTCGTGGTCCCTTAGGCGAGTAGAATACCGCGACGCGAATGAAATTTTATGAACGCTTCGAATCAAATAAGTGAGTAGTAATCGTATAAGCCAGTCAATCACCATAAATGAGTAGAATACCGTGAGCACGTGAATATAGAAATTGCAGAGGATTGAATTGGACGAAATATTACGGCTTGGGTATGATCGGTCGTGGTCCCTTAGGCGAGTAGAATACCGCGACGCGAATGAAATTCCATGAAACGCATCGAATCGTATAAGCGAGTGGAACACAATAATCGAGTAGAACACCATAAGCGAGTAGAATTCTGCTATTGAGTAGAAGTGGAATTCAGTGTCATTTTAATTACTGATAGCCAGCCCAAAACTTTTGCGATGAACTTAGGAAGGCTTGGAAACCGAGGGTTCGAAACATTTCTGTCAGGAAACGTAGAGTTTCCTTATTATCAATTTAATAACATTATAAAATGTCTTCAGTACAAGCTTCAAAAATTCCTTGACCAAATTTACTCGTAGAATAGAGTTTAAGACCAAAGAGTCAACGAGAATAAATTAATTGATTTATAAGAAACAGCATGATAAACAAAATTTGTATTCTATGCTAATCGATCAATAGTGTTCTAACATAATAACAATAAAAATGAACGTATAAGCAATATCTGCAAACCATAAACCTATGCTCTTTACATTGTCCTCTCGTCTTAAACTTTTATCCGCTACTGTACAAAATTCATAACTTGTATCGTATATCGAAGATAAAAGCAATGTCCTGAAAGATTCCAGGAATAACGTACGTTCAAAGATGAATTGTAAAGGTGAAACCAGGCAAGAATCTCGAACAGGATTTTCGCGTGACCGACTTGCAGCCAATAAGTTTGCCCGGAAGCAACCTTGACAAGGATAATGCGTTCGATCACCACGATACGTTTTAGCTCGATCCACGAATTACCGTGTGCGGCAACTTCATCGCGCATTAATGGCGGTGCATCGCGTAACGGCTCAGAAGCGAGAACCGCCTTTTAAGGTGAAAATACGGCGCAACGATCTGCTTACATTAGTCGTGCCCTTCCCCTTCTTCCCCGTACCAGCCGTGTATAGCGCATAACTTTTCCGACGAGGCCGCTAAAGCACGTGAATAATATACTAATATTTACAAATTCAAATTGAATTCAATTTATTACAGACCAAATAATTTTATTTGAACGGAATAAAATTATTGGCCTATAAGAAAAATTAATAAATGAATAACTTTTCCGACGAGGCGGCTAAAGCACGTGAATAATATACTAATATTTACGAATTCAAATTGAATTCAATTTATTGCAGACCAAATAATTTTATTTGAACGGAATAAAATTATTGGCCTATAAGAAAAATTAATAAATGAACAACTTTTCCGACGAGGCGGCTAAAGCACGTGAATAATATACTAATATTTACGAATTCAAATTGAATTCAATTTATTGCAGACCAAATAATTTTATTTGAACGGAATAAAATTATTGGCCTATAAGAAAAATTAATAAATGAATACTGTTTCATACGAAGACAAGCGAAAAACTGAGATTAGAATAAATTTAGGCCCGTAAAGATTGCAGATAGCGTGAAATATAAAGGATCAATAAGATGCAATCGGCAAGCTAATTTCTACGCGTAGAATTCCTTTCACAGGGTATTGTATAAATCTTTAGTCGACTCTATTCGTTTGAAAAGTCCAGAAGACTGGCGAACGTTACCGATCACCGAGTCGAGGGAGTGATAACTTGAACCATTGATACTTAGAAAGTTTGCAAGTAAAACTTCAAAATAATTCGAAGGCGAAACCTGATAAGAGACTCGTTACCGTGAATTTGTAGAATCTTTATTACAAATTACATCTGTAATTATTGTTATCAAAGGTTATCAGGCGGCCTACTACCTAGATAAGGTTATAAAGGTTATTATTAAAAATTTTAGTACTAATAAATAGTTTTAGTAATATAACAGTAATTTTAGTAATAATTAGTAATAATTTTAATAATAACAACTACAATAACGTAGTTGCCATTACAAAATTTTGATACAACTAATAACGATCTGTTATTTAGAATTACTATTAAATATTGTAATAATTCACAAAGATAAGAAGAATTTTTCTGCGAATTAAAGGATCATTACTTCGATTCCAGTAACAATACAAATTTTACAAACGTGATTGGATATTTAATGAAAACGCTGCGATCAATTTACATATTCGACGTGTTAGGCTACATATCAGACTTCTATACTTACGAAAAACGAGCTGCCTTTCCGGAACGACAGGGCCCTGGTCGCTCTGGCCGCGGTTACAGGTTCGTAAGCGATAACGAGTGCGAAGCAGAGGACGCAGCAGTGCAACAGACGCATAATCAGCGGATGTCTGACCCTTGGCCAAGACGTCCCAGCGAACTTCCCGTCGCGGCGTGCACCGAATGCCACCGGCTGTTCGGAAGCCTCAATTCCACGGAATTGAGTCGTTTCCGACAGGCGACGTTGTCCACGGTTTTCGATAACGGTGCTTTGGCCCCCACCTTCGAGCCGATATTCATGACTTTTTCGCGTCACCTTCTGCTACATCTTTCTTTAGAACGAACCTTACGAGATTGTTCCGTCTGGACGCTATCGTTCGCGAAGAGATATTTAACCCCTTGACTACTGTGGGCGCCTGTAGGCGCTTAGAAATTTTGCGTTTGTGATACTGAGAGCGCCTATAGGCGCTCGACACAGTTTGACTTTTTGACACTGAGAGCGCCTATAGGCGCTTCACACAGTTTGGCTTTCTGACACCAAAAATTCGCCGTTCTCGGCGCACATCGTAACTCAATCCCTGCCGTATGGTACGACCAGTACATATCAAAGTCTGCCGTAGTCAAGGGGTTAAAAGTAGGTATGGAAATATGTATGCTTGATTAACCTTAACACTTTGCAGGCCGCTGTCGCGTACGGGTGACTTCTTTTCGCTAGCGGCGATGCTTCATTTCGATGTTTGTGTAATTTAGTAATATAAGATTATACAGTAAAAATGGTGTCACAGTTATCTTAATGCCTCTTTTTAATAATAATCATATTGCAATTATTTATGTTACGAACGATGTTACGAATAAATATCAGCGTTAGCGAGCAGTAGTACCTGCGTGAATCTCGCCGGCGATTCGATAAATGTGCGGCCGATAAAGGGTTAAGGGATTGCGGGACTCTTTAAAAGATTATTGAGATTATTGAGGATCTTTTGGATCTAAGAAAATAATTCTTCGATAATGATTACTAAATTCTTGTTAAATTCTTGGTAAATTTGTATTATCAGCTGACAAAAAGTTTAAGGCGACAGGACAATGTAAAACAAAATTTTATAATTCGCAACTGTTGTTCATCTATACATTGTTATTGTCATTACGAACACTATTTATTGATTAGTATAGAATACAAATTTTGTTTATGATGTTACATCTTAAGTGTCGTCGATCATTGAACCAGCCAATCCCAGAACACACAAGTTGCATTAGGCATCATTACGTCCAAACAATTCATATCTTACATTCGATAATAAATTATTTCGCAGCTGGCACACAATCAACGAATTCGCTAATTTAATCTCAAAACCGCGTAAAGCATAACCTCGCGCCACCCTTCGTTTCTTTGCCTCAATCTTTTTTGCTCCCTCGCTGATTAATTTCTTTTATAATGCCCGTAGAAGACGAGGCGGCGAGAGGGATGCGGGGGGAGGGGAGGAAACGAGGAAACGAGAGATTAAACGGGGACAGGAAGTGTATCGTGGGAGATCAAAGGGTGTCCCGTTTGATAGACGGACTGCCGGCGCGAAATCGTTTCGCGCCCAACGCCTTTAATTAACGGGAAAATTTGCGATGAAAGTTGTTACGCGGCAAGTTTCAGTTTATTGCATCGCGGAACGTCGAGAAGATGCGGCGTGCGCGCCGGCGAAATACAACGGGGAGAGGCGAGATAAAAGAAGATTCATCTTGTTGCGAGGAAGAAAAAGTGACGTAACGCGAGCTCGAACGAAGTAACCAGGTCGGGGAGGAAAATGGAGGCGTTAAAGCGTGCAAAATGAAGGGGGTTCGTGCGAATTACGTGAACGCAGAGAATTGTCGGTCTTAACCAGTCAACCATCGTATTTCTCGATCGTGTACATATTAACAGGTTGAACGCCGCGCCAGTTTTACAGGATTTGCCCGTGCCGCCACGATGAATTTTCTTTTATACGATACATATACTGTTGAAATATTATCTACGACGAATAAGTTACGGTGTGTAACTATTTTTAGATGTTTCATAGTGCATTAATAATGATAAAAATTGATAATAATGTTGGGCTGATCGCGATAGTCACGCGTTCGCAGTAATAGTGTGGCGGCGCGAAGCTCAAAGACAGCATTGAGATCAAAAACGACATTCTGACCGTAATGACGAAGGAGATTGGACAGATCGACGGCGACGCTTTATATACATATTTATAATAAATATACTTATAATAATTACCCGGCGTGTTTTCTTTTCAGACCCCACAATAATGAAAAATTGATCAATATTGACATTTATCCAAATGATATATTAGGGGGACCGGAAAGTAATGTCGTTTTCTTGCATTAAATTTGTAACGAGTTTTTATTTTTAATCAACGATGTAATCACCCCCATTATCAACAACCTTTTGCCAATTAGTGTGCAAATTTTCAATATTGGATCGATAAAAATAAATTGGTTTTTAAGCAAAATATCTAAAAATGGAATGACAGAAACGAAGTTACTTTCCGGTCCTCCTAATATTTCTACCAATTTTCTACCGGTGACCCCCGTGATATTCAACGTGTTAATAAACAGTAATTCGTGTTTGTATGGAAAAATATTTTTAATCCTACATGTACGTGTACTAATTAGATCTTATATAACCGCTTTATTAACCGGAAAATAAATAATTTATTTAGAAAAGGTATTGTATCCACGTGTTCCTTGGGCAATTTAGTTTGTATTATATAAGATGGTAGTAGATCTTTTATTTTTCAATTCGTCTCTCTTTTGTTTTTCTTACTGTTCGTGTCTCCATTCTATTAATTAAAGGCTTTTCTTATTACTTCATAATAACTGTTGAATTGATTTTGTGCTAAATTACCAATCCAAACTTGTGTTCTGAACTTAACAAGAGGAAACACATTTTCACTTGACGATCCAATTTCTATATTATTGTTCGTACGAGAGCTACTAAACTAAAAGTGTATCTATGCACTTTATGCCCCACTAAATTGACCTCATCCTACAACCATATCGCAAATTTTGTTTATCAGAATTAATTTACAAATAAACAGATGTTCTAATGCTGTGTAACGTGGAAACCAACGAAACTTTTGCGTTTGTCAAACAACAAAATTGCAATTCTTCTAATCACAAAAATCAGGAAATCTTCGATCCATCGTATAACGTGTGAACACATTTTTCTCGAATTGCATCACGTTCTATTGATGCGAATGAGTTAATAAATCGTGGAGATCCTGTCTAGAATTCCTAAGCCGGCTGGGCACGTCGGGTAAATCATCGAGCAGTTCTCCTGTCTTCTGCCAGCCGTGGCTGCCTCTAGATACTCTTTATCCATCGTGGAAGCGTCTCCGTGATCGGGACTGAAGCAAATCAGTTTCAACGAATAAAAAACTGAGAATGATTAAATGTCTTTGCATAGAAATATTTCTGATTAATTTTTCTAATTTTCCCGTTTAAACAAATAAATAAATAAATAATTATCCTCACGTTAGCAACAGATGCAACAATTCTCCGATCAATCCCTCGTCTTTCACCGGTGTAGCGGCAGCCTCGCAGATATTCTTCTTCAGACAACCTTTTCCATCGATATCTCGCCTGAAATCAACGGTTTTTTGGTAATCAACGGCACCAGCTAGAAACGATTGGCGTTAGACAACGGTGATATGCACTAACGAGTGTTTACACCGTGAACATTTAACCCTTTGAACTCTATACACATACATACTCAAATTTTAAATTTTTCTTCGCTATAAAGACAATGCAAATAACTTTTAGTTCATAACAGAAGGACAAAGACAAATCGTAAGAACTATTGTGTATAGAATATTCCGCTCTTGGTTTCTTTTACATATTATAACATTTGTATCCATAAACAATTAAAAAAAAAATAACATACTATTAGAATACAAAGTAAACTCACATTATTATGTGTGAGTGCACATGCGTCGAGAAAGGGAAGGTGTGTGAAAAAGAGAAAAAAATGGTAAACGATGCGTGTTGCATAAGAAAAATGTAATCTAAAATATAGATTAATATACATTAAAAATTTTTTGATATAATAAAAAACTGGACATAATTCACTTTTCAATCACAAAATTAATATATTTTTTATAATTAATCTAACACATACGACAATGACTTTTTCGTTAATGCTCATATCATTCACTTATACGTGAATATGATCTTTCCACTGAAAGTGAATGCAAAAAAACTTCAAGTGCAAAGGGTTAATGGTGAAGCCTGTTGATGCGATTAAATTTCGGTGTCACACGCGTCAATGGAGAATGCGAAGGATCCCCGAAATTGTTCGCGTACCGCGTTAACTATTCATCGAGCCCGTATTTACCGGCGTCGCCGGGAAACGTTGTTCGTTCCGAGGGCGGGAAAAAGTTGTCGGCGAATTATTAACATGTCAAATATCGGGCCGGATGAATTACGACGGGGACGAAATGATTTACAAGCGAGTAAACTCGTTAATTATTCATAACCGTGAATTCCGGGCGACGTGAATTATTAATTGTTCGCGATTACGAATTCCAGCCGGCACGAATTATCGACCGATCGCGATTATAAATTCCGTCGCTGGCAAATTATTAATCGCTGGAGACGGGAATAAATGTAAGTCCGGAGGAGAAAAGCTATTCGAATTGCGTTTTAAGCGAATGAAATGTTTATCGTCTGTGTGCGAAGTGACGACCATTGCAAACAAAGCAAATATCGAAGTGTTTGTATTCTTTTAAGTCACTCTGTGTTATAAAAATGCACGCACACCCGGTAGATATTTTTTGACGTGACAATTTTTAATAATTAGGTTACAACCTAAATATGCATTCAACTCAATTTAAATATGCATTCAATGTGTATTCAATTTATTTTGTTAAATATATGGATCACTGTCTACCTACAAAGATTAATATTTTGACGCTAGAACGATCGACAATTAAAGTGTACTTATTTGCACGGAAGGGATCAACTTGAAAATTACATGAAAAAACAACGAATACATAGAAAACAAATCTTTATTCATGCCTTTTGAAGAAAATCATAGTATTATAAATTTTAGAAGCTAACTACAGTGGATTTATAAAGTTGCTTTGAAGAATCACCAATTGGTCATTTTGACTGCTTTGGGCGTTCTAGTGTTAATTAGAATGAAATCGTGTGCTCTTCAATTATCTAGGGATTTTTTTTATTGACGCTAGACCGACACGTTTACCTGTCTAGTTCCTGCTGCAGAATGTCGTAAAGAGGAGCCCTCTCGTTCCGGATCGCTCTTCTCCGACGTCCCCGTGACGAGCTCTCGAAGAAGTCGGTGAAGTAGGAGGCGTTGTCTGGCAACATGTATTGGAACTGAATGTTTTGGCCGTAAACCAAAATCCTGCCTGAGATTTGCACCGGCATCGCGAAGCCCACGACTAACTTGACAGAAATGCAATAAATATACAGGTGTATGCATTGGGTGCACGTCGAATCCGATTCGCGAGGGCTTTCGACGTTCTAAAGGCTTACGATCAAGCAACTCTAGTGCAATACTTGCCAGGGTACTCTTCTACTGACGTACTCGAAAATATGGAGTACTCGAATAGCTAGGACTCTGCTACAAAAAATGGAATTTGTAGAATAAAAGTGTTTTTGAAAAACAGTGTCACAGTTTCAAATGAACGTAATAATTTGTTGTAATTCATAAATAAAACGATATATGCGAGCGGTGGAATGGTTGTTAAATATCATAAAAATTAATAACATTTAATAATTCCTAAAAAAATTCACATAAAAATTCAAACAGATTAAATATTGAATATAAACCTAAAATGAACAAAAGATTTATTACAATACTTGCTTATATGTCTAATTGAAGAGCAATCAACTGAAAAATGAAAATAGAAGAAGGAAATTATCGACAACCAGATACTACCCAATGTTAAGCTTCACTCTGTCGGAATTCACGCAAGGATGGGTGACTGCAGATTTTTCACGAAATTGGAACCTGATGATTCTCTTTACATCCTTGCTTTTCTACAACTAACCCTGGGTTGTCCGAACCTTGGTTTACCTTTACTACTGGATTCAACCAACTGTGGGGAATAAAATGTTGTCTCACCCCTGAGGTTTGCCAGTCATTGGGTCACACTAGAGAAAATAGGGGTATGTTGTTTGTTGGTTAACACTTTCTTCAGAAATCGTCCTTGCCAACCACACCTGACCACTCTAGAGAATTTAAATTGCTTTCGTGACTAGTCTCCATCCCAAATCAGTAGTGGGAAGGCGTTGTATGTACTACCTTCGACTAAACCGGTCGTCTGAGCTTTCTCAAGCTTTCTTATCAGCTCCATTCTTTCTTCTGCTGACCTCTCTTTAAAAGTTGACGATGCTATATCCAAGCAATAGGAGAAAAAATAACCGAAAAGAATAAAAATTCTTTAAACGGTAAAAAAGATCGATTGTTACAAAAATACTGAGACACCAAAAATGTGTAGAATAAAAAATAAGAAGAAAAAGGAAACGAACAGTATGGAGATAAAAACAAAAGGAATTCCAACACTAATATTAAACTTGATACGTAATGTACAAGTTAATGAGTGAAAATAAGGTGTAACAAAAGGATGAAGAAAGCTGTGCACAAAGGAAAATTGCATCTATCGCAGGACCTTTTCTCCGTCGTCATCCTTGGCAAATTTCGTTGTCTCTAACGAAACTTGAGTTCCTTACCTCAACTCTCGGAATGCTGCTTAACCCCTATTCGTTTCCAGCAAACATATTACCCTCGTCCTAAACCTTCTTTCTCTCGCCCGGACTCTCTTTCCCTTCCTCGCCCCTCCTTCGTTCTTCCATTCCTTACTCTTCATTCGTTCAACCGTCTTGTATCTCGAGCATTTTCCTTGAAATTCCGCTTCGTCTGAACGAACGACGTCGTTTATTCAAAATCAGCTCGCGCAGCCTGTTCACGAACACCTCTCCAGTAACTGTTCTCCGAGAGAGCTCTAGACTCATTGTCGGCTAAAGGGACGTTAAACGAATTCAACCCGATTTTTGAAGCTCGTCGATGGAACAGGCGTCGCGCAAAAGCGGCTCGACGCGTGCCGAAACTTCGTAATTGTCCCTCTGATAAGATGTACCGAAGCTACGCTCGTCCAGGACTTGCCGACCGAGCAAAAGGCACGAAGGAAGCTGTAATTGAAAGTCGCCTCCTCTCTCTCTCTCTCTCTCTTCTCTGCAAGTCTCTCGTCCCTGTTTTCCTCTTTCCCTTTTTTTTTCTTTCTCACTTTGAAGCTGCGCTTTTGACGCAGTGCAGCTCCGCGTGTTTAGATACATACTGACCCAGAAACGGTGAATTTTATTTCGCGCCAGTTACCCGAGGCGAACGTTCAAATATTTGCTACAGTCGTTCATGTTGCTTGGAAATCTGCTAATCAAACACGACAAATCAGACCCCGTCAATTCCTCGTGTTTTCTTCACCGTCCGGAGGAATCTTGACGAGGTCCTGTGCGGTGACCTGGACTCGTCAAATATATGCTCCTCCGAAAATAGGCGTTCGAAATCCGCCATGTGCTCGCGTGTACGAGGTGGTTTGTACAGAACAAGGTGGGAAAAAATCGGCAACATTAGGTCAACCTGTATTTCGTCCTTCCTGGAGAAATCTTGCAAGCATTATGCGCAACGACCAAGCTTGAACCGAACTCAGACCTAACTTGAACAACTTTCGAAATACTCTATTTTTCCAAAGTCCACGCACGAGACGAAGTGGACCATCAGAACTTCAAATCTTGAAGAAACCTTCGGTAATGATCTAGACCTGTCGACACTCAGAATCTACACGCTTAGACGTGAATAATAAGAAACAGAACACAGGAAGGAAGAAGGGTCCTGTATCGATTTCGTGAGTCCAATTTCACCGGTTAAACACCCCTAAGTCTCGTTTCGTCTGCGGGAGGGGCGCGAGTAATTGAGAATACCCGGGACGAAGGCAGGAGCCAGGGCAAACAGTCCATCAGGACATTTGCTCGGCCTGGGAAGGAGTGAAAACTGCAGAAAGAGTTTCCCGATTTAATTAGAAAATTTGAGAGGAGACGGTAGATAAGGCTGCAGTTAATTATCAGCTGGGGAAAGGAGAAGGGCGGGACCGGAAGACGTCGTTTCTCCCGGTTTAAACTTCTCCCCTGCCCCCCCCCTCTCTCTCTCTCGTTCCTTCTCTTTCTCTTGTTTTCTCTCTCGTTTTTGCTCTCTCTATTTCTCTCTCTCTCTCTCTTTCGATTCCTCTTTTTCTCTCTCTCACTCTCTCTTTTGCTGTCTCTTTCCCTTCCTATTTCTCTCTTACTCTCTCTCTCTCTCTCTGTCCTTCCAGAAGGACGGACACGCTAGTAGCATGGCCAGGGCTCTGTGCCGAGAAATTCGGTTCAGTTTGTATTCCGTTTCCTTGGTCGATTTCCACCCCCTCTGTCCATGACCATCCTCTTCGAGGCGAGGATCCAACGGGTAACTAATTAATTCGCTCTCGACGGCCCGAGGATCGGAAACCGGTTAATTACAGCAAGGAAAACAGCGACTTGTCCACTTGTATTACTTAGAACAACCATCTTCTTTGCGTTTTTCTTCTCACCGTGGACTCGTCGAGGTGTATGCAGCTAGAGTTACGATTTTGTCCTCGGAATATCTTTGCCAGAGACTGAAACTCGTAGCGTGCATAATGTAATTTTGTTGCCTTTCATTGTATAATACAAGAAAGGAAAGAGCAAAGGCAAAAGTTACGAAAACAAAATTTTCAAGGCAAATAGTTAATCATCGAGCAGATGATACGATTAGAACCTAAGAGAAAGAAACGAAACAATATCAGGGAATTCATCGTTACAAGAAATTGGCCATCAGGAAATTTCAATACTAACTCTTGTAAATATCGTCTTTCAAATATCTCAAATAAAAGTAGATATCTATCTTGAAAAGCCAAAAGTTGAAAAATCAGTATCGTTTTGCATAGACATATATGTTCATGTACTTATTACTACTGAAAATTCCATAAAATCTAATAAAACGATATTAACTATGTACTTTTTCTCGCTCTGGAAATAAAATGATTAATTTCTTAAAAATTCGTCGACCTACTAGTCGTTGCTCTACAAAAATACGCTCGTTCGTTAAGGGTTAATCAGAAAAGCATCACAAGGGAAGCACGAAAACGAAACAGGGATGCGATGTCGCTGTGTCCAGGAATAATCCCGGCAATTCGGTCAGAAGTGGTGAAATTTGAATAGGCAAGATGCACGGGGTGTCCGGCGATATTTATGTGACAAGACGGATGAGAAATAAAAGGAGAGCCGGGAAACAGGACGCTGCTCGCCTCGCGTTTTTCATCCACGCTCCCTGTTAAACGGGCCTGTTTATCTTCCGCATGGTTTCCAGATACGGTCAGGACGCGTGAATTATTACTCGGCCATTCTCGCTACACGAGAACCACGGCCAGCTGAAAATCTAATTATCAACGATTCTTGATCTATCGTTTCGCAGTGCCTCGATGTCGCCTCTTTGAATAAGTTGATGACGTTAGGAATTGATGATTATTGTAGGAATGCGATTGAACGGTTACGATTTTGAGAAAATGTGAAGAGTGATTGAATTGAACGATAACCACGTGAACGTAGAATGTCAAAGGGTTAAAAAAAGGCACTTTCCATTCGCCCACTGGCAGAAGAAAAACGAAGAATCATACTAAGCATACATCTAGTTATTAACTTTTTGAATGCTATGGACGCATATATGCGTTCGTCAATTTTTGTATTTTTCACCTTATGACATTTTTCGTGGCCACACATTTCGACGTTAACCTTTTAGTGTTAACGAAGGTTACTTATAGGGACCATGGACGAAAATATGCGTTTGTCAATTTTTGTTTTCTTCACTTTATAACTTCTTCTGTGGTCATACATTTCGACGTTAACCTTTTGGTATTAACGAAAGTTATTCGTAGGGACCATGGACGAATATATGCGATTATCAATTTTTATTTTCTTCGGCTTATGACTATTTCCGTGATCATGCATTTAAGGGTTAACCTTTTAGTGCTGACGAAAGTTGCTTGTAAGGACCATGGACGCGCATATATGCGTTCGTCAATTTTTGTTTTCTTCACCTTATGACCTTTTCCATGGCCACACATTTCGACGTTAATCTTTTAGTGCTGACGAAAGTTGCTCGTAGGGACCATGGACGAAAATATGCGTTTGCCAATTTTTGTTTTCTTCACTTTATAACTTCTTCTGTGGTCATACATTTCGACGTTAACCTTTTGGTATTAACGAAAGTTATTCGTAGGGACCATGGACGAATATATGCGATTATCAATTTTTATTTTCTTCGGCTTATGACTATTTCCGTGATCATGCATTTAAGGGTTAACCTTTTAGTGCTGACGAAAGTTGCTTGTAAGGACCATGGACGCGCATATATGCGTTCGTCAATTTTTGTTTTCTTCACCTTATGACCTTTTCCATGGCCACACATTTCGACGTTAATCTTTTAGTGCTGACGAAAGTTGCTCGTAGGGACCATGGACGAAAATATGCGTTTGCCAATTTTTTCGATCTTTCGTTTACTGCAACGCGATTGTCAGTCAAGGTAACAATACTCCGTCTCCAGCGACAGCGCACCATCCCTTTGAAACACTTAGGTCAACAGTATTCAGCGCTCAAAGGGTTGAAACTCAAAGTAATGGTCAAGGAAAGGGCATCAATGCAAGCGTTGGAACAATAAGTCACCTTAGAAATTAATATACGTTATTGTGGTCAATAATAGATGATGTTATTACAATCATCATCAACGTTTTCGTGGTTTTCACTGACTGACTTCAGCGGTTTCTGTTCACGACAATGGTAAACATGGTTTAGGTGAATCTGTATGGCTGTCCAAGGTATTTTACGCTAGATGTACAAATGGTCGGTATTGTTCCGCTGACTGATGTTACGAATGATTATGATTACCGTGTTATGAACTATTATTATGATGATTGGCAACTGTGATCGTCATTTACATCGCTGTAGTCATTATCGTTACTTTACTTAATTGCCGTTGTTATGGTTACTGTCGTCGCTATTAATATTGTCAGCATCACTATTACTGTAGCTACTGCAATTTATTTATCATTTTTCGTTTTAATTTTTGCTGAACAAACTTGTTAGTTAAAAAGGAGAAGAAAAATGATAACACAGGTTCGGAAGGCGAATAGATAATATAGAAAATACAGAAAAAGTGGAAGTTTACGTGTAATAAATTTAGTATAAATGAAGATAAATTATGGCAGTAAATTAATGTTCAAACAGATACGGTCTAGGCAATTAATTATCCGTGAACTGTGCGTCGATATCATTAAAATTGAAGCAAACAACGCGATGCTACCAAACCAAAAATTATCGCGTTGAAATTAAGCCGAGTATAATTCCACGAAGCTCGAAGAAGCGATTACTAAGTTTTATCGCCAAGTATGGATGAATACCTTGAATGTGCCACCTAAAGGGTAAACAAGGGGCGGAGGGTAGAAGGCTTGCCTCTTTTCTCGCACTTCCCCGTCCCCGCTTCCCTGGATCCGTCCCATCGCCGACAGAAGTAACAACAAGGACAGCTTCCGGTTTTCATTCATCTAAACAGGCGCCATCGTCGTTATCTCTCACTATTTTGTGCTCGACAAAGTAAAAAAATTAATTGAAAGTTTCAGTCTCAGATGCAAAATTGTTAAATATGTGTGTATTAGAATCTGTGTAATTTTCAGTACGTCAGCTGCAGTGTATTAGAAGCATTTAATACTTAAATACGGATAAATTAAGTATACTTAAACTTGAATCCGTGAAATTCTTAAAAAGATTATTCTTTTATATATTTTAAAATAAATTATTATTATTTATATATTTTACAAATTTGTATCAAGCAAGGTAAACGATTTCAACGTGATAATGATTTCCAATAGTTATAGAACCTATCTTAATGATTATTTGCAAATACATATGTTTTAGCATTCATACTTACCATCATAATTATCCGCGAAAAAACACAGATTTGTGATACTTTAACACTAGAACTGCCGAAGATTAGGGTATACTTCTTAGAGGTGACTGTTAGTCACCAAATCATATTATAGTTTCGCAAATTTTCAGACTATAGTTAGTTTGTTTATTAGTCAGACTCAGAGGTTAAATAATCATATATGTTAATTTTGGTATATCATTTGACACTAGAACTACTTATATATTACTATTAGGGTATACTTATTGGAGACAAAGAAATTAAATTGAAAAGTGTACGAAAAAAAATACCTGATGTAAAGGAGATAAATTTTAGCAATCACAGTGAAAATAATAGTAAATTTTCGAATACTTAGGCACCACGGTAAGTTTACCACACTTCTAAGAAGAATTACAAATTAGGTCATTCTGACCCCCTTGGTATTTCCAGTGTTAATGCACATCATACATACCACTGTGAATTTTTTTTATTGATATTCCAGGATACTCTCAAACAAAACACATTCATCATTTCGATTCTCTTTCACTTAATCGCACTTACGATTGGTGAAAACAATTTCTTCCACGAAAAAATCACAATTCGTCCTGGTAAAGTTACTCTCTATTTCACGTTATCACGTATCTACATAGAAACAGTTCCAAAACCAACAGAATATCCAACTACGACCAAATACCCGTTAATACACTTTCGAAACCGTGTCTTCTAACCTGTTCCTCTTTCGCGTTCCACAAAGCATCGAAATTAATTACAAATTTTCCGAAACCCTTTACGAACCTCCCTTCGCCCCGTCCCTTAACTGGCGCGTCTCCTTTCGAGGCGTCGAATCTGGCAAAGGATATTTCGCTCACCTCGAAAACGAAAGAAGCTCGATCCCAAAGGCAATTTCGTCCCCCGCGGGCCAGGCACAAAGCAACTACCACGGAAACTCGCAGGCCCGTGTTTCAGAGTCGCGTCAGCCAACACGAACTTCCTTCCGGCTCCTCGTCGAAATTAACACATTGCGTACGTCGCTTCCTCCGTCAGACACGTTTCGTCAAAACCTACACATCTTTCAACGAGTTGAAACGACCAAGTACGGTGCTTATGAACACTCTTTTAATTCACATCGATCGATTCTCAGACATTACTATACATCTTTTATATAACTCTGTTTTCGTTTACTATATCAGCCAACACGAACTTCCTTTCGGCTCCTCGTCGAAATTAACCCTTTCGTTACGGCAATCCGCTCCGCTGGAGTGACATCACTGAACGAGGCACCGTGCTGCGAATTGTGCACATTGCACGTCGGTGTTTAGTTATTTTAAAAGTTATTTACATATATACAAATTTTGTTATTATTATAAATAAAAATAGAATTTATTATAGTTAGCATTCGATACACTGGTCGTCGCGTGGACGCCGATTATAGTCGACACCCGTAACAAAAGGGTTAACACATTGCATACGTAGCTTCCTTCGTCAGACAGGTTTCGTCAAAACCTACACATCTTTCAACGAGTTAAAACGACAGAATACGGTGCTTATGGAGACTCTTTTAATTCACATCGATCGATTCTCAAACATTGCTATACATCTTTTATATAACTCCGTGTTAATTTCATTGCGATTCTCTATTGGGATTAATTGGGGTTAATCTAATGGGTTAATTCAGATAAAAAATAAATAAACAGCTGCCTGTAATGTGACAATAAACCTAACAAACAGATCAAATTATTTGAAATCGTTGATACACGTGTATAAGAGAAGATATTGTAAGAATGCGATCGAGTGGATGCGAGTTTGGGAAAATCTAAAGAATGCTTGAGTTGAGCGATAGTCATGTGAACGCAGAATGTCTGGACTCGAATGTTTCTAAATCGTGAAAGATGATCACTTGAGAAAACGTTGCGACTGAGAAATTCTGGGTGGTCATGACTCGAGTGAGAAAGGTTGACAATTAGAATGAAAGGAAACGAGTGTCTGGAAGAATATATGACGGGGAAAATGCGAGTTTAAAAAACTAGTTATACCGAACACACTTCACTTTTATTTATTCACACCTGAGTTCCACCTTTCGCTCTACTAAAGTCTTTCAAGCAGAATTTTCCTATAGTAACGAAACGAGATAGAAGGCAATGTGTTATTCGCCAACTGCGGTCGCGTTCGAAGGATCCACCTTTACGACTGTACACTCAAGCCTGGAGAACTAATTTTCCGTGTCCTTGCTGAACCATCGAGTTACGGGGCCTTCCCCCTTCGTACCTCGAACTCGTCAGGCGAGACCAGTTTCGTTCGTCGAATTCGTTAATGAAAAAAGGAAACAGACGAGGCTTTTCGAGCCGCTGCCACACGGATTGTCCGGGTCCCTGGCGCTCATTAGAGCAATTCTCGTGGCCGTGGTTGCCAGGAAGCGACGCGTGGAGCAACGAACATCCAACTCTATCCAGGGCCAACTTCTAAATAAGCACAGACGGCTGGGACTAGTTTCGAAGGCCTGGAAGATCGAGAGTTGCCGAAACTTGCCCGCTTGACAAAGGAAGCGAAGTGTACACAGTCGTCTATTGCTGTGCGTACCGCTTTCGGGATGATTGGCGGTGTTACACGATGTCTGTAACCTTTGATACGTCCTTCGAAAGTTTTAGGAGAAATTGCTTGAGAGTAAAGTCTTCCTCGTCTTGAGTAAATAATCTTTCTCTTGGGCGAATAACCAAAGTCGATGATCTTAATTCGTTCATGGTAGTATGGTCTAACAATAAGTTTTGGTTTCCACGGAATCGTAGATTTTTTTGAATCGTTAAGTAAAATAGGTTGGGAATAAGTTTGTAAAGTTGAACTTCGCGAAGTTAAACAAAATTGAAATCCATCGTTAATGGGTTACGGTTAATATTCAAATTTTCATTTTACCGATTCGTTTAACAGAATTTGTAATCTAGCAAACTCACCTGTTGACTTAAGCGAACCTTTTTCAAACGATCCTCAGATAGTTTTTATCCTCCTTTTGCTTCCTTATAATGTAAAACAATATATCCTCCTATATAAGCTTGTATGTAATTATATTCCTTTTAGTTTTACTATTACTTTTATTTTTAATTATTTTTATTTTTATTTTTACTGTATTACTTCTTTATAAAAGTTATTCACCCGTCAAATAAATAAATAAATATTAACGTTTATTAACAAAATCTTAGTAATATTTGGTGATCAAAGATTAGACTCTGTGATCGTTGCATTAATATTTTATTGTCAGTATCGTTACATTAATATTTAACGGTCACATATTAAACTTTTTAATCACAATATTAATACCTCACTACCGCTACCATCATCCTACTCTAATATTTAATACTAAGATATTGAATTCATCGATTCGCGCCAGAATACGAAACGAAAATTTATCGAATGCCCTTGGAACTTCTGCGGGAGTTTGTACGCGAAAGAAAAATCATTGAAACGGAAGCGACGTTGAACGATACAATTACACGGATCCCCTTCGTCGCGGGTTACACGTGAAAAGGTGGGAACGTACAGAGCGTTCGAGGATAAACGTGGCAGCTGCTACAACGAAATATACTTAGCGCTGCTCCTTGTAGCTGTCGAAACTCCTCCCGTAATAAATTCTTTTATGATGAAGTCACTGCGCCGTATATCTTCCCCAACGACCGGAAGTATATAGGGGCGTCGCTTGTTGGAACAACCGATTCCTCGCGATACTGCCACGTTTTATCGCGAGTAAAAAATTCATGCGGCTCGCAACGAACGTCAGATTCTCGAACCAATAAACGATACACGTAGACGTCTTTTCATGGCGAAACCATGAAGTCACTAGTGACTCACAAATGGCTCCAATTCCCAGGACAAACGTCTAGATCGAGCATTGTTGTTGCGCGCTCGAACTTTTACATTCCCTCTGATGTCTGTAATTTCACAGTAAAATACCGATTGTCATCGTCTAAAAAAATGTACGATGAAATATAAGAGATTTCTTTCTTAGAGATTTAATATAATGCGATATAAATTGGAATTACTTTTTAATCACTTTCTATAATTTAAACTTCAATTTGTTTTAATTTGTCTAATACTAGAATTTGTTCAACGATGCTAGATTTTTGTTCAAATTAAACAACTAGGGTTCTCTTGGGTGTCGCAATTTTCCTCAATCTTTTATTTAAAAACAGAAGAACAGTTCAATAATTTTTCCTAGCCGTAACGTTAATACATTGAAACGTATTTTTTCGTTTTTCGTAGTCTGTCACGTAAGAGTACGTATTTAATAAATTAGTGCTGGAGGACAGGTATTATATAAATACGACAAAAAAATATTTTTTTATTTAATAATTCTTTTTTAATAATAATAATAATAATAATAATCATCATCATAATAATGAATAAAGAAAGTTTCGTTGACAAAAACAAAGTAATTTTCGATTTATTGCGATTTTACCGAACGACCAAATTCCCGCAAAATTCACGAAAAAGCTCTGGCTACACGCGTGAGCCCACGACGAAATATACCAATGCAAATCGAGCGGAAAACATTGTAAATGAAATCTTACGTTAACGCAACATTGATCTTTAACGAGTTAGAGACGAAATTCCCTAGAGGTACGCGATCTCCGTGAAGGTTTCGAGGGGTGACTCGGCGCAATCGGGATAGGCCAGGATGCAGTCACCACCAGATCTTCCCAATCGTTCCGCTTCCTGATACAATTGGTCGACGCTTCGGTGAGTGGAATTAGCCGTCTCTGGTAAGTCCTCGCTCGGCCTGATTGAGAAATCCCAGTTTCCCCTTCAGTAAGATTCTCACAGTGGGGGGGGCGCGTTAAGACGGAAGCAATCTATCGATCTCTTTTTAACCCTTTCGCAATACGCTTACGCTCTTAACACGTTCGTCGCCACATCACCCATATTTGAGTGACGCTCTTTTTCTTAAAGTTAAATAGAATTTTAAATTGGAATTTTAAAAAGAATTCAATGGAATAAGCATTCAAATATAATATATATAAATATAAAATACATAAAATTAAAATAAAAAGTTAAAATTTTTGTTCTTTTTATATCTTTTTACCCTAGTTTTCTATGCAATCGGATTTGGGCCCAGCGAGAAACTCAGCCGAATCATGCTGGGCGACAAACGTGTTAATTGAACACCTTCCATGAGAGAGCATGCATAGATGTAAAATCAGGAACATAAAACTGGACTGTATTAAATCCATTTTTTCTTTAAAAATGATACTTTATTCGTTTTTTCTGAACTTTTTAGTCTACGAAATAAACGGTGTAAAGGGTTCCCCATTTTGCATCTTTGATTTGAATTTAGAAAATATGACTTAACGTAACGCATAATCGATAATCGACGTTTGAAATCGTGGTTGCGAAAGAGTTAAATAGTTATCCCGTTAAACTGTGCCCCCGTGGCTGTCTCTGTCGTGAAACAATTGCACGACCAACTGTTTCAAACAAAGCACCGTGGATGTTCTCGTGTATACAGAGAACGTGGTCAATATTAATTATTATACATACATTGATAATTGTTAATTACTAATTGCATAGTAACGCAATCAGCATGAAGTATAGAGGCGAGGAAGTTAATATCAAATTTAATAGTGATTTACATTTTCCACGGAGATAATTGTTAAAGAAGTCAGTTAAATTGACCAGAAGGTTTAACAGTTCGATTAAGCAACTATCGAAAGACTTTCTACTATTTTTATACAAAATCTTAAACCAATATACAAAATGGTAATTGCCATTTAGTAGATCAAAGAACGTCCACGTTATTATAAAAAACCTACCCTTAAAATTTAAAGCAAATTTAAAGGCCACCTAGAATATTATTCCGTTTCTATATAATTTTACCTTTTCAACTTTCTACGTACACATACAAATAAATAAAAAATCTGCATACTATAATCAGCCATAAAATTATGCGACGAAACACTTTCTGTCTATTAAAACTGTAGATTGGCACCTACCTAGGGATGAGCGAAACAACTAATGTTAGTATTACGAAGTATGTGTGTGTGTGTGTGTATTAAGATGCGTAAATGGCAATAAGAAACGAGGAAGGAACGGTAACCGGCAGTATGTATGCGTGAAAGAGATATTATAAATCAAGCGGTTGTATCAAGCGAAAAAATACTTAAAATAAATAATAATAATATGTTTTGTTTTACAATAAAAACAACAAAGGACAGCCTATAAAATCGCTGTGGGCATTCACAGCATACAAGGACCTCCTCGAAGAAATTATCATCGCTCACAGTAAGGAAACTGTGAAAAAAGAAGAGCACCCGATATAAAGGAGCACCCGATATAAAGGAGCACCCGATATAAAGGAATGCCCAATACAAAGGAGTAACCGATATAAAGGAGTACCCGATATAAAGGAGCACCCGATATAAAGGAGCACCCGATATAAAGGAGCACTCGATATAAAGGAGCACCCGATATAAAGAAGCATCCGATATAAAGGAATGCCCAATACAAAGGAGTAACCGATATAAAGGAGCACCTGATATAAAGAAGCACCCAATATAAAGGAACACCCGATATAAAGGAGCACTCGATATAAAGGAGCACCCGATATAAAGGAGCACCCGATATAAAGGAATGCCCAATACAAAGAAGTACCCGATATAAAGAAACACTCGATATAAAGGAGCACGAAAGAAGTAAATTTCAGGAATCGACAAAAGAAAATTGCAGTGGTGTCAGCGATAAATAGCCATTCGACGAGAATTAACCAGCAATTGTTCCGTGGACCTGGTTGCAGGACTACGTCGGCAGAAATTTCCCGGTGACGCGTGTGTACACACCCGTGGCAACCGGCACAAAGGGAAAACCTACGCGAAACACCTTCCATTAGAAGCTTAATGCACGCGCCTAACTTCGTCGCAATTAGAGCGGCGCTCCGCCTGGTCTCGGTTGCAATTTCCTTCGAGTACACTCGCGGAATCGCAAATTCCCGCTCGGTTTTCCAGCAGCCCCGAACCGATCGTCCGGGGTTCGAATGTCGATCGAACCGGCTAACTCGATCTCCCCTCGTTAACTCGCAGCTACGCGTACCCCTTGAAACTTTTTTTTCGCGATTCAATCGCATTAGGCGCGTTGTCGCGCGATCCTCTTCCGTGGAAGATAATACACCGTATTATCGAAGAAACGTTCTCCAAGTTGTGACGGATGAATAACAAATTGAAAGTTCGTGCAAGGTAGTTAGTAGCAATTATTATTAGAATAGGCGACTAAAACGAGGATGAATAACAGAAAAATAAGGAGGATAAAGTGAAATTAGAATAACTACTAAAAATAAGGAAAGAAATCGGTGAAAATAAGTAATCGAAAATTGATTAAAATAGATATACACGGAAGTTGATGGATACTTAATTAGAATTATTGTAATTGTATCTTCGTTGATCTAATTTTAAAATAGTGTTTTTTACGAAATTTCGTCGCTACACTTATTTGAAGACAATGTTCAGCGAGCATGGAATGGGAAGAGAAAATGGCCTATAAGGGTTACCTCGAAAGAGAAAAGGGACCAATGTATAGAAATCCGAGTTGTAGAGTCACAAAAAGAGCCGAGGATTAAATATAGAGCCATTCATATATCATCATTATTCATATTAATAATAATAAATAATCTTAAGAACCTTTTTTTTCTTAATTGATGTTTAACGTCGCATCAACCTTCTGGTTATTAGCGACGGCCTGTCACTGTTCCTTCGTGTGATCTGTGATGATATCTAGACTGTTATATTTTGTGATAGCTGTTTGTTTCTTTTAGGTAATTTCGGATATTTTCAACATGTTTCCGTGATGTTAAGGTCGCTGGTAATGTTATTTTGTATTTTTGTCTCTGAACGTGGTATCTTTTGCATTTAAATAGTAGATGACCAATTGATACAATTTCGTTACAATAATTACATACTGGTGACTCTGTCTTCTTTAACAGGTATTCATAAGAACCTTTTTTCTACGTTAGTTACACAGTAACATATATTTCAGTTTAGTTATCTAGGGTTGAACGAGCGTTGCGCGACCATGGATTTACTGCATTATCTCGGTCTATTCGTGCTTCGTTACACGACGGCGTCGTCCTACTTCCTCGTAAGCGGGCAGGACAGCCATTAGGGACTTCCAACGGAATTCATTAACCGGGAGCTCCTCAAGAAATGAATTTCGTTCCGTTGAAGGGGCGCGCGAGCCGTTCGAAGCTGACGGCGTGTACCCGCGGCGCGAGCGACTCGTCGCGACGAACTTACGTTAAAATTAAGTGGATCACCTCCTCGAGGACGTCATGGCGTGTCCTGCCAAACGGTGTCTCCGCTAGCTCGCAAATGGTCCTCAAAAGACACCTCCTGCCGTCCCTCCAGCCGTGCCTGTACAGAGGAACACGTTCAGTTTTAATTCCTCAGCCCCTCTTACGCCAGCCACGCGTTTACTCTCGCGTTAACGTCGAGACGCGAAAATTCGGGCGCTGCCAGTAGATTCTGGAGAAATAGCATAACAAATTTAAGTTGGACAGGTAGACACTCGTATAATACGGCAGGTAAACACATGGGTAGATAAACTATAACAGAATTGTAATTTAGTACAAAAATATAAAGTATAATAGAATTATACTTCAGGGTGATTTCAATTAAATTATTTTAACATTTGACCTAAAGCGTATTTATTATTTATTATTTTATTTGTGATCGAACCGCAAGCCCTTTTTGTATGTAGTAATATATACATAAACTGAAAAGAACAAAAATTAGAAAATACAAACAAACAGGAAAATAAAAAATACAATGCAAAAAAAAGAGAAGAGAAAAAGAAGAATGGAAAAGAAACAAAAGTCTTATAACTTTTAAGATACGTACGTATTGTTCAACGATTAATAAGTGATTGTTAACTTAATAGAAGATTGATAAGATTTTGAAATTATTTTGTGTTAAGCACTATTCAATGGCAGTTTCACCTAAATAGGGAATTTTAATAGGGTATTTAAACTGCATCAACTGTTTACAATAATGTTTTCAAATATTTCAATATTATTCTTGCATACATTCTTGCATAAGGAAAATTATTATCATTCTAATAAGCTGTCACTATTCTTTATCAAATCTACGTTCCCCCGTTATCGTTGCATCCAAATTGTGTTACCGTAAGAAACTTACATTATTATTATAACAAGGAATCCTTAATCTTTTGAGCCATAGCGTACCGCCCCCGTCTTTTCATATTCCTTAAGATCTGTTTTTGCTTTGCCCGTCTTCCCTGCCAGCCCCGGTGTTGCTTCCCGGCTCTTTTTCCCCTTTTTCGCAATTCGACCGCCGCGTAGAAGTAATTTTATTAGGAAGTCGCATGGTGGCGGGCTCCTCGGCGAACCGTGCAGCCGCGAGATGATATTGGTTTTATAAAACGGTAAAAGGGAATTCTTAAGCGTGTCCCGTACTTCTTCGCTCCCGCCCGCTACCTCCGTTGCCGGGAAATTCATTATCCTTCCTTTTCGTTGGCTGCCGTTCGACGGCTCGCCTCGAATAAAATTATGTACCGCTCCGGAGACCATGCAAATTTCGAATTAATTTAAGCATTCGCTCCTCGTTACGCGTTAAACATTTATTCACGGGAAGTCTCACGATTTTCTAATAGGGTAGGGGATGAGAAAAGGACAGACAGTCGCTAAGATTTTGTCTTCAGCCCGATTAACCCTTTCGACTGCTTAGGAACGTTTCACACATGCAAACTTATTGAAATTTCAGCAAAAATGGATAAATTGGATATATAGTAAATGGATGTATAGTAGATTACTTTGACGAATTACAAATTCATATTAATAAAATACGAACTACAAACCAGCACTTTAAACGCACACCTTTCCACGCTATAAACTTCAAATTACAAAAAGAAAAAAATTACATCAATGTCGCGAAATAAAGTTAGTTCATTCGTCGTTCAAAAATAAAATTATATTACAGGGATGCGATTGAGTGGATACGATTCTGAGCTTGAGTTGAGCGATTTCTGAGGCGCGAAAGATGAATATTTGGGACAACGTTGCGATTGAGGAATTTTTATTGATTAGCATACAATCAGAAAGAAAGGAAACGAGTGTTTCGAAGAATATATGACGGGGAAAATGCGAGCTCGGAACAGAAAGAACGTGATTGTTAGAGGAGCAAGAACGTCAAAGTTGTTAAGTAGAAAAGTTGTTACTGCTAAACTATTTTAAATATATCTAAGAACTTTGCTTTAAGAACACCTATTCCTGGACCCTATACCGTCTCTAAAAACAATCCTACAATATTGTCGCTATTAAATGTCAGCCGAAAAGAGCTGAGCGCAACAAGAATTCTTTCGAAGCCCCGAAAAACGTCGGATGACTTATGGACGGGGCTGTACGTCCTTTGCAGGGAACGGGTTAATGGCGCAGCTTTCACCGGCAGTTTCCAAACAATTGACAACGAACCTTCGGGAACAGGCTGACCAGAATCCTGGATGGATCCCCGTGAAAGAACCGCGGCAAGCAATTCACCCCATTGAGCCGGCTAACGATCCATTTCACGCGACACCAGCTCTCCCCCGTCCACCCCGAATCAGCCCCGACACTTTCTTAACTTCCACACCGCCTTTCCAGAGCGGACCCGTTCGCTTGTTATACCCACGCGCCCGTCTCGCCCCTGGCCCTGTCTCCTTCAAGGCGCGAGGCGGTAATTGCCTTATGTCCCAATTAATTTACGTTCGAGTTCGCGTCTTTAGCTTACCCCCTTTTCCACGGCCCTTTGATCTTAGCTTCGTAATACTCGCCTGTTCCCTTCGACAAGGCTTGTCCCTTGTTGACCTTCCTGGTAATTATCTTAGAGACCCGTTGCCCCCTTCTAGGCGTATCTGTCGCTCAAGGCTTTTATTGTGAAAACGGTCGAAAAGTGGCAAGAACAGTCGAAAATTTACGTCGATTCATAATTTATAGCGATTCGTATCTAGGTTCCGTGGTTGAATAAAAATTGGAGAGTGTAATATCGGACTGATAGTTTAATTCTTATATTTTAACACTTCAACGATCGGGAACTTATTAACATTTAGCTAACCACACTTAACTGAACACTGTTTATTGCGTATTAAGAATTGATTAAAAATTGTACTTTGGTAAAGCAGAAAATGCATTTGACGAACTGTGAACTAGACTAATTCAAGACTAACTAATAACAAAAGTAAATAGAATCAATGGCTTTGTTGCAGAAAAGTGGGAGATCTTCCCATTCGGTTGGCTAAGTGTTAAACTGCTTTGACAGCTTTCTGATAAAGGAAATTGAACATTGTAATGTCACGAATTAAAAATATTGGATTTTACTTTAATTGTGAGTTATATAACAGTTTGCGAATCGTTGCACACCTACGAGAAATTTGAGTATGCGAAAAGCACCATAACCTACAGAGATGTACAAAATATCCGAAGTAACGAAGACATGGCGATCTTTAAGTGGTGAAATAGATTTCCATTTATTATAGATTTCGTTTTTCTAATTTTTTTTATCAAACCGTGAATATGCATAATAATCTGCAGTCTAGTTATGATCATACACACTCAAATTTTTCAGGGAAGCTGTATAAGCTTATAAGACAATTTCTATCGTCTAAAAATCTAGCCTGTGCTCCTCGCCCGGTTTTCTGTCGATTTCGCTGGAAGAACCTCAATCATAATCGCTGTAAACGATAAAATCGCGATCCAAGCGTCAGGCTGTTCACCGGCGCAGCCTCGTTTCCTCGTTTGTTTCGCGTAATCAGCGGCCCATTGTACGGGCGATCGACGATAAACACGAATGTGGCGAGCCACCGTTCTGAATGATCCTCGACTAGAAAATGGAATTTCATTAAGCGTCCCCGGGAACGATCGCGGCCAATTCCGGTGTCCGGTTAATTACGAATTTGTTCGCTCGCCTCTGGCCCTGTTTGCCGATTCATCGGGCAATTTTCAACAGCAACGCGTCGCTTATTCTTTCGATTCGACGTTCGGATAGGTCGTTGCTCGAGTGACCCTAAACGACTCCCGTTGGTTCGCGCTGAAAATTTCCCCGTTTTTGAACCACCCTGTTTGACCTGAATCTCCGATGGAGAACACAAGTATGTATGCAAATTTGCGATGGAGGTGGGATAAAGTAGGTATATCTTTAAGTAGAGTCCTTGAATAATTTGTGGGTGCTTCGAAAAGGTGGAACAGTACCTTTAAGTGAACTTGAGTACTCTGAGTAGTATAAATTGTACTTTTGGATGAAGCAATAGTTTTATGTTGGAATTAAGTTGAACTTGAACCTGTACTTGAAATACTCACTGTCAAAGGACTTCGAAATTGCACAACATTGTATTTATATTATTTAACATAACATAATGTTCGATACTTAACGCTAGGTTTATGGGATCCATTAGTTTCCATGAGCAAAATCTGCTAAAACAATTATTATTATTCCTAGCAACTTTTGCTAACTTTTATTGATGGAACGATACAAATATACCCAAATCTATTTCCCTCTCACTTCTCTAATTTCAAGTTCTATTTGATAAATACCTTATTCCTTAGTAAATGTATATTGGAAATAAATATACAAGAAATGTCCGTAAATCTAGTGTTAATATAATAATAATAATATGGAAACCTAAAGATGTTTCAATTATTACAACCTTCGGGACCCAGCAATACTCATCTTCGGTAATTATGCTCCATTTGTTCCTCCAGCCCCTCTCTACCTTCCATTTCCTCGCATTAGCTCCTCCCAACCGAGCTTCAATTCGTCTCGGTCACGCTGTGTATGGAAATCATGGATCACTCACCGGTTCAATAAATTTTCGATGGCCACGTAAGTGTCCTGCAGACTCAGATCCCTTGTCTGCCTGGCCTGTATTATTGTAGGCTCGAGCTCCGATAAGTTCGACGGAAGTTTATAATTGAATTGGAACGCGGAGTTGAACACCACGCTGCCCCTCTTGTTCATGGAGACCGGGACAGAGATGCCGATCGTGAACTGGAAAACAGAACGAGCGAATTGAACACGCTGGATGAGGTGAACGCCATCGGGTCCCGCGAAACAACTTCCCCAAAGGGAAAAGAAATCCGTCGGGGACGAGGGGTTTGGGTTAAGCCCGGCCCGAGTCGTTGTGAAAGTTTGACGCGGGTCGCGAAAGGGACCGTGGAATTCTGGGGAAAAGTTGTGCGGGAAAACACGATTTTGTATTGATCGAAGGTTCCTCCGCTTTAAAATCGTCGATTTATTCGTTGTAATATAACAGAGAAGTAATTATATGGGTACGCGTCACTTTTCGGGTTTTTGTATTTGAGAAAAATGCTAGACGTCAAATGTTTGCGAAGAATAGGGAATTAAACGGAGAATAAATTCTTTGAAACGGGTAGTGTTAAATAAATTTGGTGTTAATTGAAATAGTCTAAGATTTTTGAGTATTATTGTACATGTAAAATTTAAAGAGATATGTAAATATGAAAAGAACGAATATGTAAGTGTTGTGTCTTCATAGAGTAGTGAATAGGGTGTTTGATTTCCACCAAATTGTCCAGGGTTCGAATCTTCATATGTAATTAAGAGTGGTGTTTGAGTTTCACTTAGTATTTTCTATTTCAATCTTCAAAATACTTTCCAAAGTAACTTCTCAAAATCATGAAAAATATGTGTCAAGCAGTGTTCAAGTAAAAAAAAATATATCTGCCTGAAGTTGTATCGAAAAAATTCATTGGAAAAATTCGAACAAAAAGGCACCCACGGGGGACATTTTTAAAATAAAAATAAAACGTTCCGTGAAAGAAGGTGACACTAGCACGCTCGCTCGACTTGTAACAAACTGTGCTAAATTCCAATTCTGAAGTGGGGTGTACTCTCTACGGTTTCCTGGATTTTCCGCGAATTCCCCATTGTAACGTCAAGTGTATACTTCCTATGAAAATGGTGTGTACGCCATCCTTCGAGAAAGAACGAGAGAGACAGAGAAGAAGAGAGAGAAAAATACGATTCCGGAAGCCACAACAAAGCAACGAAAAAGAAGAAAATGGCAAGGTAGAGAGATGTTTGACATCGAAAAAATTTGGAAAAAATTTTCTGGAAAGGAAATTTCACCCTTCTCTTGTAAATTTTCTAGCAGCGCAAACTGCATCGCGCAGTATAGTTAAAGCAAGATTTCAAAATAAATCCTTAACAAAATAAATTCATTCCAAATTAATGAATTATTCACAAAACTCTCATTTATATTAAATATTAATGACAACATTAGATTAACGGGAAAAAAAATTCCTTTGAAAAACTGGACTTTTCAGATTCCCTAAAACATTTGAAATAAATAACAGAAAATAATATGTGCCTTGTTGAGTAATGAAATAATTAAATTAAAAATAAAAGACACCCTTATTTATTTAAATGTCCACTTCCATGTTTAATTCAGAATCAGAATAGTGTGGGTGATGCTAACAGAACAAGTGTATTATAACAAATCGATTATACAGCGAAAAGGAAAGCCAGACGTGCAAACAGAGAGACCTAGAAGACGAAAGGAATACTTTATCAAACACTTGGCAACCGATCGCGTCGCATCAAATACTAAGTGACCACTCGCTCTGAACGAACCGTCAAAAGCTCTGACCCCTCTGACTTTCAAGCTCGTTTATTTAAAAACAACCGGGTACAGTTCCGCGGGCGCAGCTACGAACAGGCTCCTTGAGCTCCTTTTCCGTGAGCTTGCTTACTGAAACGTTCCTCGAAAACTGCTCATTAAATACGAATCGCTAGCCAGGTCTTCGACGTCGCGTCGATGAGGATCAAAAAGAGGATCCGTCGAGATCCGCCTAAGAAACGTTAAGCATTCATTGCAAACGGAGGAGCAATCTAATTAGAGAGAACCTCGCGATGGAGTGCCGATTATCCTGGCAGAAGGCATTAATAAGTTTCGCGTGCTGTCTGAGAAGATAAGAAGCGCCGTTACACAAACAGGTTTATCCTTGACGATTGCTCATCGTTCTGTGACGGATATTCTGCTGGAAAAATTAGACGCTTGATACCAAACGAGCTTGAGAATTATTAACCCCTTGATATACAATAACGTCTAGAAGACATTCATTTCATGTGCCATTGTAGACTCTGACGTTTCTGAGACGTCAAGAACATAAGATTATTCAATTTTTTCACTCGTATGTCCATTCTGTTTTGTTTAGAATATTTAAAATGCTCCCCACTCTCTTCCCTCTTTCAAAAATAATTTCAAAATAAAAAGTTCTGTTTCCAAGCTTGCACATAACTGTACAGTTGAGCCAAATTAAATAGTATTTTTTGGACGCATCATATTTTTTTGTATGTCAAAGGGTTAATTATCTCTGGTGAAGATTTTGCTGTATTTTGTGCATTTGTTTGACTGTATGGATGAAAGCACTTTGGTATTGTTCATGTTAAAGAGAAAACGTGCACATCTATTATATTTGTAAACGTAAATAGTATTCTCTGGCAAAGGGAATTAAAATTACGATTTTTAGAAGTACAGTTTCCTTTTTTAGATACTTTAGATCTATTATTTAGAATCAATGTGACAAAAGAATTGTTGCTTCTTAACAGAAATTCAGCATATCAACATTACGTTTTAAAAGAATGCCGTCATGCTTAGCTGTATAGATTGATTGAATCTGAAGAGAATTAGGTTAGTGTTGGGAGATGAAGAAGTGAGAAGTATCGACAGATGTTTAGTGATTGACAGGGGGTTGAAAAAGGCTGGTAGAAGGAGAAAGTGGCGAGCAAGATGGTCTGAGTGATTTATTAAGGGATGACTGGTCAGGATTCGACCGCCAATAAACTTTACGCCGGCTAACTGTACACTCAACCAGTTTATGGTTTTGATTATGTTTCGAAACCGCAAACGTGACCAAGCGATTTCCAAAATGGAACATTGCTGGTGTTTAACAATAATCTGTTGGGATAATTACTGATTATGATTGGATATTCAAAATTTAACGTAATAACACTAATCGTGTATAAAAGAACTGAAATAAATTATTATTATTATTATTATTATTATTATTATTATTATTATTATTACAGTAATCGTGTATTACTACAGATAATCCTAGAATAACACTATTCTACTTTTTACACGTACATACTAATTTTTGCTGCACGACAATTTTCAAGAACCTAACTGCTCTGTCTTATTATCTGCAGTAAAATATCTACAGTACCGTTCAGAAGTATCTATTGAACATGTAATTAGCATAAAAATGTTAATACAAAACGAATATTTTACCAACAAAAATGTTACAGATTTATCCCAACGTCAAATATGACTATTTGGAAGAAGAACAGGTTCTTCTTCGAAATTTTTCACAATTCTGAACTGCTCAAGTCGTACCACTTGAATTTTGAACGAACTACAGCGACAACAGCGCATAAAACCACAAACAAATATACATTTGAGTTAATCAGATGTTCTACCAATTTCGTGATATTAACACAAATTTTGATTAACACGTTTAACAGGTTCATCGCCCAGCGTGAATTCGACTGAGTCTTGCTGGGCCCAAATCCGATTGCATAAAAAACTGGGGTTAAAAAAATATGAAAACAAAAGAAAATGTTAACTTTTTATTTTTATTTTATGAATTTTATATTTATAAATAAAGTATACTTCAATACTTATTCCACTGAATTCCTTTTGAAATTCCAATTAAAAATCCTATTTAACTTTAACACTTTATCGAGCGGAAGCCTATTAATCGTCTTTCACATGCTTCCAATTAGTCTGTAAATTTTGTAATGTTTCCTTACACGAATGTGACTGCTTCGAGCGATATCGTATGTACACTATAAAGAGATATTAACACGTTCGTCGCCCAGCGTGAATTCGACTGAGTCTTGCTGGGCCCAAATCCGATTGCATAAAAAACTGGGGTTAAAAAACTATGAAAACAAAAAAAAATGTTAACTTATTATTTTTATTTTATGAATTTTATATTTATATATATTATAGTTCAATACTTATTCCACTGAATTCCTTTTGAAATTCCAATTTAAAATCCTATTTAACTTTAACACTTTATCGACCGGAAGCCAATTAATCGTCTTTCACATGCTTACAATTAGTCTGTAAATTTTGTAATGTTTCCTTACACGAATGTGACTGCTTCGAGCGATATCGTATGTATACTATAAAGAGATATTAAACTATCAATTACTCGAAGAAAATCATTGTGATCAATTCATTAGCGATGCATCCACGCCAAAATGAGCCGATCGGGAGTGCGTGTGCAATAAGTTACGCGGTCGATAAAGTGTTAAGCAAAAGAGCGTCACCCAAACATGGGTGGCGTGGCGATGAACCTGTTAATTTCTATTTACTTGATAAATCTTAAGTTTTACACGGATTTTTCTTAACTTGTACGACTCGAGCAACCTTACCCTATGAGCGTTAGTGTCGCATTGCGAATCTTTATTTTTATAACGATGGCCAGGAATCGTCATTAGACCCCCCTGGCGTATAGGATTTAGCAGGTACACCCCGAACCCACCCTTTGTGTAGGCTTTACCTTCCCTCTCCAAGGATGACCGGCGAATCATCACGTCCTTGGAGTGGGGTCGACCAGCCAAGGGTAGATATATATTGAGAGCGTTCGACACGCGAGACACTTTTTTTTTGTTAGTAAAACGTTGTTAGTCACATTATAAGTCAATTTTCGGTCTGCAAGCCTTGACATTCACTGATCGTATAGCCTTTAGTTTGTTACAACAGATATTATAAACTTTACAAGAATAAAGAAGAGCAATTGCACTAGTCACTACCCCAAATACTACTCATTATACAGTCCACTAAAGAGAATAAGTCATACAAGGTTAATTCGGCGTATGACGTACGTGTTTAACCACAATTACAAGAACGTGGAATTCGCGTGCACGACAGTTAGTGTACGTGTAACGATTACCTGAAACAGGGACTTCCCAGGATACAAGAGAACACTTTCGCTTCTCCGCAGGAGCAGGCACGTTATCATCGTGGTTCCCAGCAGAAATAAACGGAACATGTTAATTTGAACACACCTCGAGCAGCAGAGAAATCGATGATTTCGGATCACTGGTCAACGAACCGGCGGCGAATGGGGCCCCTCGTTCGCTCGAGCCTCGACGAGTTTATGGTAACGCGATAATGAACGCTGGAATTCGCGGCGAAAGAACGGTATAGCGTTCGCGCGATTCGAAATTATGGCCTGGCGAAAAAACTCGGGAATGCCCGCGGGGCTGAATTATTGGTCAATTTTTGGCGAATTGCACGACGCCCACGCGTGTCCCGAAAATACGACGCGCGGGGGCGATCAAATTTGCGCCTGTAACAATCGACGTGGAAAACAAAAGTTCGCATAAAATATTTCACCGCGAAAACAAAAAATTGCGTCGAATAACTTAGAAACGTTTTTCGGTCCGGTTGAGAAATCGTGTTTTCGATGAACAAAATTTTCAATCCACTCGCCTGTTAAATGAAAAACTGTTATTGAATTGTACGTTCGATCGACACTTTTTCGAGCAGAAAATTCGGGGGTCGAACGAAAAAGTTGTATGGAAAAGAAACGGGGAAAATTGATTGATTTATTTATTTAGTGTACGAGATAAACCCTTTAACACTTTGCACTCGAAAGGTGACTGCTGGTCGGGTAATGATGACTAACTTCAAAGATTTTCAAATGCAAAATATTTACTAGGATTCGCCTATATTAAACATGCTTTAGTTTAATTAAGTCATATACTGACATTTACGTATATAACTATTTAAGACGTTACATGATTTAAGAGCAGAAATGCAAGCAGCTCTGAAAGATTAACTCTTTGCTCTCGAGAGGTGATTGTTACTCATTTAATGATACTAACTTCAAAAATTCTCTAATTCGAAATATTTACTAAAATTCGCCTACATTATAAGTAATTTAGTTTAGTCGAGCAATATACTAAAACTTACATGTATGACTATTTAACCTCTGAGTATAATTAACAAACAAACTAACTGAAGTCTGAAAATTTACGAAACTATCATTTGGTGACTAACGATCACCTCTCGAGCACAAAGGTTTAATATTGGTTACAAATTAAACGTTACAATTTACCAATTACAAAAATTAGAATTAAGTAATTAGAATATTAGAGATTTTAAATTAGAAATTAGTCGACATGATTAATTTATAATCCATAATCAAAATTTGTACGATTTGAGGCAAATGTGTGGAAAGCATCGCTTACAATTAAGACTCTTTATTTAATTTCATCTTGAATGAAAAATTTACATCGAGAATACAATTAAACGTTAATTAGTCGATCGCCAACCCTGCGTCGAACGGTTGAACATTTTCCTTGGTGTAAAAAAAAAAAATTGGATTTTCCCATTAATTTCTCTCTCCTTCGAACGGAAAATTTCTATCGCTGGCGCAATTAGGTGTCGAGAGGAAGCGAATAAAATTCCCGCCCCGTCTCAGCCGTTTCAAATATCGCGTCGATCGCGTCGGGAACGCAAAGCCCGGCCAACACAAACGCGTTTTATCAGAGTATTCAGGGAGCCGGTTGGAAAACCGACGCGCGATTCATCGGCATATCAGCTTAACCCCTGCCAGCGATAGCGTTGTAAATCCAATAATTGCCCGGGCCCGGCCGTTAAGCAGCTTTAATTAATTCCGTTTCCAGCGTGGCGCGATTAACGGCCGAAGTTGAATTAAAATCTCATCGGCGGACACGCGATCTCAAACTTTCCTCCTCCCCGTTGCGATTCATACCTACCATTCCTTGCCCATTCCCTAAATTTACCGATTCACTCAAATTCCCTCACCTTTCGCTGTTTCGAAAACTGTGAAATTTAAGCGATGATTGATTTCAGTTGGCTGGTTTACATTTACAAATTAAACGGCGAAGATTGTTTTTTAGTGTGTTAAACAGATTTTGTTTTATTAACTTATTATTGTTAACTTCTTCAGATTTTATTTTATTAAGATTTAAGGGGATATAACTTTCTTTATATACAGCCACGTGAAATTTGCATACCTCTCTGGTATCAATAGAATGATCATTGATGGTAATAACACCTAATCTAATGTAGATCTATTTAGCCAAAGTTTTCACTTTATAAAATAGCAACTACACCGTTCTTCTCTGCAAAATTTTCTTATCTTTATACACTTCTCTTCCATTTATATATTTCTGCTTTTCTCCGTCACCATTTATTATTTTTTCATACCTCACTGTAATAATTTCCTTGTAATTCTCGAATGGGTTAATCCCGTATAAATAAATAAATAAATGAATGAATAATATTATTTTATTAACTCCGTGTAATTCTTTAATGAGTTAATCCACTATAAATAAATAAATAAATGAATAATATTATTTTATTAACTCCTTGTAATTCTTTAATGGGTTAATCCCGTATAAATAAATAAATAAATGAATGAATAATATTATTTTATTAACTCCGTGTAATTCTTTAATGAGTTAATCCACTATAAATAAATAAATAAATGAATAATATTATTTTATTAACTCCTTGTAATTCTTTAATGGGTTAATCCCGTATAAATAAATAAATAAATGAATGAATAATATTATTTTATTAACTCCGTGTAATTCTTTAATGAGTTAATCCACTATAAATAAATAAATAAATGAATAATATTATTTTATTAACTCCTTGTAATTCTTTAATGGGTTAATCCCGTATAAATAAATAAATAAATGAATGAATAATATTATTTTATTAACTCCGTGTAATTCTTTAATCAGTTAATCCTGTATAAATAAATAAATAATACTATTTTATTAACTTCTTTTTACAATCGACGGAGTGAAATAATATCGTTGCAAAATTCCTAAAGACAGAAATCATTCCAAAATCACAATTTAACCAATTTTCTTTTCATAATAAGCAATGAAGAATAAGCATAATAAGCAATACGAAATAAGAGTTTCAATTTTAAAATCAAAATCAACAGCCAAAAAGAATTCGCTACACAGAGATAACAGCGACCGAGCATCCCTACCTCTTTGCCATCCTTATCTTGGTGGAAGGTCCTCTAAATGGACGCGAGGAAACGACAACCTTGCGATCTTTTCGTGGGGAATCAGTTTTTGAGGAAACGAGTCGAAGCTTTGAGATAACGCGCGCGCGTACTCGCCTGCACTCGTTTCCGGCGGAAAGGGCAGCAGAGAGGCGAGAGGGGATCGGTTGATTCGTTCCTCGACTCGTATTCCGCGTACTTTACCTTCGCCCTTTTGATTCCTCGCGTAACGAATCAGCTTTCAACGAGTCAATCGGTTTACACTCGTTCATTTCGAACAATAAAATCTGTTCGTAAGTTGAAACAATGGAAGGGGGTAGGTAACAGGTGAAAGAATGTGTTCACACGAATATATACGAATATTTCGAGGACTATTTTAACTATAGTCCTCGTATTTTGACTATAGTCACCCCGTGAAATTTCGCGAACAAAGTATTGCACCAATACCTCGCTTTGCGTTGTTTTGTTTTGCGTTTTTTCGATGTTGCGTCGCTGCTCAATTAGTACTAATTTTCATTGCGCGTCGTTAGGTTTTCGAGGTTGCGTTGTTTTGGATTCGAGTCTTGAATTTTTTTCTTGTTTTCTAACAGATGGCTCTACTTTTGTTTTTGATTGCGCCATGCCAAAAAAAACTAGGTAATTCTCTTCTAACCGAAAATCAACGTAATTTTAATACAGTTTTATTTTCACTTTGTTTTGTTAATTTTAGAGTTCAGTTTCAGTCTTCGATCTTTATACGGTTTGCTATAGAAAATCTTAATTCACTTTGCGTCGTTTCAATTTGCGTCGTGTTTTTTTTGGAACGTAACCCCGACGCAAAGTGGGGTATTGGTGTATTGCATTATGCGATAATTTTTTAACCCTTTCCTTTCTACGGCCGATCACAGTTACGCTCTGGGTTAACCCTTTGCACTCGAAAGGTGACTGTTGGTAATAAGCAAGGCGATAAGGACGGAAGGATGATAACAGAGAAAAACCATTTCGCAAAATACTGTCACTTTCTGGCTAACAGTCTTGGGCTTCTTCTTTGAGCAGTGCAGTCGCTACATAAGTATAAAAACAAAAATAAAATATTGTAAATATATTATACTAATTACAACTAACAGGTCGATTCGTCGATCGAGAGTTTATTATCGTGAACTTATTGTGTCGGCTTTTTCTTGCGCTTTTATACTGTTTCCGCGAGTCGTTTAATTTTCTTTCAAGTCATCCATGCTTTAGAGTCTCGTCACCAACTTCAATTTGTTAATTTGGTCGATCGTTTAATTTTATCGATAGAAAAGTCTCAGGTAGAGGAAAAAGCGTCTCATTCGCAGTGTCATTTAACGTCACCAAAGGTGTGCCCTTCTTTCTAGCACGAACGTTCGCACGGAACGAGATTCGCTGAGAAGTTTCGGTGTACTTAATGAATTTATACTTCGCAGTGTTTAATATCCGACCGTGGATTAAATATTTGCGTTATTAAATATTTAACGTAACGGAGTTAAACGTTGATATAAAACGGGATTGAATGAGGATTCATTCAGAAATTTCTGAAGCAAAGTATTTTCGTATTCTTCTCTATTGGAGCGAGAAAAGAATAAAATAGTTGCTGTGACGACGAACATTTCTCGCACAAATCGAAGGCTCGCGATTTAAAAACAATTATTAAATTATTAAATTTTTACGGAACACGAATTCGCAATTTTCGCCCGTGACAAGTTCGCCGTCTGAATTTCCGGCAGCCGTGAATCGAGCGTGGTGGCCGTTCCGACGACGCGAGCAATCGGTGTCAGTTCGCGAGAGAGCTACAGAAACGAAGAAAAGGAAGGCGACGAAACGGAAATAAACAATAGGTCGCGCGACGACAGAGACCCGGAGGGTGAGAAGGGTGCAGAACGGCACAGAGGGAGGGCAGAATTTTTTAGGCGAGGTCCATTCCGGAAGGATCGATACAACCTCTCGCAGTCGACGCTTTCCCTGAATGCACGCATAACCACGAGCTTTCTATCTCCCAATTTACACCCTTCGACTTCGACTTCGACTTCGACCTGCCTTGCATTCACGAAATTCCAACAAAGTTCAAAGATTCCAATGACGGTTGGAATAAAGGCAACAGGCGTCGATGTCAGGGAAGAATGGTAAAAACGACATCGTTTATTTTGATCCCCTCGCGACACGCCTGCTCGCTCCTCCCTTTCGATTACGTTTCACCCTTCGTTCTATGCGTGAAAAGGGATATCGTTGTTTCTCTGGACAGACATCAGATACAGTAACAGTCAAAAGCTTAAGACCAGAGAGTCATAGAAATTAAATTAACTTCATAAATTTATAGGGAATAGCATGATAGACGAAATTTGCATTCTGTGCTAATCAATAAATAGCGTTCTACCGTAAGAAAACTATGTTCTACATTGTCCTCTCGTCTTAACCCCTTAATGCACAGTTTTTTTTTTAAAAACGGCCACAAAAAATTCAATTTTTTTTAATGTAAGAAAACGATTTAGAACGTTGTCTTGGCAAGAAAATTAAAAAAATACAAAGATATTCAACATTTTTATGGTATTGTAAATTTTATCGTCGCTCGAATTATCTCGAGTGTGCACAGTTTGTTCAGTTTAGCGCGTTCGAGTTAACTCGTTAAGGGGTTAAACTTTTGTCCACTACTGTGCATAACAGACAACACATACGTAGCCATTTTTACGGCACAGATATAAGTCTTCTTAATGGGAATTCGAGCAATATTTAATCTAATGCGAATCGTGGAATGGCACCAGGTCGCGTTTAACCCCTTAACACTTTGCCGGCCGCACATTTATCGAATCACGCAGGTTCTATTGCTCGTCAACGGTGATATATACTCAATCGTTCGTAACATAAGTAGTTGCGATATAATTATTATCAAAGAGGGCGTTGAAATAACTGTCACACCATTTTTATTGCATAGTCTTATATTTTTAAATTATGCAAACATCGAAGTAAAGCGTCATCGCTGGCGGAAAGAAGTCACGCTTACGTGACAACGGCCGGCGAAGTGTTAACAATTCCGACTCGTGATAACAATACTGAATTTACTCGATAAATGTGACACGCGTGTCTCGTAACTTTAAAATTATTTATATCAATGGTCAACTTTCAAATCTACATCGAAACGGTACAACATAACGAAACGGCGACACTTTATCGAGGGTACATCTCGAAGTCACTCTACAGTTTGCAGGAAATGCAAAAGATGCTATCCGGAGGAACTGAAAATCTCCCTGGATGGTAATTCAAGGAAGACAACGAGGACATTCCCGGGGTCTTGAATTTTAGAGACGCGCCGCGACGTGATCCGATTACGCTGCACCCTACAAAGGACGTTTCTTCGGGGTCCCCGTACAAATTACGATAACTTGGGCCATTGTTCGATCAAAATCGTGTTTTTAATACCATTCAAACGTTTTGATGCGCTTATCAGACCCAGCTAATTTTTGTTAGCGTGCAAAATCTTGACGTTGCGAATGCAAGGTACGGTAGCTTAGAGAACCGTTGAAATGGCAAAATGTAATTAACGATCGATAATTAATCATTGCTCTTATGTCATTTGATTTTATCGATCCGTTTAACAAAATTTGTAATCTAGTCAACTCACTTGCAGACTTAAACTTTAATTTATCCTCAGATAGTTTTAAGGCTGAGGCAATCAGATTGCTAGAGGCTACATATCTTCGGTTATAAGTACTGCAGTACTTTGCAAACTCCTTTTGCATTCTTATGATGCAGAACAATTTGTATGCAATTGTGCTCATTTTAGTTTTATTTTTACTTTTATTTCTAATAATTTTTATTTTTACTATATTATTTCTTTATAAAGGGTGTTTACCCATCAAATAACTAACTAAATAAATAAATAAATATCATGAAAAAATGCATTTTATGCAATAAGTTTCCTTAATTCTAATAGAATTAAGTTTCGTTTTAAACCCTTTTTTTCTCAAATTTTTGTATTCGAAATACGAAATTTTCTCCTAGCAAGCATAAAATATTCTCCAGTACTACTAGCACTAAAGTAGTCTTATTTATTTCTATCCTTCCTTCTTCACTTTTTAGGAGATTATTCGATTCGTTCGTTCATATACTCGAACCCTTGCTCGAACAACTGGCAACACAACGATGCAAAAGTAATGGTAAAAACTAGAAAAACGATACCCTTGCTATCCGCGAAAATATGGGATATCTTTGTGACGGTTTTTTTCCTTTTGCTCGTTTCCCCGTTCGAATGGCGAGTCTCTTGAAACCTTTGTTCCGCTCCCCTTTCCCGTGATGAATTTCCACTTGGCCGCCGAGTTTCGGTGAGCAAAAATCCGTGCAACATTTACACTTGGTCCCAACAGGTGCGAAACTGGAGCCTCGCGTCCTCGTTATTATTCCAGGATGTTGCCTGCGAGTGAATCAAACTCGCTGCTCGTTAATAAATAAATTCAATTACGGTGGACGAAAGGGATTACCAGGTCGTACGGATGATACGCCATGTCATTTTTCAAACAGAAACTCGCAGCGTGCGAAACGAAACTTTCATGAGGAATTTTACTTACGAAAAAAACGCTTTAATTTCAACACTCTTTTTAACACGCTGAACATTTCATTCAAGCCATTGGGACGGGTATTCTGATTGCAAAATGAAGAATTTTTAAAAAATTGTAATTCTGGTTTTTTACTATTGAAAAACGTATATAGATCAAAAACATTATTTAATCATAAAAGTGTGGGTCGCATACACCCCACGCCGAACTTTCCGTTTAAGCCATTGAGTCGGTTTTCTGATTGCAAAATGAAGAATTTTTTAAAATTTTTAATTCTGGTTTTGTATTATTGAAAAATTAAAAGACGTATGTAGGTCAAAAAAATTATTTAATCGTAAAAGTATGGGTCGCATACGCCCGACGCGGTCTGAACGGAAAGTCTTCAAAAAACGGTCCAGCACGGAACGTATCAAACTAAAAAACGATATCCTTTCGGTCGAGCTGGTTTAATGAATCGATAATTATACGATTTCATTTAAAGGAGTGGGGTAAGACTTGAAATACCCCATGGAAGTGCTTGCCTTATAAAGTTTCGAAAATATCCCCGAAAATGAAATTAAACGGAACGCCTTGTACAGCGTTTAAGCTCGCAGCAAACTGAAACTGACCCAACTAAAATTAATCCTCCCCCGTTAATTTTTAATTCTGTGTCCGAAAGCGCTTTCCAACAGCAAATGACCTGGTTAACCGGTTAATTAGCCGCTAACAGAGCCAAAACCCGATCAACTTCGTGGAACGAGGAATAGAGGAAAATGGAGGGATGAAAATAGAGAGTGAAAGAGTTTACAGAAAGTGGACGATAAATAGGGGAGAAAATAATATATTGTCAATTTGAAATTTAACTCTTAACAGCCTCGATTGATTTCCATCGCGAGAGTGAGAAGACGAAACGAGACGAATGGTGAAAATGAAACCGGAAATCAGTCGTAGCCCTCGCGGAAGCGCTCCCTGCCCTCTTCATTACTATTCCGGTCTGCTGTGAGGTCACGATAGTGCGAACGATTCCGCGGGACGTGCTTGCTACACTGTATTTTCATTCGAGCTGCTCGGAACAACGTCGAGAGGTAACGACGAAAGAATGAAGGGGCAAAGGGAGAGAAAATGGCGGACCTTCGCGCGAAGGACGCTTTGGATTCTCCGGCGGCGTGCAAGAAATCTCCGGGCTTCGCGAAAAGATACGTTCCTCTCCATTTTACCTCCCTTCCCCGCCCTCCCTCGGTCTCCTGTTTTATTCCAGTCAAATCCAGTCCGTGGATCACCAGGAATGAGAATGATCGTGCTCCTTGAGAGGCACCCTTCTTCCACGTTCCCAGCGCCATTTTCTTTCAGCCCAGCCAGGATCGAGTAAAATATTCTACGTGTAATTATTCGAATTGTATTAACCCTTTGTACTCTAGCAGTGAGTCTCGCTCATTACGGTATTCTTTGCGTCACTCACTATCTTAACTTATATGAATAATTTACATTAATTTCACTTTTACTATATACGATCATATTTTCTGTTTCTTTAAAAATGGCGTGAAATTGCTGATTTCCCTATAGAAAAATAAGCTTGGAGTACAAAGGGTTAAATTGTGGGAATAATTCGAACAGACTCTGTGGTGTGCAATATTTTGAGAGTCCTTAGCGATTGTTCAAATATTTGTTAGAGTATTTGTTTGCATCAACCTTCGTAATGCCAGGCCTTTCGTATTTTCTCAAGCAAAACTAGCTTGAAGTGTATAAACCGAATTTTCTTTTAAATTACCGAATCTTCTCGAGGTTGAGAAATCGGAATGATGATCAACCTAAATCGAAACTCCGTTAACAAAGCAATAAAGTAAAAATGTACTCTAGCCACGTCTAACGTTGTCGCTGAAAGGTTTAAATTCTATTAAAATAACTTTTCATACAAATTGTGTTAAAATTATCATCTAGGAATCCTTAGCTCCGTCTCACTCCTCTGCACAGAATTTTTATTTCCCCCGTGAAATCCATATTTTCCCGAACAAACGTATCGACAAATTAATATTTAACCGTCGTTCGTTTGGCAAAATTGAGATCGATGAAGTAAACTCGGACGGAAAAGTGTCCGTGAGGCGTTTCGAAGTGGCTGCTCCTATCCTGAGGGCAAACGCTCTGCTCCCTGGAGGATATACGTTTCCTGTTTTTTATTTTCACCCCCTCCCCCCTCCTCCCCCATTCCTCCACGTTATATGTGTACGCGATACGGTAGACGAGCAACGGCTGTCCCTCCTTCCGCCCCCCGTCCCTCCCCGACACACTTTTCCTTCGAGCTTTTAAGCGTTACGCGTACTTGGCTCACCCACCACGATAATGGACTATGCTTTTTAAAGTGCTATAACACCGGCTGTTATCGTTTTGCAACCGGTTCAGCCGACGCGTCCAGCGGAACTCTCGCCGGGCGCACAAGCCTGGCTTCTTTTCCGTCGACGTCGCGCCGGAAGTGGAATCGATGGCGGCCGATAAGGATCTCCCGGGGCGGAACTGCACGCACGCCTAGACTGTCCATTCGACCCTAATTCACGCGGTAAAACGGTCGTATAAATCTCGGGGAATTTTCAATTCGTGCTGGCCAGCACCACAGCAAAGCGCCACGAAGTACCGCAAGCTTTTTATATATTGCGAAAAATGATAGAACGATAATGTAGTGTTATTAAAATAAGATTGTTTATCATTGGTTAAGAAAGGAAAAGGTTTGTTAACACTTAACCGACCGAATGGGGAGATCTTCCATTTTTTCCTCGACAAAGCGTTTGCAATTGATTCTATTTGCTTTTGTTATTAATTAGTCTTAAATCAATACTGTTCATAAATTCTCTAAAGTAGAATTTTTAATAAATTCAACATCAGCTTAGGACCAACTAATAACAAAAGTAAATAGAACCAACGGCACTGCTTTGTCAAGGAAAAAATTGGAGATCTCCGCATTCGGTCGGCTAAGTGTTAAGCGAGAGAGAGAGAGAGAGAGAGAGAATAACTATAGAGTAACTAGTAATTGATACTGACGAAAATAATACGAATAAAGAAATTAACAGTTACAACTATCATCCAATATTTCCTTATTCCACCATTCTATTATCTCTACAAAGCATCCGATCAATTTTATCCTCATCTCTACAACGCCATATTCTCAATATGTACACAACCCTTAAGTATGTAGGGTACGTAGAACCGTCGCTATACCTGCAATAATAAAATAAGCGTAATGACCATTATTGCCGTTACTGCACGGAATTATCTGGCCGGCATAACGAAATGGTCCCAGTGATTTTCCCAGGTCCTCTTCTCAGGTTTCTGAAGTATTTCGGCAGCCGCCTAAACATGGACGCCAAAAACTAGCAGTTAGCAGTTAGCAATCCGTATATGCACTTCTGCGCTTCTCCTAGTACAGTTATCTTTTAATTGTTAAGTGTTAATAAATATTTTGTTAGCGTTGTCACCTGCATCCTCATTTCACGACAGATCATAACATCCTAAACGTACAATACCCCCACCCGTGAACGATCCAAAATTCACCTACCGTTACCCTCAACTGATAAAAGAATTCAGTGCAAGCTATAAAAAGCCAGAATCAAGCGCCACGCGTCGAAGCGTTCACAAACGAGGTTCTCCTCTTACTTAGCGAGCAGACGGTCCCGAGGTGGATGTCCCGGATGTTACCCGAGAACTCTAATCGGGGGGTGGTGCTCGGTTCGTTTGAGACCCTAGCCCGCGAACGCTGAAGATTCTTTAATTTCGGATTCCGGCGAACTGCCGGGGCGAAACTCGACGATTGCCACGGGTACTTTTAGGGAAATGAAACTCCGTCGGCGAAAAGAGAGGGGAACCCAGGAAGAAGAGGGTCTCGGCGCGGCGGAATGCTCGCGGAACAGCCGGCACGGTTAAGAAATGCTTTCACGGGAGCACCGACACCCTGAGAAACGGCGCTACCGCCCGGAGAGATGAATTTTAGGCATCGTTCGAGGATAATCGAGCGTTGAACTGGCCCAGCGGGGATCCAATTCGCCGGAAGGATCGCTCTTCCGCGATGCCACGGGCTTCCGCCTGTCTGGCGTACGTTGCTTTAATAAATTACAAACTCTGGGATAACGTGCACGTACGGTGGCGGACAAAAGTTTACGACCAAACAGCTAACGAAAATTAATTAATTTATGGAAAACGGCACGATAAACAAAATTCGTGCTCTATGCTAATTCGGTAAACAACGTTCTATCATAATGATAACAAAAATGAATGTACAGACAATATTTGCGAACCATAAAACTATGTTTTGCACTGTTCTCTCGTCTTAAATTTTTGTCGGCTATTGTATAAACCATTTTATGGAGGAACAGGATTTTCTGGAACAACTGATAAACACAGAATAGCAGATGAGAGAGCAGAGATGTTGGTTAGAAACGCTGTTCACAACGATAGGAATCCTATTATATGAACGGAGGAAGGAAGGGGTTGAATTATGCGAGATTTTATTTAATTCGAGTTAGTTTAATTAATTAGTTTAAATGTTTTTACAATTTCTCCTGTTAACTCTTATCGCAAAAGGAGTACTTTTGAAAAATATGTTCTCTTCCAATAAAATTTACTCGGTGTTTCTAAATGTTTTAATTTTAATAAGATCGTTTATATACAAAGTCATTTTGGTAAAATAGTATCTACATGAGCAATTCAAGAAATGTATATAATAATAATAATTATTATTATATAAATAATATAATAAAAGGATCAATGTTCAAAGGAAAGGTAATTTATTAACTCTATCCTTTCACGCTCAACGGTCAACCTTTTTCAGTCCTGATAAAATTCCCCATACGTACCACAATTTCCAACTATCGCCGTTCTTCCAAAGTATTTAATCCTACACGATCGAAATACAAATCCAACCTAACCCCTTAATACTTTTAACGATCTACAATCCCGTAAATCGAGCTACAATGGCTACAAAGTGAACATTAAATTTTTATTATTAAATAGTACCTTCGCCTGACTATATACATTCGATGTTGCAACAATGAAATATTAAATTTAATCAAGAATACGAACATTAGAAAATATAGATGTACACGAAAACTTCTCGCAGCCACTGTGAAACTACATTTCTTTTTTTCACAAGCAAAGCTCATCTTCGTTACACGTGAACGCAATCACAAGCTAAAAGGGTTAACGGTCAACATAAAAGTTTCGATCGTCTAAAATTTCCTCTTAAAAACTGGAGAAATTTCAACGGCAAAGGGTTAAAACTTCATCGTCCAACCAGAAGGGACTTAGAGGTCGCCGTAGCGGCAGGGATTCGTTCGAATTCCCATTTAACGAGCGGAGAATCCTAGCCCCTGTTCCCGTGTGTTCCTCTCAGGAATCCGGCGCTGGTGCAGCAGCAGGGACGCCCGTGATCACCGTGGAAAACACGTCGAGCACACTTCTGCGGCATTCTGGATAAAGGGCGTGGCAGTTCTCCGTCGACATCTGCTCGCCCAAACGCTCGGCCGCGCGGTACTCCCGATCCCCGTACTCGTCGTAACCCTCGTCGGTGCTCGAAGGCCTGGAATTCCAGCGAATTCACCCGAATTCGTGTATCTTGTGCTCCGAGTAATCGAGGACGTTGCTACTAGGATCGGTCAATTTCGGGTTTTCAGCGATTTTTGAAGCGGAACTTGAGGAATAGAGAAAAAACACGGGATGCTCTTTTTACTGATTTTAAAATAACGTAACACAATCATTCTTGTGGTATAATCAATTATCGTGTAAAGTTCGTGTTTTGGACAATTTATCAGTAAACCAAAGATACTAAGAATTGTTTCTGTTCACAAAGCTTGTTCGTACCATTTCTCGTGTTCCACTCAACAAAAAAATGTACTGAATCCATGCAAAAATTCTCCTCGCTCATAAAGTACTTCAAAATACTCTATGGTGTATGGTTATCATAAAGTATGGGGTATGAGAAAGAATGTTTGTATGGAAGGATGAGTGTGACGGGTGCATATGATGATAAACTATGAGTAAACATTAAGGTACGTGCTGTGAAATGAGTGTAGCGAAGCGTGATCTATGCGATTTGTAGTATGCATGGTATAGATAGAGAGAGCAGGGATAAAAAGACAGTCAGTGTGATAACAGTAATCGCAGTAACGAGAATATTGATATAGATATATATACATAGAGAGAGAGTGAGAGAGAGAGAGAAAGTGAGAAAGTAGAACGAAGCAATCTTTAGTGTGTTTAATATTTTACGTTATATTTCTTCGTGTTGTAGAGTTAATAATTATTATTCAAATAAATTGTATTTATTAGCATAACGCATTTACTTGCATACTCCTCTGAAATTAAAAGCACAGTTCGATGCTCTAATAACCGTTAAAGCTATTAAGAATTTTTCCGCGGATCTAAACGGACAAAATAGAACTGTCGCGAGTTGCTCGCTTGTAAAAAGGTCGAATTTCAATTATTCGTAGACTTTCATTTCCCAACAAATCGTCGCTACCGAGTATAACCGATTCTTGCACCAAAGTCTTCGATAATAGCAATCGTAACGGTAATCAGCATGGAAAGAGCGAAGAAAGAGAGGGAGACGCGATCCTGGCTCGGGAGAAACGGCCTGGAAAAGAATTCGGTGGGCCAGGAGAAAAGCAGGGAAAGGGAGGGAGGGCAACGGGGGAGAGGGCGGGTGCCGGGGATCGATAACGCGACCGGATACGCGGGAGAAGCCCCGAAGTTATTTCGCAGCTTCCCTCGCGTTAATTGGCGCCGCGTTATGCGGACCGACCGCTTAATCCCTCGCCACTAGCGCCACGCCACTCTGCTAATCCGTCGGTTAACTACTACGTCATCGTAACTTCGCTTTTAGTGCCAGCCACCAGGGTTTTATCCGTTTGCCGCTGATTCCTACACTTCGACACGGGATGGACACGTTTAGGTTCTTACGCCACGTTACGCCATATGGAGCAATCAGGAAGAAACCACATTACGCTGTAAAGGAATATTTGGGAGACAATTGTACGTCATCGAGAGATAAACCTGCCCCTGGTCGCACGATTCATATGGAACGCTCCCAAAAAATAGTCAACGAAGTCACTGCGGCACTGATCACACCTTGGATATAAAAGGAGGCCAGATCAACAGACGCAAGATGCGATCATTCAACTCAAGGAGCCAACGATTCGATTTAAGTCAACGATCCAAGAATTAATCAAGAAATCAAAGTGTGCACCATTGTATAATAAATACTTTTTTTTTAAATTCCTCGAAGACGTCTCGACCGCAGCAGGGTAAGGTCATTGTTTGTACAGTTGGTAGCTGGAAAGATGACAATAGGCTCTGATTAGTTGTGGCCTCGATAGAGGTCATACTGTCTGTGGCTGTTACGAAAGATAGGAGTGATGGAAAAGGAAAGGGAAAACGATGTTTCGTCCTGGGGCCTGCTAGTGAACTGAACGCTAAGGCTTACCTAATAAATCGATGCCTTGGGCACAGGGAAAGGAAGGGATCGTTAGAAATTTGTATATATAAGAACCGTATTAGACTCGAGTACTTGCGAGAAAGGTCATCGGTTAGTCCGTCCTAGTGTTGAGGACAAGAAGGTCGCCACACTGTCTAACTATGAAAGAAGAATCCAATAATACTCATGTGTTGTCTCTACAATCAACTTTTTAGTTCTCAACTATACAAGAATGAGAGGGTTAAGTTGAAGTTTTGGGATTGGATGCTGCATTTGGGCTTCAAAATGGTGTAGGTTAAATTTGAAAGGCAATCAAAGCTTTTGGTAAATTAATGAAGTGGGCTACTGCGTTAATGTTTGTTTCAAAGTTTGCTTTGTTCTCCGCAAAGCTAAGAAGAAACATAGAAATAAGCATTAAAACAGGAAGAATTGAAACCTGAAATCTGCAATGATCCATCAAAGAATCCTCGAATCACTACGAAAATTGTAATCGTGCAGCTGCTTGAAAGTAAATCGTAACAGAATAACCCCCAACACCTTACCAACACCCCCATGAGCCATCGTCGCAAAGTAACAGCTTGAAACTACTCACCTGAAAAACACGTGTAGCAGCTGACTCAACAGACCATGGGTGCCGTCGAAGGGCACGGAGGCAGCTTCGCAGATAGCCTTCATCAAGCAAGCCTTTCCGCCGTATCCGTACAAGCCAGCAACCTTCTCCAACGTCTTGTAGATGCTCCACCTGCTCGTCTGCGTTCTAGAGTAGTAAACCCCGGGCATGGTGAAGTCCGTCGCGTTGCTAGGCATGTTCCACACGAATTTCGCGAACACACCGATGATCACGCTCTCGTAGTCCAGTTCCAGGGGCGTGCCGATGCCGAAGATCAGCTGCGAGCCAAAAGATTCCACGTGAGTTCTCAGCGAAAGGCCGTGAAACATTTTTCCAAGAAATTGAACGAGGCTGTCGATCGCCGGCCAAGGATCTTTGGATCGTTTACGGATGGTCGTATCTCCGTTTCACGCGTCGCACACGTCGCCGGGAGAACGTTTCCGCGAAATCCGTCGCTGCGAGGTGACCACGTAGACACCGGCGATGCGATTCGATCAGAAAACCTGGCTGTTACACAGGTTATGCACGGAGGGGAGGAAATTGGATGAACTCAGGATTGGGTTAAAATCAGATCGTGGTCCGGTGGAGGCTAGTATACTACCGGTCAGAAGTTCGGAGACAGTTTCCGGTATACGTCTATGTGGGTATTAGATATACATGGCTGTGCTTGTTACAACTCGGTATTGCTTTCATAGTAATTTCCTATATTTTCGTGTGACAAATCTTTCAAATCCACTGGCATCCAAAATTACTCATCCAACAAACTATACGCGCATACAACCACAAGCAAATATACATTTCAATCAATCAAATGTCCTACCAATTTCGTTATAATAAATAACAACAATATTAACACAAGTTTTGAATAACACGTTTAATTTCTATTTATTTGATAAATACCAAGTTTTATACGGATTTTTCCTTAAGGGGTACCACTTGAGCAACCTTATCCTATAATAATAACAATATCTTATTTGTTAACGCTATCGTTTTTGCTTATAATTCCCTGCGAGGAATTGATTGTAAAATACTCTAAGTCAATAATAAAAAAGAAAAGTCTAATCGAACAGAGCATCTCTAAGGTGACCAAATTATACCTTGCTTCTAATTTTTGAGCAGCGCTTCTACTATTACTTCTAGTACATCTCCTACATGACAGAACTATGTAACTTAAATTACAAACTGCACGCTAGAAATATTCTTTCAATAAAGAAAAATACACCACCATAAATTGAATACCCCTCAATTTCTCAAAACCCCGTACACAATCCTCCCCTATGAAAGAGTCCCATAAACAGATCCGCGAGGTCCCGAACAAACAACAGAACAAGGATCACAGGAGAGGGAGTGCAAATAATCGCGAGCCGATGAAGCAGCCCCCGTGTTCCTCCGCGGATATCCGCGCAATTAGCGCGAGTACCGAGCAGCAGGGAGGCGTATCGGTGCTCTTTGAAGTGTATCGATCTCGATTGGCAGCGGGCCGGCAGGCCAGATGCAAAAACCCTTCCCTAACCCTTCCCCAACCCTTCCACAGCCCTTGCCCACCCCCTCGGCGAGCGGCCCTCCGCGAATCTCGTTAAACTGTCCTCCCCAGACGCGCGGCTTCGAACGATTCTCCGTGGAAATTCGCGGTTTTATCGAAAATTCATACACCCTGCCCATGATGCCGCCCGCCCCTCCCCACCTCCTCTCACCCACACCCCCGAACCAACCCCCCTCCTGCCCCCGATCCTCCTTCGCGTGCGCATGAATATGTATGCGCGCACGTACGACACACGTACGCGGAGGGCTGCCACGCGGCGGCCATACTTGCGCACGTGTGGCCACCAGCAGCCACGGATAGAGAAGAGGGGTAGGTATCCACCTGGCGCAGAAATTGGATGAACCCCGAAAGGTCAGGTGGAACGTGTACCGCGGTATCGGATAGGAAGATGGAAATCGGAATACGTTATACACTTCGCAGGCAGCCACTTCCGGTACCCCGTTATTGCTCGCCGACCACCCCCGGTAATTGTGATCGTAATGGAGCGAATGGATTTTTTTAACCGATACCCCTTGCTGCACCGCGATTCGATCCATGCGGCACGTTGAAGGATGGATTTGACCCATTCGCTGCCGGGAAAATTTAGAGCGTTTTGCTCTGGGCGCCAAGAACCCAGTAATAATTTAATTAAGTATTCATTTTGATAATAAAAAGGGATATTAGATTTGTTGCTGTTTAATAAAAGATATTAGTGGTTCGTAATTCAAACGACTATAAACTTATTGATATTCGTGATCAATTGCGATCAATCTAAACTTGTAGCACAAACTATGAGATATCCCGTAGTTGGCAGTGAATGAGTTAATCGATGATTTGGTTTGCTCGTGCCTTACGCTAATAAGCTTAAGAGAAAACTTTAACGCTGGAGGAGCAGGTTGTGGATATCGATTCGATGTTTTGTTTCAATGAATAGGTGAGAGAAGAGGTTTTAGTTCGAAGATTCGAAAACTCTGCGAACCTTAATTAAGCCTGGGTATAGGGAAGTAGAGAAGTTTAAGTTCCGTGGAATACCATCAGTTATTGATAGTTTATATAACAAAACTAGGGATATATTAACTCTTTGCATTCCTTCGTCGAGTGTGACTCGACGTCAGTTTTTATCATAGTAACTCCTATATCAAGTCACACTCGACATTTTGAAATTGCTATTTTAAATACAGTAGTGAACAAAAGTTTAAGACCAAAGGGTCAACGAAATTAAACAAATATAAGTTACAACAAAGCTTAAGAACTTTAAGAGGTTTAATATAATTAATAAAAAAAATATGTACCACTCAAGGAACTGTCCTTTAAACTAAATTTCAAATAAAGTACCTAAAATACTAGGTAATTATTGGCAACAAAATTAAAAAATAATTCGAAGTGCAAAGAAACTCGTTAAAAGATAAAGAAAATACGCTTTGATTGCAACAATAAGATTCACTTTCGTTAGAAGAATTTTTCCACATTCGTTAATAGCATCCAAAAAAGATAGGTTGAAAAACATTCATTCAAGCTTTCGCAGCGTTGATCGATCATGTCACTAGAAACATACCAAAGAAAACAAAGTGAACCTAGCTCAATGGATCGTTCCTGAATCTGTGGAAGATAGCAATGAAAACTTTATATGAGCGATTAATTGCAGGTTTCGCGGGGGTTGGTCAGCCTATTCGCTGAAAATCCGGAAACCGGGGCGATTCAGCTGCGGCACCGTGAGCCGCTGGTCACGGTCCCGTTCATCCTATCAAGCCGCGCGGTTGTAATCCGAAGGACGACCGTTTCCAAACACGCTGCACGGAAAATTGGATGAGCCCCGAACATGTGGCGCGGCCGGGAATTATTCAAGAAGCAAGCGTAAACGGTGAGCGGTTTCACGCGAGACCTGTCTCCGTCCTATGCTCACCTCTTTTGGAATAATTGAGCGAACGGATAATAATCATCGCGTATTCTACGGCCATGGGTGGCCCTCAAAGCATCTTCAACCGTGTTCCAGCCTTTCGAGCTGCTTGTGTTAATAGGTGGTCACCTTAAAGGTTGGAAAATTCCTCCGTTTAAAGGTTTATCTTGGATTTTGTTGACGCTTCTGTATTTGAATACAGATACAAACACAACTACTTGTCTAATTAATCGCTGAAAGTGAAATAAAATGGTACTTCGAGAAAAGTGCTTCGCAAACTAGACATAACACTTAAATCAATCATTTCCTTTAGACAAAAATACTGAAAGTTATAATCTCTATCAGTTGGCTTTGTATAACTTGTAAATCCATATTTCTAAAGACAACAAATAACAAAATGGGACACCTACTTTCCCCTAACACACAGTACTCAGACCTCTCGTTTCTCTAACCTCCACAGTCAACTTCCCATCTTCTTAAAATCCACAATCCATGTGTAACCCCTTCACCCTCAACTCCCTTCCAACCTCCTCACAATCACGTCCCCTAAAAATTCGTGTACAACACAACTACACCTAAGAGAAACCCATGCAGCTCGCTCTTCAAGCTTTCTCAAATACCTTCTTTGCGAGGAATAGCAAAAGGATCGAAAATGGAAAAGCAGAAAGATCGAAAAGTGATCAAGAGCACTCAACGTGCGAGAGTATCCTCGATTGATCGCGAAGACGGTTCATTAGCTCCGATCGAGCGGGATCTACGTTGCATGTGTGCTCTACGTACCAAAAGCTGCGAGAGATCAGGGAAAAGAAGAGTCCTCGGTCGCCGGGAGGGACTTCTCAGCGTCCCGCTCCCGTTCCTCCCCGTGGGATCCTGTTGGAGGCCCTGCGCCAGATACGGCGACAGAAAGAGGACCGTGAAAGCCAAGAAGACCGTCGTCCCAGTCATCGCTGCGCGATTCCAGGCCCGGAGCGATCGCCTCGCCGGTGAACTGGCCGCAGACAGGCGAACTGCGATCGCTTCCAGCTGCTCCTGCTTCTGCTGTCGAGACGAGACCGGAAGTTGCTCGAAGCTACGCGCGTTGGTCCGCGCGCGTAACCCGAGGCGACGTGCCTTGTTAATAGCCGGTCCCGTTGTGCCTCCGCGAGTAATAAGTGTAAATATTGACACGGAGCAACGACTGCTTTGCTTTCCACGACCGGTTCGTTCACCCTATTGGTGATCCACGAGACTCGTGCTCTGCTAATTCGAGGTGAACGCTTTGGTAACGGGACGCTTCGTTAACGCGATCTTTGCGATCTTGAAGATCGTTGTTAGAGTCTAAATCTTGGAGTCTAAACGGTTTGCGAACGGGACTCTGGAGGATTCTTTGGTTTTTTGAGAGAAGAAGGATGATTGTTGATGTTATTAGGATATGGGTACGGTAATTCACTGTAGTAAAATATAAGTAATATGATCCTTTAATGGACTATGTTGGAAATAGAATGCGTCCTAACGAACAAACAAAAATTATTCTTTTCAAAGGAATATTTATACCAGGTCGAGCTGTGCGCTGAAGAGGTTCTAGGAACGGGTTAAGTGTTTATACCACGCTGTATATAAGAATTAGAGGACTCTAACGACTGTGTCTTTTAACCTCTTCTGTTCGTTTGACTCGTACCTCTTGCTGCGTAAAGATCGAGTACAAAAGATCTATCTTCCGTTAGAAATAAAGATTAGTTAAATCTTAAAAAGAATGTTATCGTTACTTCTTTCTTTTCCCCATAATCTCCAATAGACTAGTTAAAATTTAGGAGACTGACAAAGACTTTCGATTCGTCTCGAGTAATTTTTAAATCCATCGCTAAAGAATTGTTTCGATCGAAAACCACTTTAAATTGGCAATAAAGAAACAGAGAATAAACTTTGAATTGTTCTGCATAATTTGTGGTTCCACGATCGGTAGCCCATTAACGCTAAAGGAAGTTCAAGCTCGACCAAGGTTTTACCGAAACCCAAAAGAAAGAGAGGTAAGACGGGAGAAAGGGGGATCCAAGTTTCGAGAAGGAGTCCAGGTTCGTGAGCCGTAATTCGAAGGCAGCCGGTGAAATCTTGGCGGATCGTGTCGGCATTAAATTGAATTACAACCGCTCCTCGAACTGCCTCGTAAAACTCGCCCTCGTTATGTACACGAATCTTTCGCCGTGAAGAGGGTAACCGCGAACGCCCGGACACGCATACCACGGGGTGCTTTTATCTATCTGGGTTAAACGATGTCCATTTGTCGTTCCTTATCCGCCTGGCCGAGACGTCTGACCCGGAAATCGAAAGCTCGTCTCTCCGTGGTTCCAGCCGTGGAGGGAAAAATCGATGGATCCCTGGAAATCGTAGTGTTTGCACGGAGCAGGGGGACGAGGGAAATTTTTGAACGCTTCACGTCACTTTTGGCGATACGATAGTAATTTATTATGGTGAAATTATGAACGTCTACGAGAACTGTGAATAAGGTTACAGTGACCGGTTTTTTACGATCTTCAACGATGCGAATTCACGATTTCGGGGATTCTTCGCTTCGAATACGCGATTTCTTGAGGGATTCACGACTGATTTACTATTTTGTAAAGGAGAATGATGTTGTTGATTTGGTATGAGTAAAAAGCAGTAGAATATGTTTTTTTAAATTATCAGGGACGTCTGACCCGGAAATCGAAAGCTCGTCTCTCCGTGGTTCCAGCCGTGGAGGGAAAAATCGATGGATCCCTGGAAATCGTAGTGTTTGCACGGAGCAGGGGGACGAGGGAAATTTTTGAACGCTTCACGTCACTTTTGGCGATACGATAGTAATTTATTATGGTGAAATTATGAACGTCTACGAGAACTGTGAATAAGGTTACAGTGACCGGTTTTTTACGATCTTCAACGATGCGAATTCACGATTTCGGGGATTCTTCGCTTCGAATACGCGATTTCTTGAGGGATTCACGACTGATTTACTATTTTGTAAAGGAGAATGATGTTGTTGATTTGGTATGAGTAAAAAGCAGTAGAATATGTTTTTTTAAATTATCATTTATTAAGATTCAAAGATAGTTGGCAGTTTGAAAAACTGCTTTTATGATTGTTTCTACTTCTTAATGAACGCTCAATAATTACTCTGTCACTAAACTTAATCTTTATTTTATTAAACCTTGTTATCCAAAAATCACCAAAAATCACCTATTTCAAACATATCATTATTACTTTAAAAATTCTTAATAATTTCTAAAAATTGAGAAACGCCTCGACCTATATTTCCCCATTTAACATATTCCGAATTTCGTTAAGATTAATATACGAGCGAAGTTTTCCCGGAATTTTCAGCCCATCCTGTCAAATATACCAACTTTTTTCCCGCTTAAAAAGCTGGGCTGGGTTCGTTTAACTTCCCCGGTTAAATTTATTGCTAGGCGGCGATCGCTGGCTTGATTACTTGACACTGTTTATTGCTTTCCTGGAGAACAATGTTTGGTAACTCGCACCAGCACCCCCTTTTCCTATCAGACAATTGCATCCCAACTAATGTCCAAAACGTGCTCGTGTAATATACATAAAACTGAAACTTCCTTTAAGCGATGTCATTTCCTCTACTTTCACTCTTTCTCATTGTTTTTGTACTCTAATCAACATTTGAAATTTTGTTTACCCAATTCCCCCTGATTTAAAGAAAAAGAGGTCCTTGACAGTGAATATTAACAACATTCTTCGCTTCTTTCCAAAAATTTATAACTTACTTTTAGCAACGATGAACCACATACAGAATAATTCGAAGGTACAATAATAAATAATTCAATAAAATTAATTACAAATTATTAATAAATAATTCAATGAAATTAATAATAAATTAATCATAAATAAATCAGTAAGATTAATAATAAATTAATAATAAATAATTCAATAAGATTAATAATAAATTAATAATAAATAATTCAATAAAATTAACAATAAATTCATAATGAACAACAATAGTAATTCGTTTAAAATAAAGAAGCTATGACCACAAAAATAAATCTACCACCCGCTAATTATCTATTCCATATCTAAGTACCAACTCATAACACCTTTTCAAGCTCTTGCTCAACAACCTATCACCAGTATTCTCTTCGTGTTGCACGAGTGTCCTATCCAGGAACGGAAGCGCAACTAAGCGCAAGCTGTCCAAAAAATAGATCCCCAACATCGAATCTCCGAAGGCGATCGCAGTCGGGCCAATAATCGGCAGGGGAATTTCCATCGAGAAACCCCAACGACACGCGTCCCCACGCGAAACAATGGGTTTGTTAATCCGTCCAACGCGACGAGCTCGCCGATTTCCACGCGTCGCGAATTATCGACAATTAACCGAAACCCTCCCCTTCTCCCTGTGCGATGCGAGCGTCGGAGGGTGGAATCGAAAAACAGGGGAAAAAAGCGGGACAGAACAAAACACAGGATTGGGAGCGAGAAGGGGAGGGGGTTGGTCCTGCAAAAGCTCAAAGGTTTCGGCCTCGGTGGCGTTGTAACGACGCGGAAGTAAAATCGTATATTGTCGGCCCGTGTTAATTACCACGAATGGCTTTGCCCTGGAAAAACCATTCTCCCCCCCACCCCACCCTACCCCATCCTCCGCCATGCTGGCTTCTCTCGGTCACCAGCGTCACGGGCCATTTTTCCCCCCTGCGCTCGCTCTGCGCCACTCTATAAATTTCAACCGGAGTATTTTCTCTTTACGTGTACCTGTTATTGAACGAGAGAACTGCCAATAACGCCGGACAACTGCCGTCACGTTTTCGCCGCGAATTCCCCTCCCTCTTGCCTCGTCGTTCGAGAAAAACGTCCCTCGTGTAGGGCTTCGTGTCGCTCCTTCGCAACCCCTTTCTACCGATTCGTCCCTCCTGCTTCGCGACCGCACCATGTTCGCGCGTCCTTTCTTCCCCTGCTGCTTCTAATATCGCGCGACATCGGCGCACATAAATTACCCTTCGATGTTTCACGAGTGTTTCGCGACCCACCTCTTTTACTCGCGGTCCTTTTACCGTCTACCCTCGACGAGAGGACTAGTACAGCAGCGGACAAAAGTTTAAGACCAAATAGCGAACGAAAATGAATTAAGCAATTTATAAGAAATAGCACGATAAATACAATTCGTATTCTATGCTAATCAATAAATAGTGTTCTACCATAATGACGACAAAAATAAGTATATGAATTATGCGAGATTTTATTGCACTGATTTTATTTTATTTTATTGTAATTTGATCATTTAATTTGACTTGTCTTTTGAGAGACTCATACAGTAACGGACAAAAGTTTAAGACCAAATAGTGAACGAAAATAAATTAATTAATTAATAAGAAATAGCACTATAAACAAAATTCGTATTCTATATTAATCAAAAAATACTGTTTTACCTTAATGATGACAAAAATAAATATATAAATTACGTCTTTATTGTACGAGTAATTTGATTATGTAATTCGACTTGTCCTCTGTTTTGTTTTCTACTTTTCCGATTCGATGATTCGTTGCCACTGAAATCTCACAAAAGAATAGAGGGGAATAGTTTCTTTGAATAGAGGACAATAAAAAAAGAAGATGGAGTCTCGAAAACGGATGCATAACTTTATTCCTCTATCAATTAAGAAAACCCCACGTTCCAGCCAGGATTAAGCAAACGATCGTTCGTGGACCTCCGTGAAGTAGTCCAGGAGGCTCTCCGGGCATTCCGGAAATAAACTGTCGCAGGAGCTGACTGCCTGTCGGCCCATAATTTCAGCGGCACGATATACTCGATCAAAGTCGGTCCTGAAAGGCTCCGTAGTGGTCGACGGCCTGAAAACGAGAAGAAAATGAACAGGTAACCGAGCAATGGCATTTAAATTCGTGTTAACACTTAACCAACCGAATGGGGAGGTCTCCCATTCTGTTCTCTGACATTGATTTTATTTACTTTTGTTATTAGTTAGTCTTGAACTAGCGTTGTTCACAGTTCATGAGATACATGTTTTGCTCCTCCAAACTACAATTTTTAATAAATTCAACTCCAGTTCAAGACTAACTAATAACAAAACTAAATAGAACCAATTGTAGCGCCCTTGTTGCAGAAAAAATGAGAGATCTCTTTATTCTTTCCTCTGCCATTCATTCTATTTACTTTTGTTATTAGTTACTCTTAAACTAGTGTTGTTCACATTTCATTTTTCTGTTCTTCCAAAGTACAATTTTTAATAAATTCAACTCCAGTTCAAGACTAACTAATAACAAAAGTAAATAGAATCAATTGTAGAGCTTTGTTGAGAAAAAAATGAGAGATTTCCCCATTCTTTCCTCTGCCACTGATTCTATTTACTTTTGTTATTAGTTACTCTTGAACTGGTGTTCACAGTTCGTCAAATGCATTTTCTGTTCTTCCAAACTACAATTTTTAATCAATTCAACTCCACCAGTTGAAGACTAACTAATAACAAAACTAAATAGAATCAATTATAGCGCCCTTATTGTAGAAAAAATCAGAGATTTTCCCATTCTTTCTTCTGCCATTGATCCTATTTACTTTCTGTTATTAGCTACTCTTGAACTAGTTGCTCCTTCTATTTCTCCATTTAGATTCCTGTTTACACGATTTGCATTTTATCCTCCATTCGTTTCCACGTGACGCCCATACATCGTACGTGACTGCTGTCACGCGGGGCAAACACGAGATAAATGAATAAGTAGAATAACAAGGTGATCCGGAATAATAGCTCCATCGTGGGAACGCGATCAACCTCAAGACGTTCCCCTTTCAACAACCAACCCCTTTCTCCGAATCGATACTCACGTGAGGAGAAGATGAACGAGCTGAGAGGTGAGGCCGTGTACGGCGTTGAAAGGCGTCGCGGAAGCCTCGCAGATTGCCCTCAAAAGACAAGCCTTGCCCGATCGCGAATCTCCTAGAGCCGACTCGAGCAGCTCGTAAATTTCCCATCTGCTAATCATGCGTGCAATTCCTGTCGACAGAAAAAAAAAGAACAAACAAAATTGGTGAGAATAACGAAGGAAAGTTACAATTAACCCTTTGCGCTCTAGAGGTGACTGTTAGTCACCAAATGATAGTTTCATTAATTTTCAAACTTTGGTTAGTTTGTTTATTAGTTAGACTCAGAGGTTAAATAATCGTATATGTAAATTTTTGTATATTACTTAACTAAACTAAATTACTTGTAATGTAGGCGAATTTTAGTATATTACTTAACTAAACTAAATTACTTGTAATGTAGGCGAATTTTAGTAAATATTTCGAATTAGAGAATTTTTAAAGTTAGTATCAATAAACGACTAACAGTCATCTCTCGAGTGCAAAGGGTTAACACATTCCATGGGGCATATACGACCCACACTTTTACGATTAAATAATATTTTTTGACCTACGTATGCCTTACAATTTTTTAATAGTACAAAACCATAATTAAAATTTTTTTGAAATCCTTCATTTTACAATGAGAATACCCACCCAATGTCTTAAAGGGAAACTTCAGCATGGAACGTGTTAACCTAATTAAGTATGCAATTCGCAAATCAAATTTCTGGCAAATATAAATATGCATATCCGTCTGTTGTGCGATTGAAAGCTTCGTATTTTAAATTGAAATATGTTCAAGGTATATTTATTAATACATTATATACTATATTTATTAATACATTATATAATATATTTGTCAATACATTTATATTTGTTTTATTAAATACTGCACAAATCTGAGAGTAGAAATGTATACTTAACATGTTGACCGTTAAAGGAATAATTTGTTATGCAGCTGTTCCTGTATTTTTTATGACTGTATTACACTGTGAAAGGGCTAATTAATTAATAATAATATACTTTGGTGTCCAGTGAAAAGAAAATTACATTATTTTGAAAGGAATTACAAAAAGAAGAGAGTTCAGGCATATCTAGGTCAGCAGGGGTTGAAGAGAAAGAGGGAGTAAGAGAGTAAATGAGGGGGAAAAGAGTGAGAGAGAGAGAGAAGGAGAGGAGTGGGAAAGGAATAAAAGGGGCGAGGGCATTGTGCTCATAGACGGTGTTACGGCGCACGCAACAAAAGTAGCCTTGTTAATATGTAAAGGAAGAGGATCTGCTTCTTATCCCAGAGAGCTGAGTTGAGTTCTCTGACTCGACGGATTGAAGGATAGAGGGGGGGAATAGTCGTTACGGATTTCAAGAAATCAGTCTGTTACAGTGAGATCTTCTCTCTTCGCGATACATAAAATTCGTAAGAAAAATGGTGGCCTAACACTGCGAACTGCACAGGAAAACTAAACATCTGAATTAGGCTAAACAATTGAATAAATTACGAGATTACAGCCATAACTAAATTAAAGTTATATTGGTTTCTTCAGAAATATCAGACAGACCTAATTCTCGAATCGCCAAATACATTTTTATACTCGTCCCTCGCGATGCAGTGATCCATTAATTAATTTACTTATTCATTTGTAAGAATGCCACTGAATGGATACGACTCTGAGAAAGTGTGAAGAGTGGTTGAGTTGAGCGATAGCCGTGTAAACGTAGAATATTTTGATTAGTGTGTGTCTGAGGCGTGAAAGTTGAATACTTGAGACAATGTTGCTGCTGAGAAATTTTGATTGAATGCGACCGAACGCATCGAATGAAAAAAGTTTACAATCAGAAAGAAAGGAAACGAATGTTTCGAATCAGGAAGCAAGAAAAACGTGATCGCGAGTAGAGTAAAAGTGTCAAAGTTGTTAAATTAAAAAATTGTTAAGCCTGCGTTACTATTAAGCTAGTAACTTACTTTTAAATATATCAAAGAATTTTACTTTGTCACACATAACCCTCGAATCCTACCATCTCTCTAAATAAAATAAAATTCCTATACATTTATTTATATGTTTAAACATAAACCATAAATACTTCGACGTCCGCAAAAACAACAGCACTTCGATCGCAAAATTTCCGTCGCTCTCTCAAAACATAAACTGCGTCCGCTTGTAAAATTTCTGTACCACGTACGCTACTTTCGCGCCACCCTGTAGAGAACTCTCGCCCCTGATTAAAGCCTGGTTCATTCGAATCGCTCCCTGGCGTTCCCCGTTTTATCTCTCAAACGAGAATCAAAGCGAATCGCGTCGAGAGGGGAGAAAGGAAAAGTCGGTGGGAAAAAATCGGAGAAACCGCACGCGCTCGACCGTATGAAGGAAAAGGCAGGAAAAAAAAAGGAAAGAAATGCCGGAAGCGCGTCGAGAATCGGGAAGAAAGGAAGAGATGGGCTGATATTGCCTTGTTGCGTACCTTGGTGATCCGGCGGCTTCCGCTCGTCATCCTCGTCGACCTCGACATCCGGGCTGATCGATCTGTCATAGCGAACGTATGAATCCGTCAAGGATGAGGCGTTATAGGGCAGGAGGTAATTAAATTTCACCACATATCCCATAATCAGGCTGACGTCGACCTCCATGGGTAAACCGAGGCCGAGGATTAACTGGAACGGTTTTCAAACACACGAAGGTGTCATCGATCGTTTATAATAACCGGCAATCGAATCCCAACTGGCAGGCTCGCCTGGCTCCACAGGCTCGTGACATTCGACTGGACGAAATTAGATCAACGAAATAATACAGGGTGTCTCGATAAACTGGTGTCGAGTGGACGCAGCCGTATTTGGGTCGAACAGATGAGAAAAGTTATCGGTATGAACTTACGGTAGCCAACAATGGAGTCTACGAAATTAACACTATTCTTTTTCACAGAAACTAAACAATGAAAAAAGAAGTGAATATTGAAAAATGTATTATAGGTTTATTTGAGGAAAAGTTTAAAATTTAAAGGCGTTTCGATTATGTTGTATATATGAAATTCTAATCGAAATTTTAAAAACGGTCATTTGACCGGTCGTGGTAGGAATAGTGTTAAACTGACTAATTTGGGTGTAAGGAAATAACGAGATGAATATTTATTTATTTACTTAGTAGATGGGAGTAGCTCTTTAATAAGTACAAAATTATATAATAAAAGGATAGAGCTGCATACAGGTAGGTATCTAACTATTGACAGTTATCTTGACTAGTTGACAATGAATGGATTGACCTTCAAAAGTGTGAATAAATCTGTGAATATTCCAGAAAATAACTCATAAAATTTATTTCCCGGACGAAAAACATTAAATTTGTTACAGTTATGAAAAGTTAAAGCGTTAAAACATTGTAGAATTGAAATTTTACGAAATTATGATTAAGCAGTTCAGGGTCTTGAAAAATGCTGAGCACGTTTACGAATAAATAAACCTAACGAATCTAAAAGGTACCGTGTAATTCAGAAATCTTCTGTACCACACGTTCAAAGACACCCTGTATAACTGAATTTCGAAACCAATCCACCTGGACGATCGCCACGTTTGCCGCGTTTCGCTGTTGATCGAAAACGAGCCGTGTCCGCGCTCGAAACCCGGCCGACCAATACTAAATCGTCCATGTTTTCGGTCGATTCAAAGCGGGGACACTGGACATTACGATTCCGTTAGGAGGAGTTACGATTATATCAATCCAACGTTCAATTCCACGCTCGAATAGCCACGAACCGTCGTAACGCGCGCCGCAGCGCTGCGATTCGCAGAATAATTGCATCGTGATTGCGTATACGCGACGCCTATCAGCAGCTATCACCGGGGAGACGGTAGTGTCTTTCGATGCATTCTACCACGGATGGTCTCCCACTGAACCTTGCTTAGTGTCGAAAATGTTTAACAATAGATTGCCGGAGTGAGTCAATTTGACTCACTTACGATTTTTTTGCTATATATATACATAAAAAAATTGTTTAGTGTCGAAGATGTTTAATAGTAGGTTGCCGGAGTGAGTCAACTACACTAGGTTGCCGGAGTGAATCAATTTGACTCACTTATGATTTTTTGCTATATATAAATATAGAAAAATTGTTTAGCGTCGAAAATATTTAACAGTAGGTTGCCGGAGTGAGACAATTTGACTCACTTACGATCTTTTTGCTATATATAAATATAGAAAAATTGTGTAGTGTCAAAGATGTTTAATGCTAGGTTGCCGAAGTGAGTCAATTTGACTCACTTATGATTTTTTGCGATATATAAATATAGAAAAATTGTTTAGTGTCGAAAATACTTAACATTAGATTGCAGGAGTGAGTCAATTTGACTCACTTATGATTTATTTCCAAAGGTATCACGATAAATTTACAAAGATTCCATAGAAAATTACAAATTGGTCATTTTGACCGGCCTTGGTAGTTACAGCATTAAACCTAAGCTTCAAGAGTAAAGAAATTTCAAAATAAAGAAAGGATATCGCAAAATCACATTAAATTCGACAGGCATCAAAAGCTATGCTCTTTCGAAAAATAATTAAACGATGACTTTAAAATTGAACTCCCTAAAACGAAAAGCGTCTCGAATCACTCGAAAATTAAATGCACTTAAATGCACCGCGAAAGTATTTCTGAAAACTGAACGGAAATATCGCGTCACTCCGAATCAACGCACGCTGAACGTAGAAAATATAAAACCAATCGCGAAGGGATTGCAATTCGTTCGGAATCACGATAAACGGGCACGAGTACCTGCACTTTACTCGGGGTATTGGGTCCTGGCGTCGGGAACACCAAATACCTCTTGTCCCTCTCGAAACTCAAGCACGAATGATGGGCGGCGAGCAGAAGCGAAAGCAGTAGGAAACGTCGCATGGTGACCGCGCGAGGACACTCGAGCGAATGTTTCTGAAAGTTTTCGTGGGGGTTGCCGATCGCCCGATGATCGGCCCGTCTGGCCAGGCGGCGAGGGCTCGTTAATAGGAGCGATTAGTTTGTTATCGTGAGTCGCGCGACTAATGAACAGGCTTCGATCGCGGTTAACAGCCAAGTCGCGGCGAACGGATGGGTCGCGTTGAACTTGCACCGACTGCGCGTTCTGCCTGGCGAAATTAACCCATTTGCATCCAAACGCGGAATAATCCGCGGGGCGCGACCGTCAGCTATCACCAAGCGCGGAATAATCCGCCGGGCCTACGTTGCTTTTTTTTCAGTAACAAAACATTCTTGAGATGCGACATACCACGTTTAACCACTTGCGCTATAAAGACGTGCCACGCACGTCGAGATGCTTTTGTTCCAAAACCGCCAGCGACGTGTATACCACGTCGATAGGTATTTGTCGCAGAAACAAAAACGACGTATTCGCCACGTCGGCTAACAGTTGGCAAGAAATGCCTTGCGGCATTACATATTCCAAATTGTTTTGAAATTTACCATACAAAAGTAGATTATTAATTGATAAAATTTTATTTTTGTTGTGAATATTTATTCGTATCCGTGTAAATTCTTTGTCAGACCCTACCAACGTGCTAATGCACTGGTTAAAGATTTGCGCTCGCAGACGCAGTGCGGCGTCAATGTAACGCCTTATCACACTTTATATCGTAGAGCGTGGCTCGACTACCGAAAGTTAAATCGTAGCGCAAGTGGTTAACCACTTGTGAGAGCGTTTCGATTCTTTCAGTTCAATATACATCGGTGTATTCTAAAAGATTTTTTCTTTTTCTGTGAAAATTGTATTCTTAACCAGTTAAGTGTGGTGACCTCTTTAAAAAGCACCCCCCAGTGCGTGTCGCGATAATCAGGCGATGACGGATATGGTTATAAATCCAACTCAAATTATTTATAATTTTCACTTTTTTTTTTTATTTCGTGTCGACCTCTAAACATTTTAAACATATTAAAGTTTACGGATATAATTTAGTTTTTGCCAAAATTACAATTTAAATATCAAATTGTAACAAAATTTTACGCGTGACGGATATAGTCGTCATGACACAAAATTTTGCCACATCTCCATGACGGATATAGTCGTCAAACACACTTAACTGGTTAATAAACCATATGAATAACTTGGATGCCCGTTACTACGCATACGATGGCCCGCGCGCGGTGATGCGAATCAGTCGTAAGTTGAACGTCGCTGATGTTTCGATGCGGCAGCTTGAGTAGAGCGATGGTGCAAATGGGTTAATGCGACGATCAGTTTCCATTCATGGACCAGCAACTAGCCGGCTCGATTGCGAATTCTCCCACCAGAGATTCAATCAACGCGAATTAATTTCGTTGATTAGGGTGACGAAAATATACGGATCTTTTCTTATCTTTATAAGATATTTAATACTCATAGTATTTTCATACTGATGGTATTGCAGTAATGTGTTTAACACTTAGCCAACCAAATAGGGAGATCTCCCAGTGTTTCCTTAACAAGTTATTAGTTAGTCTTGAAGTGATATTGTTTACGTTGTTCATTAAGTGCATTTCCTGCTTTTCCAAAGTACAAATTGAATGAATTCAACAATGGTTCAAGACTGCCTAATAATAAAAGCGTTTTGTCGAGGAAGAAATGGGAGATTTCCCTGTTCGATTGGTTAAGTTAACTAAAAACTTGTTTTCTAAATAAGACAAAATTTATATCATGTATGATTACAATATTAAAGTATAATTCTCGTGCAGCTAATTCGTGCAAAATTGTATACCAAAGGGTTTTCCAAACCCGTTAATAAATAAATTAAAAAAAAATAATTGTAGTAATCACAATACATAATTAATATTTTTCTGTTCCTATTCACCATTGCCATTCCTACTTTATTCCCAATACAGTTGAACCTCGATAACTGTATTCTTTAACTCGAAAACTTCTACAAAACGAAAATTTCATTCTTCCTGCCAAGAAACTTTATTCATCTACATGTGTACACTACACGTACATACGCTTCATATATTTATATTAAAAATACTTTACCCTGAAATACAATTTACGTTTACCATTTTCTGCATACAATTCAACTAGTATTAACTCCACAATATCCCCTATCATTTCCATCCCCTAAATGGCATCGTCGCGTTCGCGGCGCATTTGCATTATTTTCGTATTACGGCCGGCCCCGCGCAAGCCGGACATTCCACGGCGATCGTAAATCTCCTTAACAACGGGCCGCAGAGACGTTGCAGAGAAATATATCCTCCTCGAGGCAAAGCACCCTGGGGATTGATCGGATATCGTCGGGTAGTCGCCGCGAATGCAAACGGGCTCGATGGATCAGAGCGATCGGTGGTTAATGAGAGAAAAACGCGGTTATGAAAGGTGATTATTAAAAGGGATCCAGCTCCTCCAACGTTTACCCCTCTACCCTCTGCTACCTTCGTTTCCCCGTCGAATAGAAGACGTCCGACTCCGAGCAGCAGCCCGCAAACATCGATCGGTAGTTCGAAAAGTTCTCTGATGAAAACGGGGCGGAGGAAGCAGAATGGGATTTGCGGATCGAATCTGTTATGCGATCCTTCCGATAATCGCCACAATATGGATGAAAATTCGCTAGGTAGCGATGACTTTGGGTCTGATCGGAGGAAGTGAACCGCAATGTTCGCGGAAAAACACGATTACTCGCTGAGGCGAGGCATCGTTGAGGCTTTGTTAATTCTTTGGGGGTTTAGTGGGTAAAAACTGGTCCCACCTTTTGCTTAGCTCTTTTATACGTGGTGGAATATATTTTAACCCACCTCAAAAAGTTGAAGATACTCAGTCGAACGGTTTAACCCCTTAACGTGCACGCTTGAGATAATTCGAGCGACAATAAAATTTACAATACAATAAAAATTTTGATTATTTTTGTATTTCTTTAATTTTATTGCCAAGACAACGTTCTAAATTGTGTTATTTTACATTAAAAAAAATTGATTTTTTTGGCCGGTTTAAAAAAAAAAAAAAACTGTGCATTAAGGGGTTAATATTGTAATAATTGAGATGAATGTTCTGTGGCATACACCACATAAAGAAAATACGTAGTGGAGGAATTAACTTTTAATTAAAATAAAGATTCTCTTACTATATGCCTGACCCACAAATAAATCCTACAGAAATTTTTCATAAAATCTAACAGAATCATGAACAAACAAATTTAGGCAAACTTAACTTCTTAGGCTACCATACCCATGCGTATCTGATCGTTTATGACGACAAACGTACGCCAGCCGCAGCGCGAGAGTTGGGCGGATATATCCGACATTCGTTCGTAACGGTGAAAAGGCTTGGACGGATATATCCGATACTCGTCTGCAAAAGATGTATTAAAAAGAAAGTTATCGTTACTTCTTCTTTTCCGCCCATAATCTCCACTGTCCCAAAACCCATTCGTGTAACATACGAACGCAAAAGTTGCTTGCTCGAAGATCAAACCAAACTCCCGTTCCCGGGTGAAATTTGAAACGAATAGGAACGTTACCACAGCCTTTACACAGATTGCACACATTTCGTAGCCCGGCGACCGCTGTTCGTTATCTCTCCACAGCCCGGTGAGCGCTTTCACAGCTTCCTAGACCAGTTTATTCTACCTACCGACAATTTATTCCCTTCTGAAAAGGAAACCCGTGGAACAGTGGCTCACTTTCGCCGTTCCCGCAGGAAGCAGTTGCTCCCCCGTCGGTTCCTGTGGAACACGCGTGATCCGTGAACGAGCTAAAAACCGCTCGGATTGAAACGATAAATTCGCGCAGCGCGCCGCAAGCCTCGAGATACCGTAATCGCCGCCCTCGAAAACACTTGGCCGGTGCCGTTACTTCCAATCGCGAACAGTTATCGCGTTCCGTGTGCCGACTTATTTCAATTACAGGTCCACGATTGTGTGGGGGAGTACTGAAAGTGTTCTTTCAGAGTTTCCGGTGCTCCCCTATTTCGCTGTAGTAGGCCATCGTGGAGGTTTTAGGTAAAAATCCTACATAACTTCGTCACCCCCCCCCCCCTCAGGTTGACAGGGTATCTTCCGAAGATTTCCTCCACGGACAAAAAAAAAAAAGGTCCACGATTGTTGTTCCTCTTCTTTCGAGCGTTTCCTTCTCTTCCTTTGATTTTTAACGCGTTGAACGTCACACCAGTTTTACAGGGTTCGCCACCGTGGGTTCACCACAATGAATTTTCTATTATACGATATGCAGTGGCTCCAAAAAGTATCCGTACAGTATGTGTAGTGTTACAATAATAATAATATTTATTTATCGATTGTAGGAATATAATTACAATACTATGCACAAATTTTATTTAATTCAACTCTCTACACGGTATCACGTCTAATTCAACTCTATTCGGTATCACGTCTAATTCAACTCTATTCGGTATCACGTCCAATTCAACTCTATTCGGTATAACGTCCAATTCAACTCTATTCTTTTCGACCAGAGAAAACTGTCGCTAACCCTTGGCCTTTCTCCCACCACGTACCTCGGAAAAATTCCTCAAGTACAACCATATTTGGGCATTTTTCGAGGGCCTCGCGCGTCGCCAAGGATTTTCCCCAAACAGGTCCGAAATCCCGCTGTTCACATCTCACCCTCTTCCACGTTATAAAATTAATTACGATCCTACATATGTGACAAATAAATTCGTTTAACCCTGAAATTCTAAGTCTGACAGGAGTATTTGATAAAACTTTGTGGGTATGTAGATCGTAATAGTATACGTATGAATTAAACTCTTCTTTTCATCTAAGTGCCATTTTAAAGGGGTGAAACCAGCTTGATGTTTCTCAGATTTCTCTCATTTCTTAAAGATAACTTTGTAATGATACTTGACGAAGTCAAAACCTTTCAAATAGAAAATCTTTAATTTTTAATACCCTATCGTCCTGTCATAAAAAAAGAACACAGAAAAGCTTGTATTCGAAGCGTGAAAAATCGCTGAAACTTTGAAATTCGTTGTCAGCCCCCTAAAAAGATATTTTGCAGCCAAAAAAATTACTCCACGCAGGACACACCATGCTCTGTACAGACATAAAGTTTCATTGAAATTAGAATTTTAGATGTAGATGAATTTCCTTATAATACAGTGTACGAATATTTTTTGGAAAAGTTTTCACTGTATATAGGAAATTCTACTTTTACTTTATCATTTAGGAGAGTCAGATGGTAAGGCTCAGGTGCGAATAAAATAAAGTGAAGTGCTTAGAATATTAATAAATGTATGTTTAAAACAGTTTAATGACAACAATTTAAACGACTTAACAATTATTACGTTCAGAATCACACTCTTTCTGCCTTCAGAGTCAAATTCACTACCGGTATCACTTTTTTCAAAGTTGTAAATTTACAACGAAAAAAGGACATCCTCAATTTCCTGATTAAAGTGTTTTCTTTCTTCCCATTAAGAAAAACTGATTTGATCGCTGATAATCTAATATTAAAATCTATAACTTATTAGATAAATAATACTGTATCGTTCTGCATCATTTTTTGCATCAGACACCAATCACCAATGTTTAAAATAGTTTAATGACAATAATTTAAACGACTTAGCAATTATTACGTTCAAAATCACACCCTTTCAGTCTTCACAGTCAAATTCACTACCAGTATCACTTTTTTCAAAGTTGCAAATTTACAAAGAAAGAAAGACATCCTCAACTTCCTGATTAAAGTGTTTTCTTTCGTCCCATTAAGAAAAATTGATTTCATCGCTGACCATCTAATATTAAAATCTATAACTTATTAGATAAATAATATTGTATCGTTCTGCATCATTTTTTGCATCAGACACCAACCGCAATGTCATTTTTTTGAGATCAAAATGTCGAAGAAGCGATCGTTCCACCGCAAACACGTAACCGTTCTATCCAACGAGTAATAAAACTGGAATACAAGCGTGACAACGACACAAGTGATTAACTCCTCGATTCCTCATCGCGAACCACTCTTCCAAAACATTCGACTAACAGCCTGTTTTATTAATCCGCAGTCCCGCGACACACTTTAGACGTTGAACGAGCACCGTTCTAAGTTTGAACGTGTTAAGCGGAACGTCTCTTATAATTAGCCGGAAACTTCTTCGTGAATGGAGTTGAAGATTAATAAAGTTAATTTTGTCAAGAACAATTTTGAAACACTCGCTAAGATGGAGTCCCGTTGGAAAATTAATCATCGGTTAGGTTTCGAGGTGAAAACCTCCGCGTTATGCAAACGTAGAAGGGAACGAAAGATAACAAGGAAAGGGAATAAAGAACAGGAAGTAACGAGAAGAATAATGAGTAAAAAATTGAAATTTGCACGAAGTTCAGCTAATTGTTTAGAGTTTCCAACACTTCGTACGCTCTTAACAGAAACGCAACGGTGTAACAAAAGGAAATTATTCGCGAAAGAGTGCATTACAACCAAAATACCGGTAATCCACTTAACGAATTAGCTCGTCTTCCCGTCTTCCATGAACAGGTTAATCTTCCTGGCTCCCTTTCCAAAACAAGCATACGAGCGGGTCTAAATTAGCTTTGGCTAGCTTCGTGCAACAACAGAACCGAGGTTTAATGAGCATCAAGCAGAATAATGAACTCGCATAACCGCCTGGATAACAATCGTGGCGCAAGCACAGAATTTTAATTCGTCTGTTCGGTAATTTCTCGCTTCGGGTTGCTTCTTGTCAAGCATTAATTCAATCAATAATTAAAATTAATAAGATATTAAGCAAATACAAAAGTTTTAGCCTTTTCTGTCGGCGTTCTAAAGCAATTACTTCTTGTATTTTATATCTTGCAAATTGTTTTTTATATTTCGCGTATTTGTAAAAATGCAAATTCTTATCGTATTATTTTGAACTCTTTTTGACAGTCTCTTTTAAGCTCAACGTTGCAAAACTTTTTAACGTGTAATTTAGCTTTAACTATTAACGTTTTTAAATGTTAAATGAGGTATAAAGGTGTTATTAAATGTAAAATTTATTGAACTATTCTGGCGTAATTAGTCTACATTTAAGCGTCTTATCTCGAATCAAATTAAATCGACTTCTTTATTGTACTCAATCTTCTCGTTTCAGTTGAACTATTATAATTACTTTTTATTTTATTATGTACACACTAATGGGCTTATATCCGTAAAATTAAATTAAATTAAATTTCAAATTCAAGCAATTTTCATTAACACGGAACTATCTGAACCAACGAAAAACGTTTCAAAGATTATTTATGCAACGCTAAAAGAAAATTAGAAGAAAAATTGAAAGTTTCGCGTACACTCAATCTATTTATTGAACTCCCTGGAAAATATTTCACCATAAAGATTATTTTTGCAACGCTAAAAGAAAATTAGAAGAAAAATTGAAACTTTTGCGTACACTCAATCTATTTATTGAACTCCCTGGAAAATATTTCACCGACTAAAAAGAGCATGGTGCGTGGTCAGTTAATCAAGGAATTGTGTTATTTCGTGTTTAAAGAAAAAATGTTTCAAAGATTATTTTTGCAACGCTAAAAAAAAATTAGAAGAAGAATTGAAACTTTTGCGTACACTCAATCTATTTATTAAATTCCCTGGAAAATATTTCACGGACCAAGAAGAGCATGGTGCGTGGTCAGTTAATCAAGGAATTGTGTTATTTCGTGTTTAGAAAAGCGAGGGAGGATCGTAATTTCGACGCCCCACCTTTGAACAGATTCCCCGCGGTCTCACGAGGGACGTTACATCTCTATCATTAAAATTAGAATAGTCCCCGCTCGGAGGAAATTACAGACCACCCGGAAGTTCGTATGTTTTCGTGGAAATCCGACGAAAATTTCGCACACTCGAAACACGGTCATCTGGAGGCCGTTGAAAAATTTTCAGAGGTTACAAGGTGCGGTTGCCTGTTCGGAATTTCGAATTTTTGCTCGAGTTAATTTTCGATAGTTACCATTTTCTAATACTGACAACGAGAAGTAATCATAAAATAAATCTTCTTTTTCGGATAATCATCGATCAACGGAACAATTGGCTATTGAAAAATTCTAAGATTGTTCGATAGAATATTGAATAATAAATATCAGAACAACGTTGTGTAATACACTAAAATAATTACAGGATGACCTCGACTTCCGCACATTCTACTTTCGCACAACCCGTTATTTCGCACATTTTTAAAAATTCAACTTTTTAAGCCTTTGCGGTCGAATGTCCCCTCTCAGGGGACATCGTGAGTCTAGCAGGCTACTGGGTTGTCCCCTCTCAGGTGATATTAGACTTTAACCATCGCACTACAATGTTAATATTTTAAAATGCAGTTTTTGGTGCATATTTTTTTACGTCCCTCTACTTTCCAACGTTCAACATTCGCACACACTTTCAGAAACCACCTGTGTGCGAAAACCAAATGGTGCCTGTACTTATAATTGATTACAACGTACTCATTGAAATAAAAAGAAAAAGAATTTGAAAATAATTCAACCGCCTCGAATTTACAGCTACCATTTACCAGAGTATTCAACAGTATGTTCAGACTGCATTAATTTATGATATTAATAAATCACACTAATTTATCACCGATTCATTGCACCAGTTTATTATCGATTACAATATCGTAGTATATTTACTATTAATTTGTCGTATTATAACAATCAATCTACCATTATTCCATTTACTTGTTAACATGTTTCCAATCATCGTTCCCAGTATTGCGATCCACGCAACGAGTAATGCACACGCATACCTTCGGTCAAACAGGAAGTTACAAAACCCAATGGAGGAGCGATCGATCGATCGTCGAAGAACGGGGGCGGCATACCGAAATTTTGCAGCATCACACCTCGTGAACTTCGTAAGGGGATGGGAACGCCAAAGAAACGTCCACGTTTTCGGCCTGAATAAAAGAGCTTACCGCAGAGCTCGGTGAGAACTCGGGTGTGTATTAAGCTGCCAGGCCGCTGAAACCTTGCATACTTAAGCAATTTAAAGGTTCCCCGGGACGATGAACGGACGGATAGAGAGAATGGGTCGGATATACGGGGAGTCCCTTAATCCGTGACCCAAGAAACACGGAAAGAGGAAGCGGACATCGTCCTTGTAGACACGAACACCTAATAAATCCCCGTTGATATTCATCGGCACGCGAGCACAGCATCGAATTCAATTATGCCCCGAAGAGGCGGCTGCGAGGAAGAAGAAGAAGAAGTAGTAGTAGAAGAAGAAGAAGGGGAAAGGAAGGGAGAGGATATTAATTCATGAGAGTTCTTTGCGTGGATTATGTAGATCGAAGTTTTATCGCTCGTTCGGATATCGGCCACCTTTAAAACGCGCCTGAATCATGCAACAGAGTTAACGAGCTAACTTGAGACCCGCGAATCGGTCTCCGTCGGCGTTCTCTTTTCAATTACCATTCGATCCTCTCTGTTAACGCGTTGAGTGGCCGTGGGAAAAGCAAATGTTCTGACAGCAGAGCAGAAACGTCCGTAACCGTGTAACAGTAATGCGAAATGAATAGATTATAGCTTATGTTATCGTGTACGGGATTTGTTTTGAAAGAGTTAACCTTTTGAGTGCTATGGACGTGTATTTGCGTCTCTGGCGAAAGTTACTCGAGTGGATTATGAACGAATATATGCGTTTGTCAATTTTTCCTTGCTCCCATTTAAAGCAACACAATTGCTAATAGATCACTTCGACTAGGAGTATTTAGCAGTCAAAGGGTTAAGTAAAAATAATAGTACAGTGCATGAATTACCATGTTAAAATTAAAATTCTTTTGTTTAAAATTCAACCCTTTGATTGCTATGGGCGTGTGTATGCATTTGATGAAAGCTACTCGTGTGAAATATGGATGCATATGTGCGTCTTTGGCAAAAGTTACTCGTGTGAAGTATGGTCGTGTATATGCGTCTCTGGTGAAAGTTACTCGCGTGGATTATGGACGCATATATGCGTTTGTCAATTTTTTAAAGCAACACAATTGCTAATAGAACACCGTCCATGTGAACCACTTCTACCAAGAGTGTCTAACAGTGAAAGGGTTAAAAGGTTTCGATAAAATCTACTCTATAAATCTAAACGCCACCAGATTGCAATGGAACGCGAACAATTGTGAAAAACTCTGTCCCGTTAGAAGCAGAAAATCTCGACGATCTGTCTCGGTGATAAACTGATTAATTTGAAGGGACAGGCGACAGGGATCCATAAAGGGACGGTCGTAGCGACGGCAGAGGGATCCTGTGAGCCATAGACAGCGGTGAAACAGTTACCGGACGATGGGGGACCGGTTGATGGGGGAAAAGAGAAGAGCGGCGACGCGTCCCGACGCCATCCGACACGACGGCGCTCTGTCCCCGTAAAAAAGTAACAGGCGCATCTGCGGTGAATAGGCACTTCGTCCAGGGGAGGAGAAATCGCCCCCAAACCTGTTTGTGAAAACGGGAAAGTGTCGCTATACGTCATGCACGAGCGGTCGATGCACGGGGAATAAACGTTTTTGGAGCAAAACAACGGGAGGAGGTGTGAGAATAATTTTTGAGTACCTTCTGCTCGTCGTGGTTGGAAAGTAATCGATCTCGAAAGTAACTATAATTATTACTGATAACGATAATTGTATTAATAATTCTCCGACCGGGAGGCCTATTAATTTTCTGAGTGCTATGGACGCATATATGCGTCTGACAAAAGTTGCTTGTAGGGACTATGAACGCATATATTTTTGTCAATTTTTGTTTTTTTCACCTTCTGACATTCTCCGTGGCCACACATTTCGACGTTAACCTTTTAGTGTTAACGAAGGTTACTTATAGGAACCATGGACGAATATATGCGATTATCAATTTTTGTTTTCTCCGGCTTATGACTTTTTCTGTGGCCACACATTTAGGTGTTAACCTTTTAGTGTTAACAAAAGTTGCTCGTAGGGATTATGGACGCATATATGCGTGTGTCAATTTTTGTTTTTTCATCTTATGATATTTTGACGTGGCCACACATTTCGACGTTAACCTCTTAGTGTTAACGAAAGTTACTTGTAGGGACCATGGACGAAAATATGCGTTTGCCAATTTTTAACCCTACGCGTTCCTCGAATATTGTTGCAATCAGTCATTCTTTAATTTCATTAAGAAGTACTCCTAATTTGTAGAAAAATGCTACTCTAAAACAAAATTCGAAGTAGAGACCAGAAAATTAGTGACAGTTCGTTTATCCATCGCGCGAAATTAATGAAATTTTTCAATTTTATTAGAAACACGTTTGGGACAAAAATGTCCGGAAGACCGAAGCGGTGTTAAAGGCTAGACTTATTCGGTACGTGTCTAAATTCCAAAATTGTTCCATTCCGAGCCGTTGCACCCGCCGCACGCGGGCTTTATCCACGCGATAAAGGAGACGCGAACGAACGTACGAACTCAGCGAACTTAACTCGCGGTTGTCGAACGGTAACGAGGCCGCAAGTTAATTGGCCCTTTTCGCCACTGACACACAAACTGCTGCGCGGCTGCGAACGCACTTTTTCACCCCGTGCTCACCCTCCGTTCTACGTCCCCGTTTATAACGTCACGCTACGGTTTCCTTCTTCGAGGCTCTATTCGCGTCTGCCGCGGTTTATTATCTGTTCCAGTGGTTAAACGAACCAGAGCGCTCGCTCCCAGAGCAAGAAAAAGAGAGAAAGCAAAAAAAGAGTGAGAGAGAGAGAGAGAAAGAAAGAAAATGGACTGCTACCGACGCGTGTGTATTGATGTAAACGAGAAAGGGAATTAAAAACGGGGAATAATCCCGGCAAAGTGGGCTCATTTACGTATGCATGGTTTAACCGTGGCAGCGTGTAGCCCTCTCGCTTTTTTTTTCTCCTCCTCTCCACCCTCCCCACCCCCCTACTACCGCCCGTCAGCCCCGTCGACGTTGAAATCGGTGAAGTTTTTTAATCACCACCACTGCTACCGCCACACAGAATCCTCCGCGGTGTCTGACGTGCCGCGCGTGGAGGATTGTAATTGCATTTCAAAACCGTCGGCCGACGGTAATAGTAGCCCGTGGAAAGTTTTCGGCTGACTTTCCGGGCTGGGAACCTTGACGCGCCTGGGACAAACCGCGAAAAATGGTCGTATCTCTGCGGATGAGCGGACGGAAATTAAATTCCGGGGTGAGGCTCGCCGGAAACGGATGCTAATAGAACCCTGTCAGCGTCTCTTTGATTTCTGTCGAACGATAGAATTTACAACCGTACGAAACATAGTTGCTGTCCACCATTTTGGTACCATTCCTTGATTCCGCTGGTTCGCATCGTTGTTTCATTACTATTGGAAATGGAGTTTTAATGTCACTAAATAAAATACATTCTTATTTAAAATACATTAGTACTTTATTATATAACACGAGAAAGGTGAAATTTGTAGAGAGTTTGTCATGAGACTAGTAAACGCATTGATTGAAATTCCTACGACCCTATCTCCGGGTCCTTTAGTCCCTTTGTTCTGTATCTTACTGTCTTCTTATTTTCTAAATTGCCAGATGTGGACTAGGGTTCTTGGAAGAAACCCTTGAGAAAGTACGTTAAGAGAAAGTTGATCTTTGATTAATTTTCGCCTCGTAATATTTCTGTATTCAATTTCTAACAATTACTTTTATTGCTCTCACCTTTATCCGTGTTAACCCTTCTACTATTGTTTCACGTTTCTACGAGTAGCTTTGCGATCGCGAACGTTCCTTTCGATTACTCTTTGGCGACCTTCCTGCCCTCGCAAATAGGAGGGATTAACCGACTACCTTTCTCTCAAGTGCACGAGTCCAACACGGTTTCTGTATATACAAGTTTCAAACTGTCCCTTTCTATCTCTGTACCTAAGACAGGGGCCTGCTAGGTAAGCCTTACTGGTGGATGAGTCCACTATCAGGCCCTGGACGAAACACCGCTTTCCCTTTCTTTTTCTCCTTCAGTTTCCTTCAATTCCCAACAATCACACCCTTTTCGCCCTTCAAGAACATGGAATACAATTCTGAAGGAATGGTGATTCAAATGTGAACACATGAAGCCAATATATTGACCTGCTACTAGTGAAACCTTAAGAAAGTTTGTCTTTAAACTTTCCTTGCGTCGCGAGTTAGAAATAACCAAAGAAATCCTTTAGTTCTTTCGAAGTAGAGGTACATCAGTTATCAGCAATTAAACAAAACTTCTGTTTCCCCCGCTTCTTTCGCGCCCCTTCCATTTCCACAAGTTTGCACGCAATTAACATTGAGTACCAGCCCAAGGAAACCGGTTTCCGCTTGGAAAATGGAGCCCGAAGGATCCGCGGAGCTTCAAACTCGCTCAGTCTCCTCTTCAAGCGCACGATCACGTGTCCGGGGTATATTCAGGCATGCCGTGCCGTCAACAAGAACTTCTGTACGTTCAATAATGAAACGTAAACTGATTATCGTTCGTTAACGGATTCGAGCGGGCAGGTTCGGGCGTTAGAAAGTTCCTAAAGAGAATCGAACGATCCTCCGTCGGCTCCGCTCGATGAATTTTCATCCGGCCCCGCGAAAGAAGCTTTAATTTCGCTCGTCGCCTGTTCATTTGTAATGTTAATTAAGCCTCTTCTGGCTGCAGCCACCCTCGATATATCGCGCGGAACGTTAACCCTTTCGTTACGGGCGCCGAACTGTAGTCTGCGTTTGTGTGTACGGGTGCCGAATTTTAGAATTCGCTATTCTGAATTAACCCTTTGAGTGCTGAATACTCTTGGCCTAAGTGCTCCGAAGGGACGGCGTGCTATCGTTGGAGATAGAGTATTGTTACACGTACGTTGACAATCGCATTACAGTAAGATCGAAAAAATTAATAAACGTATATATTCGTCCATGGTCCCTACGAGCAACTTTCGTCAGCACTAAAAAGTTAACGCAGAAATGTGTGAGTACAGAAGAAGCTATAAAGTGAAGAAAACAAAAATTGACAAACGCATATATTCGTCCATGGTCCCTACGAGCAACTTTCGTCAGCATTAAAAGATCGACACCAAAAGAAGTCATAAAGTGAAGAAAACAAAAATTGACAAACGCATATATTCGTCCATGGTCCCAACGGGCAACTTTCGTCAGCATTAAAAGATTAACGTCGAAATGTGTGGCCACAGAAAAAGTCATAAAATGAAGAAAACAAAATTGACAAACGCATATATGCGCCCATAGAACTCAAAAGGTTAAATTACTAGAAATTACAATTTGATGTCTAACTATTCTAAATAGTACTTTTATTTATAATAATAGCAAAATTCGTAAATATGTAAATAACTAAATACTCATGAAATATACAAGAGAATCTCAAAGTAGGATTAAAAGACGTAAGTGCGAACATAGAAAACTACCGACGTGCAATGTGTACGCTTCACAGCGCTTCCAGCGAAGCAGACTACTGTAACGAAAGGGTTAAAGGCCCGAGTCGAACGATTTGCATAGCCACCGGTTTTTGGAAAGCAATCAAAGTTTCGCTAGGGTCTGAAAAGAGATTCTGTTTTGCAGATTGCTGATAGTCAACCTGGCGCTGCTACTTCGTCCAATCGCCTCGAAATCTTCGAACTCGAAGCTCGCGGAGACTCTTCATCGTCCTATCCGATCGCTGTGGTTCCCAGCAGAAAGTACAGCAGGTGTAAGTATTATAAAATCGATGATCGAATGATTTTGTATTAATTTAACGATCGGGACCGAAATAGGATTAATATTACTGGTATTAATTTTATGTAAACGTAAATTTTTGTCTTTGAATCGTTTAAAACTTACTCTGCAAATTTTCTGGATAACCCAGTGAATTTTATGTTGTCGAATAATTGAATTGAAAATGACAAAAATTTGTTCAATGAAGATATACGTTGCTCTCGCGATACCATTGGAACCACCCTACGAACTGGTCTCGGTGGCAGATTTCTTCGAAGCCACCTACGACTTGCCAACGAATGAGACCGGGGACAGTTTCATTTTTGGCGATCCAGAACGAAGACGCAGAAGGAGCTTGGACAGAGTCACCCTTTATCAGGTCTTGGAGAACAAGTTCACTAAGTGAGTTGTAAAACGAACAACATCCCTGCTTTTAATTCGCGTAATTTTGCAAGATAACTATGTTTTCCAAAAAGAAACAAAGCAATAGTTTCAAAAATCCTGTATCAACTTCAGATTATTATTATTTTTTTTTTTAATTAAGGGCTTAACGTCGCATCGACAGCGCGGTCATTAGCGACATAAACCGTTAGTTGTTGGTGCTAAATGTATTCATAAAATTGTCTATTGCTTTCGATGAAACTGAGGGTATTTATTTTGTTAAATATAACACAAACTTGAAAGATGAGAGGGGAATAGAGGAACGTCACGAAGCAGTTTCGTTAAAAAATAAGAACGAAGGTACCGGTAAAAAGTTAAAGCGTGCTGAATTCCAGCATGTCGAAGGAAATGAACGAGGAAGATAACTGTTCCGCGATATTTTAAAACTACGTCAGGCTCCGCGAGATTATAAAAAGTGGACGTCCTCCCTTGCCCTTCGTTTGTTCTGTCTGCACCCTGTATCCATTTGCCTGCCACCCGGACGCTTCTACGCCTAGGGTGAACGAAGCGAAGGGTGTGCAAAAATGTAGAAGAGGGTAGAAGGAGATACAGACGGTGACCCAGAAGTCGTAGTAGGTCAGCCACGGGACGGTCTTATTTTATTTTCCACTTTGCTTCCTCCGACTTTCTGCACAGCTACGGGTATCAGGGTCACGAGTGCCTGCTGAGGGCCATTTGCGAAACTTCGGAGCATTCCCTGAGACATAACGGACTCATCGGTGACATCCTGCACGTGATCTTCACGTAAGTTCCTTCGTTAACTTTTGCATTACCCTGAAACCATCGTTCTAATAATCGCCACCCCCTCAAGCCCCTCGATTCGCTTCCATTCCTACCCTCTTACCGCCGCCTAACGCGCCCGCCTAACTCGCTCTCGTCGGTCGAGTTCATTTTCGTACTTGAAAATCTCATCTTCTCTCTCTTTGTCCTTTTTATGATAGTTCTATGGTAAACATCGAATTGTCCTTGCGTTTGAAGATTAATATCTCGTTCATTATACTAGTTCTGGTTAGGTTCAAGTTAGGATCAGGTTAGGTTCAATTTAAATTCGGGGGAAGTACCGGACGTGTTCTTATAGAGTTTCCGGTGCTTCCCCAATCGCGGTAGATGGCCACCGTGGAGATTTTAGTGGGTAAAAATCCCACATAACCTAGCTACACCCCCTCAGGGTGGCTGGGTATCTTTGGAAGATTTCCTCCACGCGAAAAAAAAAGAAAGGTTCAATTTAGGTTCAATTTAGGTATCTAGATTGTGTAAATAAAGAACCTAACTGGGTTAGTTTGCGAGGGGCACCGCTTGCCCCTACTAGATAGGGTCTTCCGCAAGACATAGAGCGGGGGAAGTACCGGACGTGTTCTTATAGAGTTCCCGGTGCTTCCCCAATCGCTGGAGATGGCCACCGTGGAGGTTTTAGTGGGTAAAAATCACACATAACTTAGCTACACCCCCTCAGGGTGGCTGGGTATCTTTGGAAGATTTCCTCCACGCGAAAAAAAAAAAGAAAGGTTCAATTTAGGTTCAATATAGGTTTGAATTGGGTTTTGGTTAGGTTCGAGTTATATTCGGATCGAAATCAAGTTAGGTTCGAGTTAGGTTTGCATTCGGGTTACGTTCGAGGTTAATAAAGCGTATCCTGGTTGGTTTCAATCGAGAATGTTATGCACGATGACATTTGCAACCAGTGACATCGGCTATTTAAGAAAGATTATCATAACACGAACGCTACAGCTAAATCGCGTGATCGTTTTAATCAGGATTACGATAAAGATATTAAAACGTCTTAAAACAGAGCAAGTTTCGGTACATGTCGTTTTTTAGAAAGTGAATCGGTAATACTATCGGTCTCGTTTTCCATAAATCTAACTAGCAAATGATTAGAACAATAAACAGGCACATCAATAGTTTCTATAAACCACGGACTCTCTCAGATTCGAAATTACCAACGAATGAAACGTAAATTAAAGATTTCTAAAATAGAGTATTTCCAAATTACCGCAGAGGCGGCGAAAAAAATAGGAGAACTGATGTACACCTTACCGAATACAGAGATAAGTGGATACACCGAAAAACGCAAGACATTCTCGCTTACTCAGAAATTGGCACGAAGTCACCGAACGAATGAAAAACGAAATAGACTGTTCCGGTGCACCTACGAAATCCCACCGGAAGTAGAATTAACGCGATCTGCCTCTCCCTAGGAAGCAGCGACTCTTAGATGATTTTCAAGCCGCGAATCCGACCGGCGAAAAGATCGAGAAAGTCGCTATCCCGTGGTTCCACGGTTTTGAAGGCAGAGCTAGAACCGGGCTCGGGGCCATTGTTCGCGCGGGAGCATAATGCGCTAAAGGATTCAGCTGGAAATTTCGTCGGCGCGACCTCCTTTCGCGCGGCGGAAAGAAAAAAGGGGAAAGGAAAATAGAAAAAGGAGAGAAGAGCCAGGCCTTTTTTTCGGCCTTTCGGTCCAAGGCGGCGTAAATTGGAGTAGATACACAGACCGTGTAGAAAAGCAAATTTGGTTTAGCTTCCTCGTTTCTCGCCAGCTCCTTCGTCCCTGTACGTGTACGTGCGCGCGCGCGCCAGCACAGGCGTAACTAAATATTTCTGTGTGTATGTACACCGTCGTTCAAAAGTTCGGATACGCGTGTTCCGGTTCAAAAGGTTCCTTCTTCTCCTGTGCTGCACGCAAGAGAAAAGATTTTGCGAAATTAACCACCAGACGCGTTCTATGGTTATCATGCAATTTTTATGTACTTTAACACTATTTCTACCATGACCGGTCAAACGACCGTTTTTAAAATTTCGATTAGAAATTCCTATGTACAACGTAATTGAATCGCCTTTTAACTTTACGACTTTAGTATGCACTTCTTTTTTCATTGTTTATTTCCTGAGAAATATTTATAATCTTACCTACCATGACCGGTTATTTGATCAGTCGCGGTAGGAATAAGGTATACATGAAGTGTTGGTAGGAATACTGTTAACGCTAGATTTATGAGCATTTCTTATATATCTACTTCTAATATTCATATATTAAGGAATAGGTATACATCAAAAAGAATTTGAAATTTCAGAACTGAGAGGGGAATAGATTTGAGTATATTTGTATTGCTTTATCGATAAAACTCAGCAAAAATTGCTAGAAATAATAGTAATTATTTTCGCGAATTTTACTCGTAAAGCCCAAAACCTGTCGAATTGGCGGGTCCCATAAACCTAGTGTTAATGCTAGCCGATGATTTTGTATAATTTAATTGTTATACAGTTACTGTCCAATTTCTTCTTTTTATTTGACTTATTTTCACTTGTTATTTTCCGTTTAATTGAGCAATTTGATAATTGCTACACAGAAATACGGATTACATTAATTAGAAATAAGATTGAAGAAATGTAGAGGAGAATATTCGTTTAAAAATTAATCGAATGAATTAGAAACAGATTAAGGTGCTAACTATGTATCAGATATTAAACCGTCTAATTTATAGTTGAACATAAAAAGGGGTAGCTACCCGTTATTGGGTAATAAGTTTATCCGAACTTTTGAACGAGAGTGTAATTACGCGGCCGTGCACGCGAGCTGGTGGGTGGATAAACTCTCGAGCCAGGGACGTATGAATAAAAAAGAGGACCCGCAGGCGGGCCGTGACGCCGCATTGTCGTCGTCCTCGCCCGTCGACGACATTCTCATCGTCGTGAAAATTCCACGCGGTTTCCCCTACCCACACCGCCCGGAGAATAATCTGGCTTGGAACCAGGAAAACGGTGTATCAGATCTACCCTGTGTGTCGCCGCCATTATTCTGTTCTAGCAGCTCCGATGATTCTGACCGAAAAATTAGAAAGATTCGAGCTTCCACCTTCGTATACCTGGGTCTCTATACGTATAATTATTACCGTTCTATTATTTCATTCATATCCATTCGAAATGTATGATTTCCAATCTTTAATTAGCTTGGATTACGAATTAGTTAATTCGTGTCACCGAATATGGTTAATACTCCTGTTGTACGATCTGAATGGTTCTTAAATAATGCGATAAATGAGAAATTGTTACATATAACAGTTGTATAACAAAATTTACCTGCATTAATGTGAATACTATCATTCAAAAATATTAATTGTTCGTCCACTTATTCTCGCTATACTCAAATACTGGTTAGATCACTTTGAGGCTATTAAACTTAAGGATAGTTGGTGTAAACGTAGGTTAAATTACTTGGAGACTATTAAACTTAAGGATACTTAGAGTAAACGTAGGTTAAATTACTTGGAGACTATTAAACTTAAGGATACTTAGAGTAAACGTAGGTTAAATTACTTGGAGACTATTAAACTTAAAAGGATACTTAGAGTAAACGTAGATTAAATTACTTGAAGATTATTAAACTTAAAGATACTTAGAGTAAAGATAAGTTAAATTACTTGGAGACTATTAAAGTTAAGGATACTTAGAGTAAACGTAGGTTAAATTACTTGGAGACTATTAAACTTAAGGATACTTAGAGTAAACGTAGGTTAAATTACTTGGAGACTATTAAACTTAAGGATAGTTAGAGTAAACGTAGGTTAAATTATGTAAAGACTATTAAACTTAAAGATACTTAGAGTAAAGATAGATAAAAGATTACTTGCAGATTATTAAATTTAAAGATACTTACAATAAACATGAATTAAACCACTTAAACATTCTTAAGCCTAGAACTACTTAAAGACATCAGTAGAAACAGATCAATATTTTCATGCTTGATTAATGTTTTATAACCGAAAACAATCTTCTTACGGATAATCGAATACTTTTGAATGCCAGGGTACTTGCATAGGCAATTTAACGGCCGTCCGCGTATTCGGTGTAGCTCGTTATCGGTCCTTATCAAGGAACCGAGGAAATAGAAAAGAGGAAGTGGAGGACGAGGGGAAAACTTCTTATTATCGTCCAGGATGTATGTACGACGGACGTTGTTGTTTTCAGGCCGACAAGCTCGCGACAAGAGCGGCTGCCGCAGGACATTCTTCAGGCTGAAGTGGTCGGACGTAATGGAAGCTGCACCGTGTACCGACCGCAATGCCCCGTGGGACTCTTCGACTTGATTGGAGTCCTTGGCTGATCCCTGAAAAAAACCGTCGTGGTGCACCGCCATTGAACCACGATCGGGTAAACAGTTCGATTTTATGCTTGCACTTGAAACGAGCACGCGGCAGGCCTCATTTTGATGCAAAAACCAGGAATCGAGAAGCAAGTACCATGAAATACTTCGTTATTTGGAGTGCAATGGTGCTTGAAGAGTTTCGCAAGATTTATTCTTATTGTTAGTTTATTGTTATTATTGGTTGCCATCGTTGTCCTACTAAATTAAAACATCGCGTCTAGCATTTCGACAGAAAATCCCGAAAAAACTGAAGTTCTCTTTAGACTAAAGAATTAGACTGCTTCTAGAACTCATAAAGTCCTTAGGATTTTCTAATTTCGTTTAAAGGATCAAAATATTTAGAGACCAGTAGCGGGCGAAAATTTAAGACCAAAGAGTCAACGAAATTACATTAATTTATGAAGTATAGCATGGTAAACAAAATTTGCATTCTACGCTAATCAATAAATAGTGTTCTGCCAGAATAACAATAAAAATTAATGTACAGACAATATTTGTAGACCATAAAACTAACTAATTTACAAGGAATAACATGGTAAACAAAATTTACATTCTACGCTAATCAATAAATAGTGTTCTGCCAGAATAACAATAAAAATTAATGTACAGACAATATTTGCAGACCATAAAACTATTGTCCTCTCGTCTTGAACTTTTATTCGCTACTGTACATGTTAAAAAATTAGTAAACAGGAAAAATGCCAGACAGAACATTTTTATTCAAATGAACGTTAGCATTACTTCTATGTATCGACAGATGAAAATAAAAGTGAACAAACAAATGCTAATGTACATTACAAATTATTTACCCACACCTTTAACACTAGAACTACCAAGGCAATCAAAATGACCAATTCATGATTATTCATAGCAATCTGATAAATTCACCGTGGTAAAGCTCCCCAAATTTGCTATGATTTTGCACATAAAAATACTCATGATTCTTCAATCTGTGTTATTTTTATTCCATCACTGTGCCGTTTCATTTGTACTTAACACTAGAACTACCAGAGCAGTAAAAGTGACGGATTGATGATTATTCATAACAGTCTTAGAAATTCACTTTAACAAGCTTACAAAGTTTACTATGATTTTCTGCAGAAGGTATAAATAAAGATTTTTTTTCTATGTATTTCATATTTTCTCATGTGATTTTCAATTCGATCTCTTCCATGCAAACATCTACTTTAATCATCGGTAGTTTTAGTGTTAATAACGAAAAGGTTAATCCAAACGCAAAAAGTAGCGAGAAAAAGCAGCTGCCGCGATGGTGTACAATATTGTCGCAGCAATAACCAGGCGGCTAAAGGTTTCCCCCGTAAATACCACCGCCAATACGGTTTATTATCCCCGAAGATGGGACCAAGGCGTCGAGAAAGGAAACTGTGAAAACGCGGAGTTATCGAATTATCCTCGTGGAACCTGTTTATACACCTGCACGTAATTGCTTGGCGATCGTAGATTGCAGACGTGGCGGAAAAACGGCCACCATTTTTCTAAGGGACGAACCATAGATTATTTGGCAAACATTTTCGAAGAGTTCTCCAAGCATCGCACAATGGTTACGAAAAGTATTTGCACGATTGTGTTTCTTTTGGAATTTATGTATCTTGATTGCTCTATAAGGATACCTGAAAGTACTTTTACCTGTATGTAAACGGTGAATTATTATTCACTGAGAGTAATATAATGTAAAGATACTATTCCGAAATTCACAAATAACTGAAGCATTAACCGTTTGAGTGTCTTTCTTATTTCAAAATCAAGAATTGCTAAGCGACGCGATAGCGCTCGTCATATTCCGTGTCTAAAAATGCCAAAGAGCGCGATTTTGCTGGATTTAGTTTACATGTAATAAATATTTCTTGGTTTAGTAGAATTTTACTTTCTTTTACCTAAGACTGAAGAATAACCATAAAGTCGCGGATCAAAAGAAACCGAGCCTGCTGTGATTAGGAGCTTCGAAGCCTAGCACTCTGGCACTTTTAGGATAGAACAGAAGAAACGCGATCGGTTAAGTTAAATAATGTTAAATAATGTAATTAAATTTAAATAAAGTTAAATAATTAAATTAAATTAATAATCGAAAGCTAAGAATAATAATGATTGTGTAGATTATTGTCTACGTCTGTTCATCAAAAAAGAAAAGAAAATTGAGACGCGAGACAAGTAGCAAAAGAAACTTCTATCCTAAATACCATTCCTAGATGAAGCTACGTTGAAATCGATCGTTTCGATTTCTACAAAATTCCAATCGAAAAATAATTCGCGCTAACGAGACCCGCGCAAAGCCGATTCATCGCTTTCGGAACCAATCGCTCATCGACGCGTGGAAATGTAGCTGCGTCGATAATCAATGAGAATTCGCGCACAAAAGGCAAAACAACGTAATGTCCGTCGACACGTATGACCGTTGCGCCATGGCGAATGATTTATTCGCTTCTGTTTATCAGGCGCGTTGCAATTACCACGGATTATAGGGACCGCCCGTGCGGCGTGCGCTCTGTGAGTTTAACTCGCGGCCCATAGGTGTAACTTCATCCGGCAGAATCAGGATCAGAGGTCCCGTAATCTGGGGAACCGGGGTTTCTATTCGTCAGGAAATTCCATGCTTGCTGGACGGGACATTGATCGCGTCAACGGCCTCCTTTCTCCCTCTCTAGCTGGCTTATTGTCAGCTATTCCACTCAAAGCCACCGCACATGTTTGCGGTCCGATCAGAAACTTAACACGGTCGCATTCTGTCTTGTTACCGTAAGTCAATCTTTCTTTATTTTATGGCTGTTGGTATGAGAAGAAGTGAAAAGGAATGGGAAAGCGGTGTTTCGTCTGGGACCTGCTAGTGGACTTGTCAGTAAGGCTTATCCAGTAGGCCCTTGTTTTAGACACAGGGATAGGAAGGGACATGTCAGAACTCGTATATATAGGAACCGAGGTGAACTCGAGCACTTGCGAGAAAGGTGGTCGCTATATCCCTCCTAGTGGCGAGTGCAGGAAGGTTGCCACAATTGATTAGGATAGAATACTAATTTTATTTATCGTGTAATTTCTTATTAATTAATTAATTTGTTCTCCTTGACCCTTTGGTCTTAAACTTTTGTCCGCTACTGTAAACGTCATGATTATTCAGATCCGTATCTTAAGTGGCAAGGGCATAAAAGCAAAAATTAACCGAAAACCAGCTTTCTCCTAACGTACTTTCTGAAGGATTTCTCCTTCCAAGAACCCAAGCTACATCTGACAATTCAGAAAGTAGGAATACGTTAAACATACAGAACAGAAAAGCTAAAGGACCCGGAGACAGGGTCGTAGGAATTTCGACCACTGGGTTTGCCGGTCTCATGATAAAGCTGGTGAACTTCAGTCAGAATCGCACCTTCCTCGTGTTATTAAGTGTAATAAATTAAAGTATTTTAAGCAAGAGCTTATTTTATCTAGTAACATTAAACCCCATTTCCAATAAAAGTGAAGTATAATTAACATTTCACAAATTAATCACTCTCTCTTACTTTCAGAATAATATAACACCATGGTGTCTCGATATTAATTACAATTACCGTAAGCTCAGAACATGACTACACTTCGTGCACTGTATCACGCACGTATTCAATAAAAATTCATTCCAACGATAGTTAACGCGAAGTATAATATATGGAGCAAGAACAAAGGTGTCTCATGCTTCGCGTGCAAAGTTCACGAGTCAGGTGTCCCGATTAAATCAGCTCGTTGTTATGCAGCAGTCGATCGGCTAATGAATTTCGAAATTGGTCTGTTAATCGATTTCCTTTGCGCTCCGTCCTCCTACACCGTGTATACGTTATACAGAGAGGGAGCAGACCCAGCCAGGGGCGCCGTGACGCGTCGCGACGCCCGAATTTACGACCACCTTCGAAGCTCGTGCTGGTGAGAACCGTCGCGAAACATTTCCACGGACTATCGAAGCTCTCGAGACGGGCCTCGAAACAGCCGTGCACAGCTTTCGACCAGGGTGGGTCTCAAAGAAATTCAAATGTTTAAGTTTCAACGGGAGAACCTATTTTTTTTTTTTTTTTTTACGTGAAGGAAATCTTCGAAAAGATATTCCACCACCCTGAGGGGGGGGGGTGATGAGGTTTATTGTATTCCGCCGTAGTTCGCAGGTTATTTTTATATATAAAAGTAATGCAACTTCCAGCGAAATAAAAGACGAAGGTTTTATTTCAGTATCGGAGAAATATTCGGTACAAGCGTAAGTCCTAAGACCATCCAAACTGTTCTTCTTTTCTACGGAAGGATTCGAGGCTTTTATAAATTTAAAATGGAGGGGTGTGGGTTGTTTTGGGATAGTTATTGGTAAGGGATGAGGTGTTGCGGATATGGTTCGCAAATGACTCAGGAGGGTGAAATCATCGGGTATCGGGAAAGGATTTTGGGATGTTGATTGGAGGATGAGTAGGTAGTCTCAACTTAAGATAATATTATGTGTTGGCATACAACAGGTTATGTAGGATTTTTACCTACTCCACGATAACGTATAATACTTCTGCATTAAGGGGGAACACCAAGAACTTTGGAAAAACATTTCCAATACTCCCCTCCACTATGTCTCAGTGAAAAAAAACTGTGAAAAATGAAACGTGAAATTTCGTGAAACCAAAGAAATCGTCGCCTTGTACTGTATGAAATGAAAAACATTCCGATAATATCGAGGAACCTCGACTTCAACGATCGAACTGCACCATAGAAGATGAGAAGCATGTCTATATTGAATTAGTAATATTTCCAGGAAGCGGTAAAGTAACAAAGGGTGTCTTTCCCGAAAACACATCGGTTGATAAGCCTGTTAGCGAATCGTGTCGCCCCGAAAGAAGCCATTTCGTTTCCCCTACAACCCTCTGTTTACCTAGAACGAAGAATAAATAAACCTTGTTGTTGTCCAGCCACCGCGATCAATCTACCAGAAGCAAGGATGATCCGTGGAGGAACCACTTCCGGTAGACGATGACCGGACAAATCGTTGTTCCAGCCAGCTATCCGTTCTCCAAGACGTGCGTGCGTGTACGATTTCCTTGTTTGTCCAGCGGATGGACACGGGTTAGGAGCGCCTCGGTTGCTCGTCAGGGATCGGGGAGGAGGAGGGGGAGGTGACGAACGACGGGGAAAATTGGATCGAGTTTACCAGGGAAGACGGGTTCGCGTTACTCGTCGAATGGTTAAGAGGCTTTAGGGCGACGCGCGTAGGTCTTCTCGAGCTAGGCAAGGAATCGAAGGGTGCACAGGGGATACAATTAACCCTTTGGATTGTAATAGTTGTAATTAATGTATTCTCCGGCATCATGATGTTTAAAATTGGCGCGCTACATAGGTCGTAAATCGGCTGGTGCTTGTTTCGTCGCGGAGCGCCAGTGTGGAACGGTTAATAAAAAAAATGACCATTGTGTGTGTGTGTTCGTGGTTCCGCAATGGGCATCACGCGTGTAGAAAAGATATAATTTAGAATAAATTAATAAAATATAATAAATAATGTATAAGTATAATAAACAATTATTTGAAGAATACTAACAGTAATCACTGTAGTCACGCTCGTGACGCTGATCACGAATCGAGCATCGAGTTATCTTGTACATATCTATACATATAAAAAAGCATGTCCTGTAATCCAACAAAAATTGTTAAAAACAATAGTAATTTTTTTTGTAAATTTTGCTCATGGAGTTTGAAACCCGTTAAATTTACAGGTCCCATTAACGTAGCGTTAAACCTGTTACTTTTAGAAATAATGTTATGCGACTTTTGGTTCTGTAAAATCTGTCTGCTTTTTCCTTTGTATTTTTTATTCACCATAAGGTTTTATCTTGGGTACAAATAAATAAATAAATTGATAAAACGAAGAACGATTGCTAATGCTGATCTACGTAAGACCGAAGAAGTTGAAAGACAGCGATTTAGACTAACCTGAGTCTAACTCTGTTGATTCGTCGGATTCTCTTGAATCAACGATTACCACGCGAAGCGTAAATCATTGGCGGCCGGATAAATGACAGTGGGAATAAAAATCGCTTCTGCGCTGTTGATTTCTGATCGGGCGCGCCCCGAAGCAAGCCGGGTAAAACGTTCAAACGAAGCGTGCAAATGGTTCTGTCGATAAGAGGACAACCGCAAACACGTGCACGGCTGCAGACAACGCTGCTGTCCCAAGAGGTGCATGGCCTCTAATTAATCGCCCGCTCCATGCCTGTCCCCTTGGTGCAATTCATCTTATTGGTCACGAAGATTGATTAACGGTACGGCTTCCAGATTTCGTTTCGTCGGATCCCTCGTACAAGAGCTCCTCGGCGAGGTTTACAACGTTGCACGCGTTCAGTGCAACCTCGACGGATCTATCGAAGTAAACGCTGAAGTTGCTGGAAAAGTATTGACCGAAGGTATTGTTATAAATGGAACAAACCACTTCGAACGGCACCGTTTGATCTAGATGCAACAAAGAGATGCATGACAAAACTTGTAACAAACTTACGTGGTTATCGATAGCAAATATTATTTCCCTTAAATTTGTAAAATAATAATGTATCATTCCTAGCCGAATGGTATAAAAGTATAAAGGCATTGATCGAAAGTATTATTATAAACGAAATAAACCACTTCAAACGACAGGGTTACTAGATCCATCAAGAGACACACGTCAAAATTTGTAACAAACTTACTTGATTTTCGATAGCAAATATAATTTCCCTTAAATTTCTAAAATAATAGTGTATCATTCCTAGCCGAACAGTATAAAAGTCTCGATCCTGCACATTTAATTTATCTTCCTCTAAAATTTGAAAAGCTTAATAGAGTTTGCCTATTAAATCCAAGTAATGTAACTCTCGTAAGTTTTGGAAGCTCCAACAAAAAAAGAAGGAAAAAGATGGACTCCGTCTCTTTAAGAACACTATTTACAAAAGTACAAGCTCGCGTAAACGTCCGCGTTCTCCGAGATCAATGAAAAAGTGCGAGACGCGAAGAAGCGACCGAATGGATGATTAATGAGAAGCCTTGAACCAGGCGAATCGCTGAACATCGCGAACGCGATGCAATAACGGATCACGATTCACGGGAGCCAGGACGCGAAGGGAGGCAACCGTGCAGGGACCATCGTTCAAAAGGGGATCCGTGTTGGCTGCGTTAGCGGAAAGCTCGCGAGTCAAAGGTCGATCGAAATAAAAAGGTTCCCGGAGAAGTTCTCAAGACACTCCTCGAGCTCTTTCCCTTTGCCGTGCCACGGGTTTACGGGCACATCAAAGAGCCCCCTTCTCCTTAACGATACTCCGCTGCAAAAACTTGCCAAGTATTTAACTGAAAATTCATTTGCAACTTGCTCGCCTCCCTTCTGACGAGGGCGTAGCGACCGAAGTTAGGGGAGAACTCTCTGGGACGCCGAGCTTCCTCGCGAACTTAACCCTCGAACCGGGAGCGCTCGAATCACAGTTGCTCGGTATTAAGTCCGCGCGAAGTGGTTTTTGCCACGAATAATACCTGTTCCCGCTTTTCACGTTATTCTTAGACAAATATAGAGTAGCGGACAAAAGTTTAAATGCAAAAGGTGAAAGAAAAGAAATTAACTAATTAATAAGAAATAATAATTTATTTTAATAATTAAAAAGATAAATAAAAATTGTATTCTATGCTAATCAATAAATAGTGTTCTACCATAATGACGATGAAAATAAGTATATGAACAATATTTGCATAATATAAAACTATGTTTCACGTTATTCTTAGGTAAATATAGAGCAGCAGACAAAAGTTTAAATATAAAAGATGAAAAAAAAAATTAATTAATTAATTAATAAGAAATAGCACGATAAATAAAAATCGTATTCTATGCTAATCAGTAAATAGTGTTCTACTATAATGACGATGAAAATAAGTATATGAACTATATTTGCATAATATAAAACTATGTTTCACGTTATTCTTAGACAAATATAGAGTAGCGGACAAAAATTTTAAATGTAAAAGATGAAAAAAAACAAATTAATTAATTAATAAGAAATAGCATGATAAATGAAAATCATTTTCTATGCTAATCAATAAATAGTGTTCTACCATAATGACGATGAAAATAAGTATATGAACAATATTTGCATAAAATAAAACTATGTTTCACGTTATTCTTAGACGAAAATATAGAGTAACGGACAAAAGTTTAAGATCAAAAAGTGAAAGAAAAGAAATAAATCAATCAATAAGAAATAGCACGATAAATAAAAATCACATTCTATGCTAATCAGAAGAAATGAACCCGAGAAGTATCAAGAAATTGTACACCAACAGCGACCACTTCGTTTGCGGTATCTCTCTCCATGAGCGAGCGTTTATTAGAAGAGGAATGCGCTTGTTCATTCACGGCAACGTTCTCTCTACCTGAAGAACTCCTCCACTCGTAGATTTTAATAAAAAAGGCGCAGAGGGGGGTAGACGGGGAAGGGACAAGATAAGAAATCACGTGGAACGATAAATCTGAAAGTTCGCCAGGCTGCGTTCTCCGCAGACTTCTCGCCCGGCCGGAGAAAGAGAAATCTTCGACGAATTCCATGGTCGTTCCATGAACCTCGCTGCCCTCCGCTAACTTCCCCAACGAATTTCCCGGGAAACAAATTTTTCCACCCTCCGTCCTCCCCATTAACACCTTAATGGCCGCTCATATAACTTGTGTGTAATAAGCCGGAATCAATTGTTAATGGCCGATCACACAAAATTCATATTTAAATTCATATTTTCTTTCCTACGATGAACATGAACCCAGCGTGGATATTGCTATTGATTTTGTATTTTAGATAATTATTATTGTATTGTCTTTTTTTAATTTAAAATTTTTTTAATTAATTCATTATTTCGTAATCCTTCGTTTAGAATGGAAAACGAAACGTTTGAAGAGGAATACATTTAACATTTACCTTTTTCTTTTTTATTATTATTTTTTAATTATAAGTATAAGAATTTTATTGTTTCTGTTGTTTTCATATTTTTTTATCACTTTATTCTTACCGTTATTAAAAATAACTTCTTTTTATTAAAAATGTGTATGTTCACGCATGTTGAATTTTTGAAGTTTTTTTAGTTAATTCTTCAAAAATATTTCCGGTCCCTGGCGAAGTTTAACCACATAGATAGTCGGCCATTAAAGCGTTAAGAGTGGCTGCCAATGTCGAGATCAATCTGTTCCCTAACAGAAATGCTTGAGAAATGCTTCCCCTCTCTCTACCTCTGCTCTCTTTGCTTCCTGATTAGAAGCATATAGAATAAAATAGTAACCCTAATTATATGAAAATTACATTCAATCAACTTTATGCATATCAACGTAAACGAAAGAAATTCTAATCTATTGTGACACCAATGATACACTATTCATTGATTAGCATAGAGCACAAATTTTATTCATACCGTTATTTCTTACCAATTAATTTATTTATCTTCTTCGACCCTTTGGTCTTAAACTTTTGTCCGCCACTGTATATAAAACATATTTACGAATTTGAACGGAAACACGCAACCTGCTTATAAAACGTTAAAGAAAGAAGAATTTTGCGAGATAAACCGAGCTCCTGCTGACGTCGTCGCAGCTCGAAGGCTGATTTTTGCCGATCGATCGTCAGAAAGGGGGAAGTTCGTTAACCGGCGATTACAATATTTATACGGGCGAATCGAATCCCCTCTCGACAGCCAGCATTAATTACTTTCCGCGAATTTCCTCGAATAATCCGGCCCCCGGTAATAGCTTCCATTGATTCGCCTCTCGACGACTCCGGAGCCGCGCTGAAATTTGCATATCGGCTAGAGAAATTCGCGTGCACGCCCCCCCCCCCCGAAGTCTACCGACTCGCAGGGTTAAGGATTCTTCCTGCCGTCCCCGGCTGGATTATCGAGAAATCTCGGATTTCTAAGATCGCGGGGAGTGCTCGTGTCGGATGCAGATGAACGGGCAGATATTGCGATTTCTCGCGGCACCAGAAGGGATTAAAGAAGACAGCTGTGAACGAATCGAAAGCGAGATCCGAATTGCGACGCGTAGACTCACGAACAGTCTTCTAATTAATCCTTCTAATTAATGCGTCGAGTTTTTAGCTCGCATTAACCGTTTGAGTCCCAAGCAACGCGATCGGGCTGTTGAGATTTTATGTCAAGAAAACCCAGCACATTTCGAACGTTATAGACAACCGACGGTACGTTACCGATTGTCGAAGCGCGCTCAGATTTACTGAAACAAGTACATTACACAGCCCCTTTTAATGTAAATAGTACATTTTACAATAGGTAGAATAATACAATAATAATGCAATAATACATTACAAAATAAAAATTTTAATGCAAGCACTATTGCGCCGCTTGGTATTTCTCGACATAAAACAAAACGAGAGCTATCGCACTGCTTGGGTCTTTTCGCACTCATTTAGAGATAGCGCGGTTGCGCTGTTTGGGATTCTTCGACAATGTTTTTTTAATACCTCCTGGGACTCAAACGGATAATAATCGATACATTTTTAATGTAGCGAATTTCCTCGCCAATAGAGATATCAATTAAGAAACTACCTTTCCTCGCAAGTACTCGAGGCTAACACGGTTGCTGTATGTATGTGTGGCTGTTGTGAATTGAAGGAGTGAAGGAAAAAGAAAGCAGAAAAGGAAAGGGAAGGGGTGTTTTGTCCAGGTCCTTCTATTGGACTGATAAGGCTTACCTAGCAGGAGTATAGGAACTGTGTCGGGCTAAAGGTAATTGGTTGATCCCCAGTGGCGAGGGCAGGAAGGTCGCCGCATATACAAGTTCCAAAGTATCCCTTCCTATTCCTGTGTCTATTTAATTATCTCTGTTATTCTATTTCTATTCAGTGCATGTATATCCGTAAAACTTTATTAATTTTCCTTATTCTACAACCATTCCTATACTACTAAATTCCCTTACGAAATATCTATATCCCTGCCAGTACTTTAATCCACTGTCGAACGAAAAACATTCAAACACTATACAAAATTCCTATTCGATGACCCCCCCCAGTCATGAACCCTAACCAGAGTCTAACATCGAGACTACAGTTAAAACCAAACCCAAAGTATTCTCACAGACGCAGCGTATCTTTATCACAGATTTAACACTATTCCTGCCACGACCGATCAAATGACCGTTTTTAAAATTTTGATTAGAATTTCATATACCCAACGTAATCGAATCGCCTTTAAACTTTAGACTTTTCCTCAAATATACGTATAATACATTTTTCAATATTCACTTCTTTTTTCATCGTTTATTTTCTGAGAAAAATTTGTCATCTGTCTTACGTGGGAATGTCGCGGTAGGAATAAGTACGCGTGAAGTGTCGGTAGGAACAGTGTTAATCCACAATCCGTACCCCTAACAATAATCTCCAATCCCAAAGCGAGAACAGTTCGCCACCGACCGTGTTTAAAACTACCACCATCAAACTTAAATTGCAGTTGCATCGAAGCTCAAACTACAACCCATCCATCGATGTCCATTCCTTCGACCGAAACAGCCGTTCGAAATACCGACCGGAGGCGAAATCGCATCAAAGCGGGCCACCGTAAATCAGCGGGGCTGTGGCCACCGGTCAACGTCGACGGCTTACAAAGGATCCGATGGGTCCGCGGCACGGAAGGAGCCGCACGAACTTCATTTCGAAATCTAATCAACGCGAAACCCCAAGAACAAACCCGGATATTGTATTGGTCGCGGTGTGTGCGGGACATCGCGAGTTCCAACTTCAAAGAGTGACACAGACGCGCGCGAGCGACATCGTAGACGCTCAAGAGGGTGAAACCGCTAAACCTGGAACAGGGCGGGCCGGTTCGTAGCCTCGCAACCGCCACGAGGCAATCCGATAGGATTCAAGTTCGGGGCAGGGCTGAAAATAAAGCCGCCGAGGCCACGATTAAACCCTCTTGGTACGTTGATTACCAAACCGGACGGCTCTGGGAGGGCAACGGTTGACCGGCGCGGCGAGCGGCCCGACGCGGGCGCGGCGTTTCCGCCCATACGAGAAACGAAAATCGATGCCGGGCACCTGTGTCCTCGGTCCTCCCCTGCGGAGCTTTGATTTTTCCGTACAGATCGTCGAACACCGCCGTTGTCCGGCTGATCTTTTGGATGTTGAACTCCGCTCGCAACGGTTAGCGTTGTTAATTGTCGATTAGGTCCCCAGCCTCTTTTGGGCCACGGACCGATTTAACCTTTCGAGTGCTATGGGCGCATATATGCGTCTGACAGAAATTGCTCGTAGGGACTATGGACGCATGTATGCGTTTGTCAATTTTTGTTTTCTTCACCTTATGACATTTTTCCGTGGCCGGACATTTAAGAATTAAGAATTTAGTGTTGACGAAAATTACTCGTAGGTAGCATGGACGAAAATATGCGTTTGCCAATTTTTTCGATCAGATTTAATGCAACTGTACGATATGAATATACGCTGTTCTAGGATAAGTCTGCGTTTTGGGTTTCTTTCTAATCCTTTTAAGGATCGGTGAAATAGAGTAGCAGGGATGAGACAAGGTGAGGACAATTTGGAGTTCGAGGAATACGAATGACTTAGAGATCAAAGGACATGGGTGAATTATTAGTAAGCGGCAAAATATTTGGAAAGGGATGACCATTAATACTTAACCAACCAAATCGGGTGATCTGCCACTTTTTCCACAACAATGATGCATAGGGATGAGATAAGATGAGGAAAGTTTGGAGTTCAAGGAGCACGAGTGACTTTGAGATCAAAGGACATGAATGAATTATTAGTAAGCGGCAAAATATTTGGAAAAAGAAATGACCGTTAACACTTAGTCAACCGAATGGAGAGATCTGCCATTTTTTCCACAACAATGACGCATAGGGATGAGATAAGATGAGGAAAGTTTGGAGTTCAAGGAGCACGAGTGACTTTGGGATCAAAGGGCATGGATGAATTATTAGTAAGCAGCAAAATATTTGGAAAAAGAGATGACCGTTGAGAGAATGACTATTGCGATAAGCAGGGTTGTTTGCAAGTATGATAGCCAGGCATACGATAAAAGATCGAGTCGGATATGTCCAGATCTCTCGATTTCTCGTCGGTCAGGACTATCATCCGCGGTCTCGTAATCAAAGTGTCCACGGCAGAATACGCGGTTCTGGCAAATGAAAGTTTCGCGGTCCAGTAGAACCGTGGCGGAGGGGGTGACGGTGATGATGGCCAGCAAAAAGACGAGGACCCGGATGGGAGAAGGGTCGGTGGTAGTTGGCAACGGTGGATGGACGGCGGTTTGTTTAAACGAAATGACGCAAGGCTGGTGGATACACGCGGTGGGAAATGCAATTTCTCTCTGGCCTGCTCGACCGGCTACAATCAACCCCCACACCCACCACCCCCGAGGTCTCCACCCTCTGCCACTCCCCTCTATTTCTCCTTCCCTTCTTCAGTCACCGCGCCAACCCTTTCCCAGCCTCGAAAACGAAATCTATCCGCTGCTGGTCGCGATATGTGGATCACCTATCCCCGTTGTGAGCTGGCGAAAAAACTTGGAGGATGAAGATTGAAATATCGTTTTCTCCGACTTCGGTACGTATACTCGATGAATTCATTGATCTCACTAATCGATCATCTACAATTAGAATTCAGTTTTGTTATGGATAAATTGTGTGCTTATTACGCTTTGACTCCGATTTGTGCAAAAAGAAGGAAAATTTAGAAATGACCCTTAATATAAAATGGTAAACTTTCGATTTAGTCGTAATCAGATTTATCCATTTAATATTCAAAACTTAATTCATTGGGCCAATTGACTTGAGATTACTATTCTACAGGCCATGTTTTTGATAAACTGGTGAGAAACTTAACTCTTCGCGCTCGAGAGGTGACTTTGTTAGTCACCAAATGATAGTTTCGCAAATTTTCAGACTTTAGTTAGTTTGTTTATCAGTCAGGCTCAGAGGTTAAATAGACATATATATATTGTAGTATATCATTTAACTAAATTAAACGACCTTTAATATAGATGAATCTTAATAAATGTTTTGAATTTGAACATTTTTGAAGTTAGTATCAGTAGATGAGTGCAAAGGGTTAAGTTTGCAGAAAAGATACCACATACAGTTACTATAATTTAGAAGGTGAAACGAATTTCCTTTCGTCTTCCATTCTTTTGCTTGTGTTTATAATGATTCTTTTGCAAAGATTCCTTAGTCTGGCCACAATTTTCGTTAACTAAGAGAACGCGAAATCGCATTTATCGATCGATTAAAATAATCGTTCCCAAAGAATTTTCCAACGAATTTCCGCATAGTTCTTCGACAGCGAAACGAATTTTCTTCCGTTTTCCATTCCTTTGCTTGTATTTATAATGATTCTTTAACAAAGATTCCTTAGTCTGGCCACAATTTTCGTTAACTAAGAGAACGCGAAATCGCATTCGTCGATCGATTAAAATAATCGTTCGGGAGGAATTTTCCAACGAATTTCCGCATAGTTCTTCAAAAGTGAAACGAATTTCCCTCCGTCTTCCATTCTTTTGCTTTTGTTTATAATGATTCTTTAACAAAGATTCCTTAGTCTGGCCACAATTTTTGTTAACTAAGAGAACGCGAAATCGCATTCGTCGATCGATTAAAATAATCGTTCCCAAAGAATTTTCCAACGAATTTCCGCATAGTTCTTCGACGGTTTCCCGTTGAGAGGTTCGTAAAAGCGGAGATCCCCACGCGTTCTCGCGCAGTCGTTCGAAAAACTAATTGCATTCCGATGTAGCTCGTTTTCAAGCGGGGCCAACTAACGCGCGATCATCGACGCGACGCGGCGCGTCGCGACGCCGGGGCCTTTGTCATCCGGCAACTTTCCAGATTGTAATTTTGCCGTAGATTAACTTTCCCGGATCGCGATCCGCTTCCTTTTCCCGGGGAAACTTTTACCCCAGTCATCGCCACGGAACTCCGTCGAAATGAGACGGACATTACCTTTCGCCGACCGAATACCTTCGTCTCTTTGCTCCTCTTCGAAATTAAAATTGAAATTATCTCGCGTTCACCCGGTCCCACCTACGTCTGTGTTTCTCCTGTAATTTCCGCTCCGGGGTCCTTGAAATGTTTAACACGTTGAATGTCACGCCAGTTTTACAAGGTTTGTAAATTTTCTATAATACGATACATATTTTTAAATTATTACCTACGATAAATAAGTTACACAGTGTAATTATTTTTAGATGTTTTATACTGCATTAATTTCTTCACGCCGTTGCATTGACAACGGTGATAATGAAAAATTCATAGATATTGACATCTGTCCAAATTATGTACAGATGCCTTTTGCACAATTCGCTGTGTTGTAGTTTTAGATATTAAATAGTTTTATTAATCACATTACACTTGTCCGCTCACAACGCCTTCGCTCGCCATTCGTGTCTCTTGCTCTACCGACTACCTTACTCTACTGACTACCTTCGCCTTTTGTCACACCGGTTCACGCGCTCTCTCTCGCTCTCTCACTCATTCCCTGTCATTCTTTCCTCACTCAACCTATCATTCGCTCCATTACAAACAATCTAATTACCCATTCGTCCTTTTGAAATCTCTCTCTCTCTCTCTCTAAATCACTACAGCTGTTTCGCACACTTTTAAAAATTCAACTTTTTAAGCCTTTGCGGTCGGATATCCCCTCTGTGGGGAGATCGTGGGTCTACCCTTTCAAGGGACATCAGACTTTAGCGATCAGACTCCAATGTTGTTCCTGTAAGAGGAACCAGATAATCAGGGGTGGCGATGGCCAAAGTGGTCATTAGGGCCCCCATAAACCAGAGGTCCCCAATAAGGGTTGGGACCGAGTACGCGCGAGGCTCGGTCACGGCCGCTTGCACTTTCCAGGCCCGCACCAACGACGGGTTTGTTTTTCGGGAAAGTGCAAAGTGGGGATGCGCCCATAAAAACATGAGGAAAAGGGCATAGCCAGTTTTAGTAAGATAGAAACTGTATTGTACGAACGAAAGACGATTTTGTAAAAAAAATAAAGTAACCCTCACATTCCCATCAATACTTTAAAACACAGTTTTTGGTGGACATTTTTTAACATCCCTCTACCTTCGAACATTCAACATTCGCACACACTTTCAGAAACCAATTGTGTGCGTAAGTCGAGGGACGCCTGTATTTCTACCAACCTGAGTGCTAGTCATCGGTAACCCCCGTGGCGTTCAACGTGTTAAGCCTTTAATTACTACAATAATTCTCCAAGAAATCATTCCTGTTCTTATCATTATTCACCTCAAAATTACTTCCGCCTGTTTGCAATTACACCTACTCGCTCCATAAACCAACATGCTTTACACGCGTACCTTCGTCTAAAAAGCGACCCCTGAAAACCCAGTGTAATCTCTACCCGGCAACAAACCGAACCGCCGCACCCGTCAACGTCAAAGTTCAATTTACGAACAATCCTACCAACACACGCCGGGTCAGCCAAACGAAAGGAGCAAAACGAACGGAAAAAAGGACCAAAGAAAAAAAAAGGAAAAAGGAAAAAATGGTTACGATCTCTGATTGAAGTGGCGCGCGTGTCCGAAGCTGTTCAGCGACGCGACAGAAGGCGGGCATTATAAATCCAGGGATGAAATTAGTTTCGTAGCCGGCCGCGTAACCGGAAATTGCGGGAGCGGCCCCCTGAAATACGCAATCGCTGCCGCAAGATGGTATTGCTCGGCCAACGGGAAACTCGAAAAACTCGCTCGTCCCTTCCGACGAATCAATCCGCCGTTCCTCGAGGCCAAGCATGTTTTCTCGCCCGTGAACGACGGAAGAGGGACGGAGAAGTGAGGGGATGAAGGGGGTGGGGGGGTTGGATCCTCGGAATAATCGATCCGAGGGAGCGCAGAGGACGGGACCGGATGAGAAAGTCGCTCGAAAAACGATCGCGTCCGACCGGTTGCAGTCGTTAATAGCGCTTTAAGCCGATACCCCCTGTCCGCTGTGATCGATTGCTCGTGATAATTATTCTCGTTCCTGCCGACGCTGGCTCCGGTTATCGGGTTAAAGATCGACGCGCTGCTTTTATCACAGTCGCTTCCTATTTTATTCCTCCCCCCCCCCGCTTTCTCATCCGCTGCTTTTTTTTCTCCGTTGCCGCGAGTAATTTAGTGGCCACTCTTCGATGCACTCGGTGGGCCGAAAAAAAGTTGCACACATCGTTTTTTCAATGGGGAGATAGCGTTAAAATTCGTTATGCATTCGATTGCGATTGATAGAAGCTTGTTTGTTTCTTTATTTGGGGTTTATTGGAAATTAGGTTTAAGATTATTAAATAAAATAAACTGTTATTTAAAATACTTTGATTTCCTTTATTATATAATACGAGGAAGGTGCAACTCCAATCGAACCTCATGAAAATTAATAGCAAACGCAGTGATCGAAATTCCTACGATCCCGTTGACCCCTTTTTCTGTATCTTAACGTTTTCTTACTTTCTAAATTGACAGATGTGGCTTGGATTCTTGGAAGAAACCCTTTAGAAAGTACGTTAAGAGACAGCTGGTTTTCGATTAATTTTTGCTTCGTAATATCCCTAAATTCGAATTAAAGGATACGTTTGCGATCGTTGGATTTTGCTTGAGATTTATGATCTCGTAAATTAGAATTGTGGTTGTAAAGAAATTCTGAAGTTGGCAATAGACGCACAAGATTATTAATGAAATGCTAATTTCGTAGAGACACTCGTTTATTTTTAATGATAACTATCATTGTTACATTTCTGAACGTTGATCCGGTAATTTTATTTGGAGGTGTAAGAAGCGATGATTCGAGGGGAATTTCTTGAAATGAACGAGAAAGGTAGCATTCGAGTAGTTTCACGTGTCTGCAACAGCGGTCACTTTTATTAGCTTTCTAAGACGCATTAACATCAACCATTCCGGGCACGTAGCCCACGGTATTAACCACGTCAGCCCTTAATCCGATATATACCTCCCTGGAGGTTGCTCTCTTACAATTAGAGAGGGGAAACGACCGCTAAATCCATCATCTTGAAATCGACAAATGTCATTAATTATCCAGCACCGCTACCACCCTCTTATCCCGCGAGAACATTCGTGTAAGTGCTTACAGCGGTGTGCAAAAATTTTCAGACCATCCATTTTTGTCAGCTTATAGGTAAATTTACAGACAGCCATTATTCTCCTACTTTTGCAAAATAAAAATATTATTTATACTGCTATTTCTTATTAATTAGTTAAATTTCAAATTTGAAAATTTTTCAAGTTAGTATCATTAGACGACTAACAATTACCTCTCGAGTGCAAATGGTTAATTAACGCTAACAATTACCTCTCGAGTGCAAAGGGTTAATTAACGCTAACAATTAACTCTCGAGTGCAAAGGGTT
>JAOPTO010002377.1:0-58776 GCA_033822845.1 Tetrapedia diversipes | reverse complement strand
TTTTTTTTTTTTTTTTTTATGTGGAGGAAATCTTCGAAAGATACCCCACCACCCTGGGGGGGATGGCGAGGTTATGCGGGATTTTTACCCGCTAAAACCTCCACGGTGGCCTGCCTCTGCGTGTTGGGGGAGCACCGGGAACTCTGGAAGAACACATCCAGTACACCCCCCACGCCGCGCCTCAACGGAGGCTCGATCTCGGGGGGTCAACGTGACCCTCGGTATTGCCTAAGACCCTTAGGTATCTATGGCGCCGTGCAGCCACAACACGACGCCATTCCGCCTGGGGAGAAGCTGTGCAATGCCGAATCGGGCCCCCACCCGACTCAGCAGCTTCTCCCTGTAACGTTGCGATGGGGGAGATGTGGGCCGAAAATTCCTCCCCCGCAACGCTACAACTTCACCACTCGGGTGAGCCGCGCTCCCTCGCGAACCCTCTCGGCGGCCTCCTTCTGCAGCATTACCTGCTCGCAGAAGGAGACCACCGCCTTCCAGGCTCCCTCGCTGTCCAGCATCGATGACACGACCGCTGGCAGCGAGAGATCGCCTCCAATAACACTTCGGAGGACACGGCGCTCCCGGGACCACGCGGGACACTCCTCCAGAGTGTGTTGCGCCGTGTCCACCTCCTCACCGCAGTGGTGGCACTGCGTCGTCGGCTCTCGGCCGATTCGTCGCAGATACTCGCCGAAGCATCCATGTCCGGCGAGCATCTGCGTCACCCTGTAGGTGAGTCTACCCAACGTTCTACCCGTCCATGAGCGTAGGACGGGCAGAACGGCGCCGGCAACACGCCGGCCAGAGTCAGACGGCTCCGACAACTGTCGTTGCCACTCCGACTCAGCGTGCCGCCGCGCGTGGCGTCTCCAGGAAGCCAGGTCCGCTTCCTGTGCTGACGGGTCCCCACCCGACTGGCGGAGGCGAACGGCAAGGACGTACATCGTCGCCGCCTCCTCCGCCAGGATCTCCAATGGAAGGAGACCCGCCAGCATCATCGCCGCCCTGTACGAGACCGTGCGGTAACCCCGCACGATCCTGATGGCCATCGGTCTTTCTAGCCGACGCAGCAATGCACGACTGCGCCGGCTGGCCATCAAGTCGCACGCCCATATTGGTGCGCCATAAAGCACCATCGAGCGTACGACTCCCGCATACAGGCGGCGAACCCCATCCTGGGGACCCCCCAGATTCGGGAGGAGCCGGCCCAACGCGGCCGCGGCTCTCTCCACCCGGGGGGCCAGACCAGCAAAATGGTCCTCAAAACGCCACTGGCTGTCGATGGTGAGCCCCAAGTACTTCATCGTACGGCCCACCTCGACGCTCGACTCACCTACACGGAGCCAGGACTGCGGCGGTTCACCCCGCCGAGCTGTGTCGTAGAACCAGACACACTCGGTTTTCTCGGGGGCAACCCGCAGCCCCAGACCCCTGATCTCGGCGACGACGCATGCCACCCCGCACTCACAGAGGCGCAGCGTCCTCTCATAGTCCTCCCCCGTGGCCAGCACCAACGTGTCGTCAGCGTAACACGTGATGGTGACCCCGGGGGGGAGCGCAGCCCGCAACACCTTGTCGTATGCGAGGTCCCACAGCAAGGGACCCAGCACTGATCCCTGCGGGACCCCGCAGAGAGTCTCCCTCTCGATGTAATGTGCACCTCGGCCGGTATACTCCACCCATCTTGACGACAGGTAGGACCCGATGATCCTCCGTAGGTAGGGCGGCACCCGGTGGTGAAACAGTGCCGCCCTAATTGTCCGCCAGGGCAGGGAGTTAAAAGCGTTGACGATGTCAAGAGACACCGCCAACGCCACCCCACCCTGCGAAACCACTGCCTCCGAGAGGGAACGGACCCGTGAAATTGCGTCCACGGTGGACCGTCCCTCCCGGAATCCGAACTGGCAGTTCGATATATCGGGCCCTACCCCAGACAGGTGGGCGACGAGGCGGAACGCTATGACGCGTTCGAACAGCTTCCCCGCCTCGTCCAGAAGACATATCGGCCGGTATGCCGAGGGAGACTCCGCGGGCCTGCGCTCCTTTTTAAGGAGGACCAGTCGGCCGCGCCTCCATGACGACGGAAACACCCCGGTCTCCAGGCATCCGCTCAGGATGTCGCTGAAAGCGTCACCCAGAGAACCGAGGGCCGCCACCAACACGCGCCCGGGGATACCATCCGGGCCAGGGGCGGTATTGCGCGCCCCCGTGCGCTTCATCACGCGAGCCAGCTCCTCGCGAGTGACCCCCATGTCGGAGGACCAGATGGACGGGTCATCCGACACCGCTGATTCCAAGCGGGTGTCCACCGAGACCGTGGGGAACAGTGTGTCCACCACGGTCTCGAGCAGACGGGGATCAAGGGACTCCGTCACCGGCGGGACCCAGGGGCGGAGCTTGCCCAGCACCATTCGGTACGGGCGGCCCCATGGGTCACGGTCGATCGTCCCGAGAAGCTCACTCCACGCGGCGGCCTTCGCAGCCGCAATAGCAGCGCGCAGTCGCGACCGCGCATCCCGGTATCCCCGGTACGCCTCCTCAACCCTGTCGTCCCCGCGACGACCACGGCGGCGGGCCCTCATGTACCGGCGCCTAGCGCGAACGCAGGAGTCACGCAATAGCGCTATCCCCTCCGACCACCAGTACACAGCCCGCCCGCGCGAACGCCCGGCCCGGGGCATCGAGGCGTCACAGATGTTAGTGAGCACGCCCCGAAGCCAACGCGCCGCGCCATCAGCCCCGCCCATGTGGGAAAATCGCCGGTCGCCCCACGCAACGACATGAGCAGCAGCACGCATCATGTCGCCGTTCAGGCGCGTGAGCGACCATCGCGGCGCAGACTTCCCCACAGGGCCAGGCCGCCGCAGGGTACGACCAAGGCCACCGTCGGCCACCACATCCATAAAGATGTAAAGGTGGTCGGAGAGGGTTTCAACGCCCTCCGCCACCCGCCAATGATCGACGCGGCGCACGGCAGCAGGGGAACCTCTAACCTGGACCTAGTAATAACCCATCTCAACCAAATACAGAACGTGACGGTCTTGGAATCCGGGCTGGACCTGGGCTCAGACCACCAGATCTTGGAGATTAACATGCAAGACACCGGAGGACCCAGAACGACGGGCATAAGACAGAGGAGCAACACCAGGATTTATTCACACAGGACAATCAACTGGAAAGACTTTTGGTATGACCTAGTCATAAACAGCGAGGAAATAGCAGATCATATAAACAACCAGGAGACATGGGAAGACAGATACGAAGAGTGGAAACAGGCAATCTACCAGGCGATCAAGGTAGCAGACAAAACCCCCGCTCGACAAGGTCCAGACAGAACCAACCACGGCAGGATCCCAAGCAGGGATAACAGGAAAAAAAAAGAGAAAACACTGGTGGGACAGGGAGTGCGAGACAACATGGAGGAACTGGAAGGAATCAATGAGGAGGTTCAACAACCAGGGGGGCATGGAGCTCTGGAACGAGCTGGTCGGCTACAGGAAGACGTGGAGGACACTAGTAAAAAGGAAGAAAAACCAGACGTGGGAAAACTTAACAGAACTGATTAACAGGAACTCGGACGCGTCGCTAGTGTGGGGTAAAATCAGAGAAATCAAGACAGGAATTACAGAAACGCCATCCAACTTGAACCACGAAGAGAGGAGCGTATTAGAGGAGGAAGAGATTCAGAAAATAAGAGCAAGAAACAGTCAACCCAGACAACATCCCCAGGACCCGAGATGGGAGGGGATAGCAACAAACTCGGACAGCGTCACGGGAGATCTCAACGAGGGAATATCCGCACAAGAACTGGAGTGGGCAATAACAAGCTCAGGGAAAAAGAAATCGGCACCAGGAGGAGACGGTATAGACTACTAAATCTTAAGAAGGATCCCAAGATACATGAAAGAGACCTTACTCTCCATCACAAACCATAGCTGGGGCAACGGCTAGGTGCACGAAGACTGGAGAACGGCAGAAATCGTTTTTCTAGAAAAAAGAGGAAAGAAAGCGCTCAGACCAATTAGTCTGACCTCCTGCGTAAGTAAGATTATAGAAAGAATAATAAACAATAGAATAAACATCTGGATGAACAGGCAGAATATACTAAGCCCGTCACAAACGGGCTTCAGAAGAAACAAATCAACCCTCGACAGTATCTCTGAGTTATTTCTAGCCTTGGGAGACAACCTCAACCGGAATATGGTCACAATAGGCGGATTCCTAGACGTACAAGGGGCGTACGATAATGTAAACCTGAACATTCTAGACGAAATCCTATCCAGAAAAAACTGCCCAGAAAGGATTAAGGAATGGATCCGAGAATGGAATCACAACAGAAAAATGAAAATCAACAGGGCCACCCTCCCCAAAGTCAACTTAGACTGGAAAGTGGGGCTACCACAGGGAGCGGTGCTCAGTCCCACCCTATACAACATTTACGTCACCGACCTCCCCACCGGAATCACAGATCAAGACACAACACTATTCATGTACGCGGACGATATAGCCTTTATCACGAGGGGTAACACGGAGGAAGAAGCGATGGATAGGGCAACAAGCAAGCTAGATACCATAAAAACATTCCTGGACTCCAGAATATTACAACTATCAGAAGAAAAATCGGTTTATGTAGCCTTCAACCCGCCAAACAAGCCTCCCAGATACGATGAAATTAAACCCACCTCGTTCACGACAGGAATAAAGAGGAAACAAGAGGCCCGATTCCTGGGAATCACCTTTGACGCAGGTTTAAACTTCACTCAACACACGGAAGACGTAGCGACAAGAGTGAAAAAACGAATGAACCTCCTAAAATACATCACCGGAGGAAAAAAGGAGGCCGACCCCTAGTGGGCCTTGAACATCTTGAGATCACTCATAGGTTCAGTTATGGACTATGGAGCAGGAATTTACCTTGGAACAAAAAGTAACAGTAACAGCGAGAGATTAAGAAGGATTGAATCTCAAGGGTTGAGGACCGCTATGGGGTACCGTAACTCCACCCCCCTAAACGTCATGAACGTTGAAACGGCCTACGTGGGCACGCTACTCAGAGCGAAGCAGAGATCGGCAAATTTCTGGCAGGAAAGGGCAGAAAGAGGGGAAGTTGGGAACCTGGGAAGGATTATCACGAGCATAACAGAGGGACAGGCAAGCACCTTCCGCAAGACAGGGCTCAACGCGGTGAGAACATCGGTCCTGGTGGAAACGTTCAAGGAGCTGAAGCCTTTCTTGAACAGTATTCTGCAGACCTCCACAGTAGAATTAGAGGAGAGCAGGTGGAGGGCCAGACAGGCGCCCGAGCCCGAGGAAACAAGACAACTAACAATCGACACGACGCTTGGCAGGAAACTGGATAAAGGATATACAGGAGAGCAACAGAGAACCACCTCCATGGCACTAGAAAAGTTAAATTGGGAGTATAGCGCAGTAAATATTTTCTATACAGACGGATCCAAGAACCCCAGCAGCGAGGTGAACGGGATGGGGATTGTCAGAGAAACCAGCCCGGGGCAATTCCAAAAAAGAGGATACGCGGTACATAAAGACCTGTCGATCTTCTCGACAGAACTCAACGCCATCCTGAAAGCAATAGAATGGGCAGAAGAACCGAACAACTTGGAGCAGACCATCATATTCACAGATTCAAAATCCTCACTGGACGCGCTGCATAGAGCCACCATCACGGACGGACAGGACAAAAAGATAAATCCATTAATATGCCACACACTGCAGAAAATAAAAAACCATCTAAAACACACCAGGCAAGGAGGAAAGCCAAGGAAGAGGGAACTGGCGCTGATATGGATCCCGGGGCACCAGGGCATCCCAGGAAATGAACTGGCAGATAGAGTAGCCAACGAGACCAACTCCTTGGGCAATATAGAGAGGGACGTTCGGATTCCGTCCGCAGACGCAAAAAGGAAATTCAGGGCAAAAATTTGGGAAGTATTCATTAACAGAGCAATAGCAGAAGGCGGGGAGAAAGGAACGAAGTTTTTCACAGAGATATTCGACAAGAAGACCATCAGGCCATACAAGCCATGGTTCCACAAAACGCAAGCAAAAAGAAAATACACATTAAGGCTGATTTCCAGATTGAGGAGTAACCATCACAACCTGAAAGAATCACTGGCAAGGAAAAGATACATAACCAACGGAGACTGCGATTGCGACGAGATTCCCCAATCCCTGGATCACGTCCTGTGGCACTGTCCCATACACAATGAAGCGAGGAGGAAATGGACGACCGGAACATCATATACGGAAACACCCACGCCCTCCTGACAAGCAACAGGGGGAAAATATATAGAAATATAGCAGCATTCATGAAGGAGACCGGGCTGGACCCGTAAAACGAAACCCGCGAGCCAGTGGACGCCTCCATCTGGAGACGACACCCGCTTCCCACGATCCCAATCATACAACCCATACCATGAAAAAAAAAAAAAAAAAATAGTTACATATTCACACACACATAACCAGGACGGTAACATACATTCAGAGACCGTATAGTCAATCATAACAGCCGCAATAATAATTGTTTAGAAAAATTTGAAATCGGGGTAGACCGCGCGAAGTCCGGATCCTTTCCCGCATTTTCAGATCATCAAGAAGGAGAGGACAAAATAGCACGACGGGTGGGGCTCCTCGCGTTCGGCAGAGTGGCCCAGATCAAAGAATACAGCAGCAACAGGAAAGGTACAGAAAAAGTCAATATAGCACACAGCTTCACAAATTCGTATTTTACAGACCGCATTAGAAGCACGCGCGAAACAGGTTAGAGGCATACCAACAACCAGCAAAGTAGTGGAAACAGATTCCTAACAATAGTTATATTAATATCACCAACCTCGGGGCGGGGGTGACATACCAAGGTAAGGCCGAACCCGAGGAAGGACGTATAACGCAAGGGTCCCAGAACGGGACTGCTATTAGTCGTAAGACGTAGGATTCAAGGAATCGCAGGCAAGATGACAGCCCCTCTACAGGCCCGTCAAGAAGAAGAGAGGGGCGACCATCGCTATCGAAACAGGAAAGTCACCACGCAGAGCCCAAACGCCGAACCGGGGGAATGGGCCAATAGGAAGGCCAGCATGGCCGTACAGAAGAACAAGATAGCGCAATAGTTAGTTCATAAGTAACCGCAATATAAAACCAAATGTAAAACCAAATGTATTATTAGACGTAAGACTGTTTAAAAAAAAAAAAAAAAAAAGAGATAGGTTATAAGAAATTTTATATGTTTAAAAGAAGGTATGTTAGCATAAGTATGTTAGAAAGTTTAAGTATCTGTTAAAACTTGTATAATTTGGTGAAACGGCCCCTACGGGGCCATACACCCAATAAACAAAGCAAAAGCAAAGATATAACGCGCCATCACCTTGATACCCATGCTCTCCCGATGGGAAAGCGTGGAATCAGGCAAAACCCAGTATTGGGCATAGACATAACGTGCCAGCTCCTTCAACCTGAAGTTCCGTGACACAGGTTCGTGAATTTAGGCAAACCACACTATGAGACGTAGATATAACGCGCCAACACATTCATACTCATGTTCTCGCAGTGGGAAAGCGTAGATTCATGCAAAACGCGATATAAGGCGTAGATATGAAGTGACACCTCGTTCAAACTGATATTATCTTGACACAGGATCGTGAATTTAAGCAAACCACATTACGAGACTTAGATATAACGAGCCACACCCTTCATACTCATGTTCCCCTGATGAAAAACCGTACATTCAAGTAAAACGCTGTATAAGGCACAGATATAACGTGCCACCACCTTCAAACTGATGTTCGCCTGACACGGGGTCTTGAATTTATGCAAATCGCATTCCGCGGCTTTGATATAGAGCTCCATCGCCTTCATACTGATGTTCTTCCGGTGCGAAAGCGTGGATTCCTATAAAACGTGGCATAAGGCATAAAAATAACGTGACACCTCCTTCTTACTGATGTTCTCCCGGTGCGAAAGCGTAGAGTCAGACAAAACGCTGTATAAGGCACAGATATAATGTCCCACCTCCTTCAAACTGATGTTCTCCAGACACAGTGCCGTGAATTTAAGCAAACCGCATCACGAGACTTAGATATAGAGCCCCATCCCATCATACTGATGTTCTCCCGATGGGAATGCGTAGATTCATGCAAAACGCAGTATAAGGCATAGATTTAACGTGCCACCTTCTTCAAACTGATGTACTCCTGGCACAGGTTCGTGGATTCAGACAAAACAGATTATGGGTTAATAATTTCAACTTTAAAGAGGTGGAGTTATATTTTAATATTTGTTTTATCAGTAGTTTTATATTTTAATTGTATAAGTATAAATACTTCATTATTTTATTTTGGATTTGAAATTGGCATATTATTAAATTTCTTAATTTTCATTTTTACGGGTTTTGATTTGATCGAATAATTGCTAGTTTTTTATTTATTATTTTATGCAAAATTTTTTTCATTACGTCCGTTATTGATTTCATTCATAATTGATAAATTTACGGGATCTTTATATTTTTATATATCAGATGTGTATAATTTTAAGATTAATAATCTTGTATTAGTTTTTATAGCTATATCTTTCGTAGTTGAAATTTCTGTTTATTTATTTCATGGTTTGTCATAGAAAGGTCATGCAAGGGCTCCTTAATCATTTTGGCATCTTTACTATTAAAAGTATTGTTTGAGTTTATTACAAATCGATATAACAGTTTTAGTTGCCATATCCTCTTTTTTTCGTATAGGTTTAATGATTTTATCATTCTAATATGTACGTGAATTTTTAAAGAAATGAGTTTCATTTGGTACATATCTGTATATATAAAAATGAATGTGGGGCAGTGTGTCTGGCTGTACTGCATAGTTTCAAAAAGCATTCATCTAATCGTCGTGAAAATTTGGGTAATTATTAGTTGTATCCCCGGGAAGGATTTTGAAAATTTTTTTTTAAATCAGCGTCGTGGTTCTATGTCAGTGTATATAGTGTAGGTCAGTACTGTAGTATCACTCCATCGATAAAAGTCAGCAAAGGTTGCTTGGAGTAATAATATATGTTTTTGCAAAGTTTGCTCATAAAACCTGAAACCTGTCAAATTGACAGGTCCCGTAAACCTAGTTAATTATAATTGGGCATGGGTTAGTTTCTTCTGGCTTATTTTATTTATATTAATGTAATTTATAAATTGTCAAATTCTTGATTATTTATTTCTTATTATAGCCCTCAATTAGGTTAATATGGTTTTGATTCTGTTTCTTCAAATACGTCTGCTCCTGTTGCTTCAAATTTAGTTAGGTAAATTTTTATATTTAAAAGATTAGCTCATGAATATTAATTATAATATTTGTTTTAATTTGTTAATGTTTATTAAGATTTATTTATTCCATTGGTTTTTTACGTATTTAAATCATGGAGCTACAAATTTTGAAAATTTAAATTTTATTAATGGTAAGTTTATCGATTATTTTGCCATTTTTATACATTGAATTCCTTTAAATTTATTAATCTTAAATTTAGATGTTATTAGCTAGTTGAAATAGTTGATATAGAATATTAACTTGTGAAGTTAAAGGTATTGGATGTAATTTTGAATTATCCAAATTTGGTTTCACTGAATTTTTAAAATAATTTTTAGTGTAATTATTTTTTTAGAAGCAATTGGATCTTTAATTTATAAAAAAATACATTTTATAGTGTCATTAATTTTTAATTTTAATTCTATAAATATAAATTTATTTATTTTAATTGCTTGCAGGTCAATAACTGTGCAGACATCGTTATCCCCCCTTTGAAATTGGATTCATGGGTTCATTAAGGTCAATATGTGGCAAATCCATGATGCTGTTTGTCTTCATTTCTGACAATCTTGCATGTACCTTTCTAAAAGCTTTTCCTTCAACGCAACTCTCAAACTATATGTTCTTTTTATCATTACCTTTCAATCCCACTCCTAATTATTCTCTCATCATATCCTCTATCATCTTCCTGTCCACGTGTCCCAACCTTCAATGCCAAATGTCCTCCTTAGTCGTAACTGTAACAAACTCACAATGTATCCTTGATAACTTAACATATAATATGCATTGCCTATTCGCGATGCTGTCATATGAACTTTTCCTTCCCGTTTGAGTATTTCTGCACCTATGTTTATTGAACATCACACAATACCTACTGTCAGTGAGCTGGGTAACACATAACAAATTCATATTTAAACCTGAGACACACAATACATCTTTTATCTCATTTTTTATCTATGATCTAGTTCACTTTGCTTCATCAAATTTCACTTATATCATTAGAAATCAGTTTCCTACCTTATTTATCAGCAAGTTATCTCCCTCTTCTTTTTCTCCACCTTATTAAAAACTTTGATGTCTGATGTCATATGGCTAGCGAAGCCAGAGTCTAATAGTCAAGCCATATCAGCTTTTGCGTATTTAACACTTTCTTGTTCCCGTGTTGTCACTTCAGTTACACTAGATTTATCCAACACGGTCGTTGCAGCTTTGTTTACTGTATTCTGTTGAAAACTTTCGTATGTATTGTAATATGTGTTGTAAATTTATACAACTTTTTAATAATCATGAAAAAGAATAAAGAAATGTCAGAAATTTTAGGTTTAATTCTAATTTGTGTAATTCGAATTAGGATACTTGCATATTATGACGTATATTTTTATGAATATTTTTTGAAACAGTAGTTTAATGAATATAAATATTTTAGTCAAATATAGATGTAAGTTATTATTTTCTATTATCTTTCTCTGAATTTCTAAAATAAGTAGTATATTTTGAACAACTAATATTAATATAATAATAATAATAATAGATTATAAATTATATGTAAATGTTCCTAAAAGAGTTAATAATAAATGACCTGTTATTAGTTTTGCTATTACAGGAGTATTTAAAGTAAAAGGTGGAATAATATTTCTTACTAATTCAATAATGACTATAAAATTTATTAATATTGAGGGTGTATTTATAGTAACGAGATGGCTTTGAGTTTTTATGGGATGATCTATTCATCTGTAATAATTTACACAATATCAAATTGTTAATGATATAGGTAAATTAAATCTTATATACATAGTTAGGGTAAAAGTATACGGTAAAAGACTAATTAAATTTAATAATATAATAAAAATAGTAAAATATTAGATTGATATTAATTTATTAGTTCTAATCGTTTTGAATTCTTTATAAATTAAATTTATTAAGTTAGTGAAAATTATATTTATTCGTGAAGGAATTATTCAAAAATAGTTCGGAAATATTATAAAGGGAGTGATAACACTGATCAACGCGATTGTTGTTTTCTTATAACCACTACGTGATAGTTATAGGGCTCAGCTACCCAAACAAGAATCCGGAAGTAGAATTGCTCTATCACCTCAGTTTTCAAAAAACACGAATTTTTGTAAAAACGAACACAGCATACAGAAACCAAACACAAAACACTTAAGAATCTAGTAGACGATAAAGAAGCAAAGCATAAACGATAAGCAAACAGGAAACCTTTTTAGACTCGTTGGCATCGGAAATGTTACAGGTAATTTTTAACTATATATACCTCAAATTCTTTTACAACTGAACATGTTTTTAATCAAACCAATATTTTTGTTGAAATTATTGTTAACCGAAGTAAATTAAAAAGTATTCTCATAATTTGGTAATTACTATTAAGATTGTATTAATATTTATTAGAATGTTAGAAAAAAATTTAATATTACGCACAGAAAGTTATTGAATTAGTGTACTATTTGATTAGTGTGACGGCTGCTCACGCGTAGCTACGGCACTGCTGCAGAAGCAGTTCGGTAGACAAGCGAGCAATGGGCCGCATGGCGGCAAAATGTCGTGTCTGCGTTGCCGACGAATCTTTCCTCAAACTGTTCAATTTCGAAGTCGCTTAACCATTTCTATTGCATGGTTTCTACTTCAGAAAAGTCTACAGAATCCGATGCTATGTAGTATTTTTATGCTAGACATCGAACTATTCGTAAATATGAGAAAATATCGGAGAAAATATCAGAAAATTACAAATTTCGGCGCTTTTTTAAACTTCGACTGTTATTAAAAGCTTAAAAAATCATAATTGTTCATACTGACATATTCAGGAATCTCTCCTCTATCTTTTGAGCCAAGTTAGACCTGTCTAACATTTTTAGGTTCGACGCAATACCTCATTTTTGCTAAAGATCTATTTTTTTTTTTACAAAAATTCGTATTTTTTTAAAACTGAGGGTGATTGAGCAATTCTGCTTCCGGATTCTTGTTTGAGTAGCTTAACCCTACAACTATCACCCAATACATATTGCAAAACAGAAAAAAAGTTTAAATTTGTTCCACAGTGTAATTATTGTTTAATTTGATGAACCTATTTTTGTTGAGGGATCAAAATTTTCAAATAAATTTATCATTGTTGTTCCGTCCTCCGGAACAGCTGCGGGAAGTTTTCCATCGGCATTTATGGCACGAGCGTGCTGGTAATGCTACTTTTGAGGATTAGGAAATTTTAGCCGTTTTGCCTTTTTTTGAACCCTCTTAACCCTTTCGCTACGAGTGTCGCCTATAGGCGACATCCGCGCGACGACCTGTGTGTACGAGTGTCGCCTATAGGCGACGTCAGTTCGATACCACTTGACCATGAGCGCTGCGACATCGTAAAGATGTTTTTATCTTTAGGCATAATGCACATCGATGGCATTTGTCTCATTCTCTGGTTGATTCGTATTTGTTTAAAACAAGTGAAATATTAGCATGTAATTTTGTTCGGTCCTTAGTTAATAATAATAGAGACAATGGTGGTATTATAAGCTGGAGATATCAGCGAGATATCTTCAAACATTCGATAGTGACGTAAGCTAAGGATAGCAGCGAGATATCTCAGATCATTTGAGATTTATCACACTGAATTAAATTATTGAAAATTTTAATTTGATATTGTAAAGTGTAATTGAGAATTCTTAAATATATTTTTATTGATATAATAATTGGAAAACCTTAAAATATGTTGTTGTGTAACACTTAAAGTATCGTACGATCCGGAGAATGGTAAGTCTGCACAGAAAGATATGCGTCCGAACACCACTTTACCTAAATACAATATGCATACTTTGCGGCGCAGTGGTCCGTTCAGTGGCGCTACTTCGGCGGCACGCGGGCCCGTACAGCGGTGACGCTTCTACGGAAGACACTGCCGTAGCGAAAGGGTTAATGTCCGTAGAGGGACAATAGTTTAATTCGAGTCACCGTAATTCATCAGTAGCCAAGAGCGTGCCATAAATAAGGGACTTCCGAAAACTCCGGCGCCCAGCCGGTACCCACATGCGAGAGGTACACGGGTCCGGAAGAATTTTCCCCTTCGTTGCCGAAATTCGGGAAACCTTCCCGCTCCGAGTGGCTCACCCCACCCTCGTTCTCGAAACGCGTGCTAAGAGCACAAGAACAGGAGTTGGTGGCACTCAAGGCATACGCCAATTGGAGTCTCGATTTTTTTACTTTAACCAATTAGTGTATCGTCTTGAGGTATGGAGGAGTGACCAGTCGAACTCCTCCATATAAAACCATGTCACTTCGGCGCCGGGCTTTATTCGTTATTCACAAGCGGTCTATCAATTCACAATTCACAAACACGCCTTACACGTATTATTCACAATCGTTCTACAACATACACAAGTTCATTCGTTCGGAACTAATTCGTACCGCGCATCATTCGTAACGCGCATCCTTTCGTCTAAACGTCACTTCTTATAATCGTATAGTGGACATCATTCGGACGTTCCTTTGAATTAGTCGCCCAAAAAAAATTGGCAGGTGACACGGCGCAATCCATCAATTCCGGAATCAGTCGAACCGGATAATTTCGCACAATTGTCATTTTCAATTAGATTTTTTAAGATTGGGTTTTATATTAAAATTGATTGATCTAGGTATGGAGTTTAATATAATTATAAATAAGAATAATAATATATAATTTATTAAAGCAATTAATATTCATATTATTGGTTTTATTTGAGGAATATCATTAGAAGTAAATTTCTATTACTATGGATGATTTAAAAAAAAAATCACCTCTTTTATCAGACATCTAATGCAAATAAAAATAATTAATATAATTTATTTTAGATTGACAATGTAATGTTGTAAACATTAACTAATTTTTAATTATGGATATTGATGGTTTTATTTACAAAATACGGAAGAACTATACATATGAGAAAACCACAAAACATGCACGCCGGGAAAAGTGACAGAAAAACAAACAAACTAACGTAAAAACACAGGATTGGCATCTTTACGTGAACACAGCAAATAAATAAATATAAATGACGTTAGAACAAGAAAAACAGAACCACGAATATTCTGGAATGCGTAATTTAAACATTCACATTCCAACACTCCCCCTAATTCGTGGATCGATACAAACTAATTTTATAAAATATTACAATATAGGTTTAAGTTTTACACATATTTTAACTCTTATGTACGCAATTTCAATAATTTAACACATTTTTCATGCTTTAACTTTGGCAGTGATTTCGTCAATATGTCAGCTGCCATTTCATTCGTAGATTTATACTCGACTTTTATATGGCCTTGTTCCTGAGCCTGTCTTGAAAAATGGTATCGTATATCGATGTGTTTGCTTCTAGCATGACATATATTGTTCGTACATAACGAAATCGCACTTTGATTATCGCAAAATACTTGCGTCTCTTTTGAGACAAACTGAAATTGCTTCATGTCTTTTAACAATTCTCGCAAATATACAATTTCTTTCGCTATCTCCGAAAGTGCTACGTATTCTGATTCCATGATGGAAAGTGCGACGCACTTATGCTTTTTCGTCGCTCAGCTAATTGGTGCTCCGCCTAAGAATGTTACAAATCCGGAACACGAATATCTATCCTCAAGATTTCCACCCCAATCAGAATCTACATACGCTTGTAATGAATTATTTGTCTTTTCATACATAATACTATATTCAGTTGTCCCTCGCAAATATCTTAATACATGTTTTGCTATATTCCAGTGAATAATTCTTGGGTTTTCGCAAAAACGGCATAGAAAATTCGTTGCAAACATTATATCTGGCCTGGTTGTGTTTGCTAGATATAATAAGCTTCCTACTAATTGTCGATAAGGTTTCTCTTCCATTTCGTTAATTTATGAATCTATTGGCGGTTTCAAATCTTTTACCTATCGATTTACATCAGCTTTTCCCGGTGTGCATGTTTTGTGGTTTTTTCATATGTATAGTTCTTCCGTATTTTGTAAATAAAACTATCAGGTTATGGGCCCAGGAGCCCCAGATGTCTCAGGTGTCTCAGAGTACTCAAAGAGTTAAGTGATAAATAATTAAACTAAACACGCGAATAGTGACCGGCAGTAAAGTGGAGTTATTTACGTGCGACGTGTTCGGTAAAAGGAATCGAAAATGAATATTGGAAAAGTAGACCAAGTTCAGAAATTAAACTCTGCGAATTATGATACGTGGAAAATTCAAATAAAAAGCATACTTCGCTACAATGGATTATGGGGGTACGTAGATGGAAGCGTTTTAAAACCTCAAGAAAACTGCGAGGAATGGACAGCGAACGATGAAAAAGCTCTGGACACAATTATTCTCAGCATACAACCCGACCAATACAACTATGTTAAAAGGGCAGAAACTTCAGCAGATGCATGGCAAGTATTGAAAGAAAAATATGAATCTAAAAGCCCAATGAGGCAATGTGTTTTGTTTAAGCAGCTGTACCACCTGGCGCCCCGACGCTATGGCGGGTAGATACGAACAATAGATTCCACTTAGCTGCATCGGAAGTTACTTATGACTCAACCTAATATTATAATATTTTAATTCAAAAATAGAAAAGTGGTAAAAATTAGTGTTTGCAATCTTGGTAGTGTAAGCAATCTCTAGGACGACCACCGTAGTTGGGCGATAAGAGGGTGTCTCGTTTTACAACTGCGCGTTGGTTCTTGGAACGGTCGCCACAGTTCGGCGATAAACAAAGCATCATCTTACGATAATGTATTAACGATAAGATGGGAGACACCGAGCGCTCTCGTGGTCCTGCCGGGCCTTGATGGGTCGACGGCAGTCAGTTAATAAACGTACTTGAGAAAAGAAAGTCTTCCGCTGCGCCTATTTTTATTTCGTCTCCTTGTGCCTACTATAGTAGATTTCGAAATCGCAAAACTGCAGGGGTTAGTAGTTTATTAGACGAATGTTTACTTATCTAGGGTTAAAACATTTTTATTTTATTTATTTTAGAATGTGCCGTATTTAAATGTTTTTACCTCTTTCTATGCAATTCTTGTTCATTATATTATAATGATCTTTTTTTGTACATAAGCACATTAGTCGCATAGGTGAATATTTATTTATTTATTTGTGTATTTATTTATTTTTTTTATTCTTATTGATTAGAGCTTTACAATTGGTCAGCGTAAATGTGAACATTTAGTAAATTCATTTAAGGTGTGATTCATGTCACGTGGATGACAGCCCCATTGATATATCACCACAGAGATTGTTCTTTCTGTTTTGTTGTTCGGTTATCAAGGAGTGCTTTCTTTTTAATCTTCTGTCTGACAATTTTTTGTACACTTCAACAGCAAGTTGGTTAGGGTGTGCTACAATTCTCTTGTTGTGTTTAACGGCGTATTTGTTTACCTCTTCCAGAGACCATTGGAATATATAGATCGTTTCGTATATCTGAATTTCTTAAGTATCATGATGCATTAACGATAGTTTTCGGTATTTTTAATTGTAGTAATTCGAGCTCTTTGCTGCCGTTCCTCAAAAGGGAATTTCATAGGTCCACACGGGCTTTATGATTGTCTTGTAGATTTTTAGCTTGTTTTCCATGCTAAGCTTGGATTTTCTACTAGACAGTCAATACATTTATCTCTTTTTTATTTTTATGGTTTCTATTATCCATTTAATGTGTTGGTTCTACGTAAGTCTTGTGTCCAGATGTAAGCCTAGATATTTTGTTTGTTTTGTTTGAGGTACTTACTACAATGATGATTAACGTAATATTTGGTGTATTTTTTTATTAGCTTTAATTTGTTTATCCGTGAGCTATTTTTCTGTCTTCCTTATGTGACTATGAAGTATGTTTACTGCCACTTTTGGGTCAGAATGTGTTGCTATTATTGCAGTATCATCAGCGAATGTCAGTATTTTACTTACGTTTGTAATTGGAACGTCAGCTGTATAGAGTGCATGTAATATACGTTCCAGGATGCTTAGCTGAGTTACGCCTGCTTTGGTTATTTATATATCCGAGTAGCTATCTTCAATTTTTACAACTGTGGTTCTGATTTCTAGATATGAAGCGAGTAGTTTTCGTATTGGTTTCAGAAAACGGGCTTTTATAGTTTGCAGTTGTCCCCTATGCCAAACTCTGTCAAACGCTTTTTCAGGGTCCATAAAGAGGGTTGTACAGGTAGGGGTTTGCGAGTAGTTGTAGCATAATTGTTAGCGTTGTATTTGTTGTCTGAGTTGTGCGTTTTGTTCAATTAACATTTTCGCTAGCAACTCTGAGTTCTTAGTGGATTGCTTTAGAATTTCTTCAATATCTGTTAGTTTCTGACCTATTAAGCTGAACATTTTGCTGTAAGTAACGGGGGAAATAACTTTTTTCCAGCTGTTTTCTTATTTCACAGCCTTTGTAATTTGCTGGGTGATTACCTTTGCATTTAAAGCATTTTGTATAGGCTATTTTATCTATAAGTGGACATTTAGTTGATAGATGGTTTTGTGCACATTTATCGCGTGCTGAGGTTTTGTTGCAATAATTTTTTGTTTGACCTGTGGCGGTACCTTGGAAAGCATTGACGGAAATATAGTAATTAAAACGGCTGTAGGGAAATGCCTACAGCCGATTAATAAACTTTTTTACTACTTCGTTTTACCTGGGCCTCGAATACCGAGGGTCCGAGCGGGCGACCATTTTGTGTCCGCGCGGAGTCCCAGGTTTCCTTCGACAATTTTCAGGGTGCCATCACCTCCACCGAAAATACAGATAGCCCTTGGCGGGGGGCTACAGTATAAAAAGACCTATTTTTCGGAGACGGGACACAAAGTCTTCAGTTTCCAATAGCGATATCAGATCTGATCATTTATATTTATTATTTGTTATTTGTATTGTTATTCATTATATTTTGTTGTTTCGTTGAATAAATTGTTATTGTTCTTGTTGTTATATTTCGTTATTTTCACGCACTTACACCTCAGACCATATCGTTGACACCGTATATATTGTAGTATATCTTTTTTGTATCGAGGGGTTCAATGTTTATTATAGCATTTAGAATTCTGTTGACACTGAACATGTCTTTGTTATTATTTTTTGGTCCAAGTTCTATTAAAAATAACGGCAGTGGTTGTTTAATACCGTGTTTGGTCATATTGTTTGCACTTCTTACCTCTTGTCCCATTTTTCTAAGTTCTGCTACGATATTTTGAATATTGATTTTCGGGTCCTTTAATGGCGATCCTTTAAAGGTGATCCTTTAATGGCGGCTTTGGAGCTCTTTTAGGTTTTCAATTGGTATGTGTGATAGGCTGCATTATTTGTTTTTAATACTTGAGTTACTTTACGAAAGCTGTCAAGAGCTGTTGGTTTGGGTTTTGACTTGATCAAGTTCAATTTGTTTTATAGTATAGTTCTTTGCACCTGCAGTATTGATTAATAGTTCTGCGAGTCTGTCTATTATTTTAGCGTCTACGTAGGTTGGAGGTGGTTTAACAGTACGAACAGTGTGATCTTCATATTAATTTCTTCTATGAGCGAACTAAATGAATTGCTTAACGGAACGTCCTCCAGCCATTGCTGTGTTTCATTTGTGCTTGTCGTTGGGATTATTTTTCATTTTTTGTTTGATGTAACTTCTTTCCAGTCATTACTTTTATCCTTATCAGTTGTTTGATTAACATTTTCTTAATATTTTAGTATTTTGCGTAATATCGCCAATTATATTTACAGTTTGCATTTATGTTCAAGTAACAATTTCAATATAAGTATCAAAAAATTATGCTGATTTTCATACGAATTAGGTGCGGAAGATAAACTTTTTATGGTATTGATTTTATGAAAGTAAATTGAAGTTGCATTCATTATAAAAGAATTCTGTTTAGTAATTTTTATTTTATGCTCCATGACTAGGCATATTGTGATATTTTTCAAGCAATAATTTTCAAATCTTTAATAAAAGATAAAATTGCCTAAAAAGTAAAAATTAAACGTGCAACTTAAAATCCTTACTCTCTAATAATTTTTATAGCCCCGAATTGTAAGTACATTTTAATCCCAAAATTCCGGAAGTTAGCGCCTGGGGATAGTTCTTTACTTCAATTACAAACGCAATTCCTTCGAACGAGTCAAGTTTTCCCGGGTCAGTGTCATTAAGTAGAACAGAGAGTTGGGGTGGGAGGGCAAAAAGTTACGAAGGCGAGAAACGTCGACGGCAGTAAAGTCGAACACCGACAACAGATCCCTCGGTTCTTCTCCTGCGAATCCAACGAGTCAACGCCGGGATTCAACCTGCAGCATCAACAGAGCCGCGTACTCCATATAATACCTGGCGCCCCGACGCTTTTCCCTATTAAATGTTGGAAATTTATAATATTGCAAATCTAGCTGGCCGCGCGACACCGTTTTCCTATCTTTTTTACCGTTACCTTCCTTTTATCCCGTTTGTATTCACGTTGGTTTGTACCTTTCACGTTTCAGCTTCTTACCAAAAGCGCCAATCTATTTTCTATTTTTCTTCCATTCCTATTCGTTGCGAACTGCCTTTTGTTTGTATTTTACTCGAAAATCCTCTACCAACTTATTTCATCCTTTACTTTTCCACTGATTTTCTTTCTTCTGCAGTTTTTCGCCATTTCTACTTATTCGTCTATCAGCTTGCTGTTTGAGAACTCTCATTGTATCCTATTATCTAGTGATTGTCAGGTTTTCGTTTAGTGAACTTTCCTTTTTTTTAAATTGACTCTCTACTATGGTTCTAGCAGAACAACAAGCAAACTTCTTAATCTCTTTGAAAGGTCTACAAACATTTATGTCAACGAAAACTTTTTTATTTTTACCCTGATATTTGATCAGTACGATATTTACGCTTTAAAAAACGCGATACATAAAACATGAAAAATACGAATAAAACGTAAACGTAAAATATATACATATATACGTATGTACTGTGAATAAAATTCAAAATAAAAAAGATTAGATGAAACAAAGTAAAATTCGGTACGATGCGTCGCAACGAAAAGCAGCGTCATATTTTACCGAAAGGCGGGCAAGAATTCAGAACGTTATACAATTCTTATGCAAATCGAGATATACACATACAGGGTCGCTTTTAGAAATTGCGTGGTCTAGAACAGAAAGTAATTGTGGGGTCCACTATTCCTATTCTAATGTAATCAAAAAGTTTCAGGTTTTAATGATAGGTTACAGTCAAAATAGTGAGTCAATGAATAAATATTAATAAAACAGTATACTTATAATCTATTAATGTAATTCCTAACAATGAAACAGTTCTAAAATTTTCTATATTAAAAACTTAAATGTTTCAGTTAGTTCAATTATACTTGTGTATTTATTTTTTATATAATGTAAAAGCAGCTTAACAATAAGATTGTGGATGACCCCTTTAACGCAGAGCCCGGGGCAAGTGACCCGTTTGCTCTGTGCTAACCCTTTCCACTCCGAATTATTTTTCAATTCTATTGCCAACAACTTCCTCGTATTTTATGTTTTATTTGAAATTTACTTCAAAGGACAGTTCCTTGGCTGGTACTAATTTAAAAATATTTTTTTTATTAATTCTATTAAACATAGATCTCAAACTCTCTTGTAACTTACATTTGTGAATCTTCTAAATTCTTTTAACTAAAAAATAAGACAATTTCAATAAATGAAGGAAAAATCATATACATATAAAAACCTGTTTTATTTATGCTTTTCTTTCATTTTATAATTTTGAAAGGTATGACATCGTTTGAAACAATTTCCAGGATGCAAACCTGGTTTTCTTTCGCACGTTTTACAAAAAGAAATTGGTTTATCTTCTTCCTCCGGATAGTTTTCGGTTTGAATAAACTGCACAATTCCTGTGTTTTCCTTCCGGATGTGAGAAAAATGAAACGAGGCTTTCCATCTAAATCAGTGGTTCCCAAAGTGGTCCCTACGAACCCTCAGGGGTCCCCAGTATCATTCAGGGGGTCCGTGGAAGATTAAAAATGATTTGGGGATCCCTGGACAACGTCGGGAGGTCCGTGCAAGGTTTAATATAAAATTGTGATCCTCTTTTATTATTATGGAAAGAAATTACACCCACGATCTCATTACATGCAACAAGTGAAAGAAATAAGACAATCGACAGCAAACACGTGGGAAAGGGTGAGGTGCGCGGGCGGGTAAACTCGTTTATACATTTACGCGCTGATCGCTGACCTTGGTCCCTGTGTCGCGTTGTTTCTGCTGTGCTTAATAACTAATTCAAAAGTCAATAATTATAATCGTTTATAGTCGACGTTAACAGTCGTTTAAACTTTTGATATACAATTTTTTTGATATCCTTTTGTACCCTTTTTGATGCTAACACTATGAGTGAACTGAAGAAAAAATGTCGCCAATACAGTGTTGAATATTTGAAGTATGGCTTTATTTCATCACCAGGAAATAGTAGTTTACATATGTGTCTTCTATGCAATAAAACTATGTCAAATGATTCAATGAAACCTTCCAAGCTTAAAGAACATTTAATAAAAATCTATAGTGACAAAAAAGATAAAGATTTAACATTTTTTCAAACAGCCAAAGAGAAATATTTGAAAACGCCGTCACTGCAACAACTCATAGGGACAAATCTACGCGAGATGACGATGAAATGCGCACTTCTTATAATATTTCTTTATTGATTGCAAAGTCCGGAAAGCCGCACACTATTGGTAAAGAACTTATTTTACCAGCTATAAGTGAGGTGATACGCACCGTGTTGCACAGGCCAGCTTTTGACATTATAAAAAGAATTCCACTGAGTAATAATGCAGTCCAAAGAAGGATTGGCGAAATGGCTCTGGGCGTAGAAAATTCTCTATGTGAGTACTTAAAAACATGTGAGTTTTCTATACAGCTCGACGAGTCCACTTTACCAGGAAACGAAGCTTACTTTTAGCTTATGTAAGATTTGTAAAAGAAGAAAAATTTTGCCAAGAATTGTTATTCGCTAAATGTTTGGAAACCGATACGAAAGGTGAAACATTATTTACTAAATTAAAAAGATTTTTCGATGTAAAAGCTATAACCTTGACTAATATAATTTTTGTTGCTACTGACGGTGCCCCGGCAATGGTAGGAAGATACCGAGGCTTTCTGGCATACTTAAAACAAGCTGCATCAAATGTATTTTCAGTACATTGTGTCATTCATCGACATCATTTAGTCGCTAAAAATCTTAGTAAACGGTTGCATAGATCACTAGATTACGTCATTAGAGCGGTTAATAAAATTAAAAGGAATGCTTTCAATGACAGATTATTTGCTCAACTTTGTTTGGAAAATGGCGAAGATTATAATCGTTTACTACTTCACACAGAAGTACGTTGGATATCTAAAAGTATATGTTTAAATCGATTTAAACAAAACTTGGGAAGAGGAGATTGTTCTCAGTTTCCAAATCTTTCAAAATTGCAAAATGGAGATGAAGATATACTTGCTTAATGTCAACACCTAACGGCTCTTCATGCAGACCTGAACCAAAGATTTGATCACATTCTTCACTTGAATGTTCCCGACTGGGTGTTGAACCCTTTTGCACGTGGACAAATTCAGATCCACCTAGAATCCATAGAAATACAGGAGCAGCTTATCGAAATATCCACAAATGAGGAACTTAAACCAATGTTTCAACAAGGATACCACAAATTCTGGTTAAAAAAACAGATCCCAATTTTTATTCTGCGCTATGGGTTACTGTACAGAAGTTATTGACTGCTTTCCCGTCTTCCTATTTGGTATAACGTGGATTCAGTGCCGTTATGAATCTCATCACAAAAAAACGAAACCGGCTAGAAATTAGTGCTCGTGGAGATTTGCGGTTGCTACTCACAAACATCGAACCGGACATAAATATACTGATAAAATCTCATCACGTTCATCTATGTCATTAATTTTTTCTATTTAATTTTAAACAAAAGTTATAATTTCAATAAATACTTCTTCAACAATTTTTTTTTTTTAGTTTTTGTCCTATGTTTTATAGTAGCTTTTTCAATTAGGGGTCCGTGAACAACTTTTCACTATAAAAAGGGGTCCATGGACCAAAAAAGTTTGGGAACCGCTGGTGTATATTAATAAGATTTCTAGTTGTGCGAGTCTAATCGAAAATGTTTGGACTATTATAAAATTCAAGCTTAGAGGAAAAGAAATCTACACGGTGAAGTAGCTTTTCCGACAAATTTGATCGATGTAGAAATCTTTGTCCTAAAATCATGCAATGAAACTGGTAGAAAGCGTGCCTAAAAGACGTCAATTAATTATTGATAATGAGGGCGATTGGGCACCACATTAATAATAAAGCATCATAGTCTATATCATGAAGAATGTGTGTGTTTCTTTCAACTGAATGTCCCAAATAGTTTTCGAGTTTTGTCGTACACGCTGTTGTTAGGCAGGCTGTATGTTATAGTCGGCAGAACGCGGTTTTCGGCCTCTAACAAGGAAATCAATCTGTATTACTCGTTGACCAGTAAAGTAAATCAATTACATTTTTCTATCTATTTGACTTTCTTACAGTTTCTAAATCAGTGCATTATTCTTTTTTTATTCTAAGGTTTAGAGTCGCTTCGACTTTGAGGTCTTTAGCGGCTTATTGGACTTTCCTATTTATATTTTATAGAATAGTTGAATTTCTTTTAGACAGCTGATAATATCTTTTCATGTTTCTGAGAGGTAAAAGCGGTATTTAGGTTTAATTCATATTTTCTTCTTTGATTTTGGTATTGTTTGCATTCATATAGTAGGTATTGGATGGTGATTTGTTTGTTGCAATAGTTAGAGTATGTTAGGTTATGTGAAAAAATTTACACATTTCTGTCTTTCGTTTTATAATATTTATTTTTCTGTATTAATTAATGTTAATTAACTATGTATTAATACCTTAATTACTAATATTAATGATAAATTAAATGTTATTTTGTTCTAAATAAAGGTTGAAATAATATAATGCGACATGCATCGTGCGGCTCTAACCCCTCGGTACATGGACTATCGCCAGCGCAAAACTTTTTTTCTCTCTTATCACTTACAAGGGAACACCGCGAACTGTCATTCACGGATTTGAATGAAACTCTGTGGGATTATAGAGTGATCGAAGACAAGAATAACGGTATGCTTCATTTGGGCCTAGTCGATCTTTAAGGGTATGAAAATTAACCCCAAAGTGAAATCGACAGTTCTACTATTACGTATATATCTATTAAAGTACTACAGATAGAGAAAAATGTTTTAGATAAAAGTTTAATGGTATAACGAACGCTATAATTTTGCATTAAGAAAATATTTTGAAAAGTCTTCCTCCTTAAAAAAAAAAATTTTTCTTGCGTTCGATCTGTATAATAATCTTGCTATTATAAGATGTGCTTGATGTATAAAGTACCTATCTACAGAACACTTTTTTGACGAACATCACCTTTGTGAAACCTATTTCGGGTGAAATACATGTATACTTGTTGTTTGGGACTCCACGATTGTTACCGGTGTGTAAAATCGCTCGAGTTCCGGGTGAACTTGCACGTGGTGTGCCGACTAACAAGTCCAAATTTATGAGACTCCGATACTATGAGACTATGTGACTATGTATCTTGCTATTTGACTATTAGACTATGTATCTTGCTATTTGACTATGTTCTTACTATTTGACTATGTTCTTACTACTTGACTATGTCTTACTATAATCCCGGCGCCGAAGTGGCTCAGTTTTATATGGAGGAGTTCGACTGGTCACTCCTCCATACCTCAAGGCGATACGCTAATTGGTTAGAGCCAAAAGTCAAAACTCCAATCAGCCGTATGCCCTGAGTGCCACCAACCCCCGTTGTTGTGCCCTTAGCACGCGTTTCGAGAACGAGGGTGGGGTGAGCCACTCGGAGCGGGAAGTTTCCCAAATTTAGGTAACGAAGGAGAAATTCCTCTAGGCCCATGTGCCTCTCAAGTGCGGGTGTCGGCTGGGCGCCGGGCCTACTGGAAGTCCCTTGTTTACGACATGCTCTTTGCTATTGAGGAACCACGGTTGACTTAGAAATTAAAGCTATTGTCCCTCAGTGGACGTTATGAAAGTTCGACGAAAAAGGTAAAGAAAAGGCTAAAATGTCTTAGTCCTCAAAAATAGCACTACCGGCACGCTCATGTCGTAAATGTCCCAATGGAAACTTCCCGCTGTTGTTTTGTGGGACGGAAGATGCTCTCCCCGTTGAGAGACCTTGGCCGCGTATGCAGCGCAAGGGTCTAACACTTGTATTCAAAGTAGAATAAAATGTTAAATAAGTATGAAATAAATGTTAATATATGTATGTACAGGGTGTTAATCTACCTATGGACTTAAATGAAATGGGGGGTTCTAGACGGTAAAATAAGACGAAAATCAAGAATGACGAAATTTCGTTAAACGCTTCTTTAATTAATTATTAGCAGTTAAAGATTGCCCCAAATCAGCCAATCCGCTGCAGCGCCGTCCGTTGGGCTCGCCGCGCACAGGCGAACCCAGGACCGTATCGACATGTATCATAACGCTTACCTTGTGAGGCGCAGGAAAACTTGTTTGTCGTGGATAATTCAAAATCAAAACTTCAGTCACTTTTCAAAATGTTGAATGACATTAAACCTGCTTACTCGCAAAATCCACAAGAGCATGTCAAATCTCGCCCAATGGGATTTTCGAGTAAAGAGGGTCAATGATCTCTTAAAGCAGATAGTACACTGCCCAAAAGTGAAGCACCCACACGCATTTAAATCGCGATTGTCCCGTCCGCGAATATTTACTGAATAATACACTCGCACCGCGATTGTCCGGTCCGCAGGTTCCACAAAAAGGTACACAACACACCTGCACGAATCAGTCATAAATTACACCGTCACTAAAATGTATTCTTTTCTCTCTTCTTTTGCACTCTCACGACAACATCACATACGTGTGGCACAAACACACTCACGACCATATTTTATTTAAAACTAAACAAAAAAAAATGTTATTTAAAAGAAATTAACTGTACGACACCAGGAAGGTGCAACTGTAGCCAAAAGCGTTTCTCAAATCTATCTATCCACGTGTATCACGCACTCGTAGTGAACTCAACGATAAAATCACACGACAAGAAAACAAACCACACGTCAACCCAAGGTTTTGTTAGCGACTGATCTCTGGTGGCGATCGAACGCAGTCGATGACAAAAGAATATCAGCCCTCCAACGCAGTCGCAGAGAAATCCTTCTTCCGGCGTATTCGTTAGTCGTCATTTGGTTCTACTGATATTCGGTAGCGGAATTGCTTTTTGACATCTTTTAAAACGCTTTTTTAGATCGTTTCTGGTTACAGTTAATTTCTTTTGAATAACAGTTTTTTTTATTTAGTTTTAAATAAAATACGGTTGTGAGTGTGTTTGTGCCACACATATGTGGTGTTGTCGTGAGAGTGCAAAAGAAGAGAGAAAAGAATACATTTTAGTAACGGTGTTAATTATGACTGATTCGTGCAAGTGTGTTGTGTACATTTTTGTGGACACTGCGGACGGGACAATCGCGATTTGAATGCGTGTGGGTGCTTCACTTTTAGGCAGTGTACTATCTGCTTTAAGAGATCATCGACCCTCTTTACTCGAAAATCCCAATGGGCGAGATTTGACATGCTCTTGTGGATTTTGCGAGTAAGCAGGTTTAATGTTATTCAACATTTTGGAAAGTGACTGAAGTTTTAATTTTGAATTACCCGTGACAAACAAGTTTTCCTGCGCCCCACGAGGTAAGCGTTATAATACATGTCGATACGGTCCTGGGTTCGCTTGTGCGCGGCGAGCCCAACGGCCGGCGCTGCAGCAGGATTGGCAATCTTTAACTGCTAATAACTAATTAATGAAGCGTTTAACGAAATTTCGTCACTCTTGATTTTCGTCTTATTTTATCGTCTAGAACCCCCCATTTCATTTAAGTCCATAGGTAGATTAACACCCTGTATATATGCAACATAGCGCAATGTATGTGATATACCATCAATCTTCATATAATACTTTATATTTTGCTATTTTTATGTTATCACACTCGTAATCGTCATACATTATGACCTTTAACGAGAAAAAGAAATCCGAGTATGTAACTTACTGTGTGTTGTTAGGCCGAAATCGCGCGCGCGGTGTACGTTACGTCGTATATTTAAATAAGTTGGAGTTGCACAGTAAAAATAATATACATGGTTAAATTCAGAATAAAATACGTAATATTTTTAGTTATTTTGAAAATGTAAAAATTGTATAAAATAACGCAAGAAAAATTTTTTTTTTTAACAAGGAAGATTTTTCAAAAGATTTTCTTAAGGTAAAATTATAGCGCTAGTTATACCATTAAACTTTTATCTAAAACATTTTTCTCTATCTCTAGTACTTTAAGAGATATACGCGGGAAAGTGGAAGTGTTGATTTCACTTTGGGGTTAATTTTCACACCCTTAAAGGTCGATTGGGTCCAAATGAAGCATACCGTTATTCTTGTCTTGGATCACTTTATAATCCCACACAGTTTCATTCAAATCCATGAATGACAGTTCGCGGTGTTCCCTTGTTAGTTACACTTATTGTTAGGTACTATTGTTACATCGTACGCTGTTGAATTGTTATCAGGATTTATTTAACCAAGGATAAGAAAGTATGTAGTGTGCGTAAATACCACCACACCTTTGTAATAGTCTAAGGGTACTGTTACTGTGGGGAAACTTTCTGATCGGGTATGCGCAATTGTTTGGCTCGAATGCACTAGACGAATGAATGGTTCGTGTGAAGGATTGCGCCTTATCGTCAGCCAAATTCATATTGGGCGATTGATTCAAAGGTAATGGAGTTACATGCGTTGTGGCGTTGTGACCGTACCGAATGTTGTCTGCGTCATGGATCCTTCTGGTTGTGCGCTGTCCAGACCCTATCACGATCTGGCGTTGTTTCCTAAATTCTGCTTCGGCTACACAGAATTCTGGATGAGACTCTTCTACGGCGATTGTCCTTAAGGGGCCATTCTACTGTGACGGCTCGAAATCAAGACGATTTTTGGGAATTTTTTGTGGGTAAACTACACAACATATTATTTTGCGGCTTAGGATATTTGTTTATTATAACCTTGAGTTTATTTAAAAATTTTTGCGAGCCAGGAGAGCATATGTGTGTAAAATTGCAGAACGTTTTTTATGACGTTGTAAAACAAATAGCCTTCTATGGCTGCCATGATTCCAGCTGTTGAAGTGATTTGAAAACAGAAAATAAATAAGATTCTTAATCTGTATGAGCGTGGCTATCGTCGGTACCAGAATGGTTTGAAAATACTGAACAGAAAAAAAATGGCGCTGGTCTAAAGAAAAATTTCTAAATTTTGGTAAAAAAATCGGTCAATCCGTTATGGAACTATCGTGGCAGCCATTTCCAAAAATGTGGTTTTGAGAAAAACGCGTTTAAAGTTTCAAGTACTGTTTAGGTGTATATAGAAAGTTTTGATCATATTTATAAGCTAATTAGCTATCCCAGGGCCATACAGTACACCTTCCTTCTCTTCCTAAAATTCCTATTGTGTTGATGCTGCAGTTCTACGAGCTGTCCGAGCCTCTTTCGACGCCTATTGGCTTTTTATCGCTACGTGCCTTTTGCGGATGTTATCGCGATTATCAACGAAAGTTTTGGTTATTGGGCCAATTACGATTCCCATACAAAGTTCTTCATATTTTCAACCGAATTGGTGTTTCATAAAATGGCTAATCCACAATATGTGGTCAAATTGTTGATATCAGCTAGCTTCCTGGAGCCTTTTCCTCCTATACCTTTATTCTTTTTCTTCACACTTCTCAATCAACTTTCAAACCCTTTTTTCACGTGTAGAACACATTCAAGCTTCTTCACTATCACATTATCGTAAGCATTCAAATCTATAATAGAATTCCGGGCTTGCCGGGATGAGCCGACCGCTCAGATAGCTGTGCGCGGCAGAACGACGCTTCGTGTGAAGGCACATAACATCGTCAATTTTTCGAATTCTGTTAAATCCCTTTGGGAATAAGTTTTTAACATGTTAAAGTCTAAGAAAATGCAAAAAAAAATTCAATCTTTTCAATCCGTCACAGTAGAATGGCCCCTTAAAGATGAAACAGGTCACTCACTGACGATGATTTATTTGAATACTTGCATTCCACAGTTCACAATCTGGCTCGAAGGACCAAAAATAATGTCGCATCTTTGAATGTTTCGCTCGCAACTGTCGTCCACCGTGTGATACTTTAGATGGCTAATTTCATGAATCGACTGATTGATAGCGGTGCATCGAATGTTGTGCTGTCGGAAAACTATGAACTGTATCTTTATGTGTTTGTGTATTATATTGTTTCGCGATACGAATCTATCTATTAGTACCGATCTGATGTATTTATACAGACGTCCGAATGTGGGTACCGGCTGAGCGCCGGGTCTTTTTCGGAAGTCCCTTATTTATGACACGCTCTTGGCTACTGCGGAATTACGGTGACTCAAATTAAACTACTGTCCCTCTACGGACGTTAAGAGGGTTCGAAAAAAGGCAAAACGGCTAAAACTTCCTAATCCTAAAAAGTAGCATTACCGGCACGCTCGTGCCATAAATGCCGACGGAAAACTTCCCGCAGCTGTTCCGGAGGACGGAACAGTATCGATGCGCATGCTTGTTGTATTTTAGTTCTTGAACTGTTTATATCTGTTGGAGGTGTATCATAAATAATATTTTTAACAGTTCCCTATAAAAAAATCCGAAGGTGTCAGATCTGTAGATCTTGGGGGCCATTTTAATTGTCCGTATGTGCTTTTCCATTTATTTCCAAACTTGTTGCTTAGATAATGTTTGACAATTCTGCAATTATGCGGTTATCCTTCATCATGTTGGAAATACATATTTCGTATAACGAACAGTGGCAGTTGTTTCTAATAGTTTTCAAATTGCATATTCAGAAATTCGAAGTATTTATTTCCATTTAATGTATTGCTATGAAAATAAGAGTTTTTAAAAAGTTCTCTCTCAAGTTTGGGGTGTTACGAGGAATGTGTCAATAGGGGGTGTTGGCAAAAGAGAAACAGATGGTTGACCTATTGTACCTAAAAAAATAATACCTAACGAGTGACAATTACCGGTGCTAACGAGTACAGGTCGGCATAACCTGCTTCCTGTTTGGTACACCACGAAGTTCACGTTCGAATCTCCGAACGCGCTCGCCAGCCAAAGACTTTCTGGCTGGGTCTTTCCCAGTGGGACACATGTCTAGAGCTCTAGACGAACGCATACCTCTGCTGTTCTGACTGTTGTACTGGCAGGTTACCAGTCGGAGGTCTAAGCTGCCGACCACAATGTCGAGTGGACTTACATGACGGTCGTTCTCCTTTCAACCTTTTATATTCCTTCTTTTTTCGTTTGAAAGCTTCCTGTTCCTTCTCTTGTCTCACTGATGTTCCGTTTCCTTTCTTTGTAGCCGACGATTTCGCTGATCGCGAAAGAAAACTGCTTTGTAGCCATTCGTCTTTGGATTGTGTCCTGTGTTGATAACACAGGTCAGATGATTTCTTTTCTTTCATGTACCTTCGTATACAGGGTGTTAATCTACCTCTGAGCCGAAATGAAATGGGGGGTTCTACACGGTAAATTAAGACGAAAATCAAGAGTGACGAAATTTCGTTAAACGCTTTGTTAATTAGTTATTAGCAGTTAAAGATTGCCCAAATTAGCCAATCCGGCTGCAGCGCCGGCCATTGGGCTCGCCGCGCACAGGCGAACCCAGGACCGTATCGACATGTATTATAACGCTTACCTCGTGGGGCGCAGGAAAACTTGTTTGTACGGGTAATTCAAAATCAAAACTTCAGTCACTTTTCAAAATGTTGAATGACATTAAACCTGCTTACTCGCAAAATTCACAAGAGCATGTAAAAACTCGCCCATTGGGATTTTCGAGTAAAGAGGGTCAATGATCTCTTAAAGTAGATAGTACACTGCCCAAAACTGAAGCACCCACACACATTTAAATCGCGATTGTCCCGTCGGCGAATATTTATTGAATAATACACTCGCACCGCGATTGTCCTGTCCGCAGTGTCCACAAAAAGGTACACAACACACGTGCACGAATCAGTCATAATTTACACCGCCACTAAAATGTATTCTTTTCTCTCTTCTTTTGCACTCCCACAACCACACCACACACGCGACACAAAATACACTTACAACTATATTTTATGTAAAATTAAATTAAAAAAGCTGTTATTTAAAAGAAATTAACTATAACTAGAAACAATCTAAAAAAGCTTATTTAATGAAGTCGAAAAATAATTCCCCTACTGAAAAGTGAAGCGATTAAAATATTAATAACAGTATATTTAAAACAATTTAACAAAAACAACTTAAACGAATTTACAACTTAGCAACTTTAACACTCTTTCTACGTTTACAATCAAAACCTTTCTTCTACGTTAGTCAAAAGCTTTCTGCCTCGCGCTCTCTGATGCCAGATTGGGGACCGGAGTTCTCGAGAACACCCCCCACCACTACGCACACTACCGCAGGAGACGCGTGTACATGAGCTCAGCGTTTCGGACGACTTCGGGAAATCGAGAGAGAAAACAAATGAAAGTCTTTCTCTCTCGCTCTTGAAGCGTTGAAATTCATTCTATGTTGGAAAGCAAGCATGCGGCACGAGCCACGCGGGATCTTGACTGCCTATTTTCATTTTTCGACACACAAGGATGTTGTCTTGTAATGAACAAAAATTTCGACAAAATTTTTGTCGCGGAAAACCACGTTTTAAGACCCCCTGATCACGTTTTGATTATTTAAAAATGAAATTTTTTTTTAGTTTCTCGTGTTTGTTAATACGATTACGCCTAAACGGTTGAATGGATTTCAATGAAATTTTATATTTTCCTCTCAAGACCTGGTTAAATGTTGAATTAAATTTGTTCAAAAATAATTATAGTTACCTCTTAAAGTTACAGTGTTAAAAAAAGTACATTTCGGAAAGAGGTTCGGGCGATATCGCGCATAGCGACGCCCCTGGATTTGCGACCTCTGAGTTGTACATAATTAAACGCAACGGTAATCGAGTAATGTTTAACGGCAGATTCGATAAACATCGACGCGGCCTTGGCTTTTGTTGCTCGAGAAAACCGAGTTGCAAGGCAGAAAAAAGATGTTTAACGAGTCCCTAACGTCCGTGGCTCGTCAAATTTGAAATTTCAACTAACGTTTTGAGAAAGGGCGTTTCTAAATGCGAGTGAGAGAGAAAGACATACTTCGTCCGCGTGGTATTAAATACCGGGTGCACGCAAACGAAAGCGCATTCCGTTTCGAAATTTCGCCTCGCGAAGTAAAGCTATATTTTAGTCGCTAAAACGGAAAGAATCACGGAGTAAAGTTTGTCTTGAGTTAAGGTACGTTAACATTACGATTTTCGTGGTTACGTGCATCGGTCACACGTACGGGAGACTCTAGAATTGGACGTGGCATTCTCCAATTCTAGATTCAAGCATTTTGCATCCTGTAGCTCCGTGATGTCGGTGAACAAACATGAGTTGCATCTGGTTCACCGACAAATATCACACCTGGATTCCTCTGGAAAAGAGGAAAGAACAGTCGATGATCTCCGACTTTCGGAGCTCGACAAAGACGGCAATAATCACCTATCGCTGTCACGTGTATCCCTGCTGTCCGACCCTGTGAAGCATTAAGGGGATGCACGTCCACAGAATAGGGTACGTTTTTCTTTAAAACCTGCCTACCATCAGCAGGTGTATTCTAGGGGAGGATACTACTTCCTATTCTCGTTGCATTCATGTGAATCTGGGGACGCCCGTTCACGCACGGGGATCTTGTAAAAGCCATAGAATACGCTCAATCTGTGCACGATTGAGCTACGGTCGTTTCTTCCAAACTGCAATGGCTAAGATGCTACTAAGCTACGCCTGTCGCAGTGTAGCCCCGGCGGGGCATGCACCCATAAGTAGAAACATTGCAGAATAGCCCCAGCCGCTCTGCGAATGTTATACTGGAGGCGCTCTGCAGTTTCTGCAGGTCCATGTACCTGGCCTATATGGGACTACGCATTGCGTGTGTACTTACAACACACACACAAGGGAAACGAACGGAAAGAAGACGTTGTGTGTATTACGATAGAACCGTCTATATATTAGGCGAGTCGAATACACACATGAGAGAGTAGATCTTCGGTATTTACCGAGACGTGGTCTAAACACACCGACACGTCGGATCTATATGTGTTGAGGCATTGCGATGCTCAACGCTAATCTGTTAACAGGATTAATTGCCGCCACAAGAAATCGTCGCGACACGGCTTAACGCCGTGCAATAAGCCGACGATTCGGATCTGGAACTAATCAATATTTACTATCTTAATTTAATACAGTCCACAATTGTTCGCAGGTGAAGACCCTGACCAGCCCGACAAGCCGGACCGTTCGAGAAAAACGAGGCCAGGTTCGAAACATCGGGAGAAGGAACTGCCAAAAATCTCTCTCTCTCTCTCTCTCTTTCGTTATTTTTAATTTGTATTATTTAAATAAACGGTGTTCCGTACCGAACACCAATATAAATATAACTCAGCGTTGACAATTCTTAACCTTTGTCGATAACACTCTCCCTCTCCCGGCTATTCGAAGACTAGGGAAAATATTTCTTCAATAATAAAATTTCCTTAGTCAGATTTTTAAACATACAGGACTACCTTTCATTTCCTAAATTTAAAAATCTGCTTTATATTTAAGCATAAAATGTATTTAACTACATGCAGATTATTATATATATTAGACACCTGCAACGGAATTGTTGGTTGAAAACAAAGAGAACAGGAGCACAAAGGGAAACAGAAAGATCAGGGAATACAAATACTGAGATGGGATTGTCAGCATCATCTGTAGTGGAAAGGAATAATTAAAAGTAGTGGAAAGGAATGGTTCTCATCGCTCCGGAAGCTTAGTTCACCCCTGTCTCTAAATGGTGCTGACGGTAAATCTTTAAAAGCTACGCACGTTGGTGATATAAAAATTGAGAAATCAATTAATGGTAGAGCATGGGAGAAACGAATATGGAAGACTGTATACTTTTGTAAGGAGATGGGTAGTGAATCACTCTTTTCAACCGTGTTTATGGAAAGGACAAAAGGTTATGGTTTTTACCATGCTAATGGAACCATGAAGCTGATGGATGGAAACAAGACAGTGCTTGGTGGAAGAAGGGTCAATAATCAATATGTTCCGTCCTACGGAACAACAGCAGGAAGTTTTCCTTGGCATATTTACGACATGAGCGTGCCGGTAATGCTTTTTGAGGACGAAGAAACCGTCGCGTATTTCTGCTTAATTTCAAACCCTCTTAACGTCCATAGAGGGACAACAGTCTTAATTTCGAGTCAACCGTGTCTCCTCAATAGCCAAGCTCGTGTCGTAAATAAGGAACTTTCAATAGACCTGGCGCTCAGCCGGTACCCACATGCGAGAGGTACATGGGCCCGGAGGAAATTTTCCCTTCGTCGCCAAAATTCGGGAAACCTTCCCGCTCCGAGTGACTCACCCCACCCTCGTTCTCGAAACGCGTGCTAAGGGCACAAGAACGGGGGTTGGTGGCACTCAGGGCATATGCTGATTGGAGTTTTGACTTTTTGACTTTAACCAATTAGCGTATCGTCTTGAGGTATGGAGGAGTGACCAGTCGAACTCCTCCATATAAAACCGAGTCACTTCGGCGTCGCGAATAGTAAAAATACAGTCTACGTCGTCTTACAAAAGTACAAACCATCGAAATTGCAATCCATATCTACGAAATAGATCTCGTTCGTATAGATCTACGCGTCAACATTCGGACGCTTTGTAGCACATCATTCGGTGCATCAAAACAATTGCAACGCACACTTTCGGTGCAATTAACAACCGCGACACACGTAACACCATCAAATTCAACCAGTCGCCTAAAATTAATTTGGCCGGCGACAAGGCGCAATCGAGCTTACAATTCGCGCCAACACAATATGTACCCTTTATTCGAATCAGATTTCCTTCGGAATCGGTCAAGATTGTTCACTCAATCGAAACATGGCATCAGCGACTTGGCCATATTAGTGATAAACTCATACGAGCGATGGTGAAGAGTGACCTCATCAGTGGTATGGACGTGAATTTGATGAAGAGAGGCGACTGTGACTCATGTCACTTTGGTAAACAAACCATTAATTCACATTACACCAGAGAAAAACGTAAGTGTTTACCGGGCCAAAGATTTCACTCTGATGTTTGCTACATTGGCATGGCATCATGGAATGGTAGTAAGTATTTTCTCACGTTAAAACATGAAGCGTCTGGTTATCGCAGAGTTTTCTTCATGAAGACGAAAGATAATGTGTCTGATATTTTGAAGCTCTTTTTCTCAAAAGCGGAGGCAGAAACTGGAAGAAAAGCAATTTCGATAAGGACAGACAACGGAACTGAGTATGTCAATGAAGGCGTAAAGCAGGTTCTGAGGTCACTGAGTATTATACATGAGTTATCGCCACCAAACGTCAAGCAATGTAACGGAATAGTGGAAAGAGAAAATCGAATATTGTGTGATACTGCCTGATCTATGCTGTTCAATACTGATCTCTCAAAAACTGATAGGTATTTATTATGGTCAGAAGCAGTGGGAACAGCTGCATATCTTCGAAATCGAGTGCCAAACCGAGGGATCATGAGTACGACGCCATACACCGAATGGTATGGAAGAAAACCTGACGTTTCTCACCTGCGGGTTTTCAGAGCCAAAGCTTTCGTGCGTGTTCCTGATTCTATGAGATACAAGATGGATCCTAAGGCAAGAAAAACAATAATTGTTGGGTATGATCCTTATACTAATAAAGTGTATAGAGTTTTTAATCCGGAAAAGAGAATTGTTGAAAGAGTAGCCGATGTCCAAATTGAAGAAGCTTCAAGCGCAGCAGATCGGATTCTATTTCCTATGCCGTTCGAAGAGGAGTCGGAACTGGAAGAATCAATCATCGAGGATATATGCCCTGAAGATGACAATCAAACTGTGCTTTCCGATGTCTTTGAGGGTACACTTGAGACAAAGAAGAAAATAGGACGACCAGCTGGATCAAGGAATTATAAGAAGGCAGTGCCGCCATCGGATCGAGTTCTACGGGATAGATCTAAATCGGAGTGCATAGCTGCAATGAAGGTTTCAATGGATCCTATTTCATATCAAGATGCAGTCTTAAGAGAGGATGCTGCTGAATGGATACGGGCGATGGATGACGAAATCATGTCGCTTCATAAGCATCAGACATGGAAGCTGGTACCAATAAGAGAGGGACAACTTGTTGTTAAGTATCGTTGGGTGTTCAAGTCGAAGGTGCGACCGGACGGCACAATCGAACGTTACAAAGCAAGACTGGTTGCTCGAGGTTTCAATCAAGTTTGCGGTGTTGATTTTTTTGAGACCTTTTCACCTGTCGTGCGTTATGAGTCTGTGAGAGTCACTTTGGCAATAGTCACCAAGTATGATATGGAGGTAATACAGTTTGATGTAAAGACTGTTTTTCTAAATAGTCCGCTTGAAGAAGAAATCTTCATGCAACAGCCTGAGGGATATGATGACGATTCAGATCGCGTTTGTAAATTAAAGAGAGGCCTGTATGGGTTAAAGCAGTCCTCCAAAAATTGGAATATCAGGTTTAATAAATTTGCAACTTCACAGGGTTTGGTGCAGTCCGAGTCTGATCCATGCGTTTTCGTAAAGGATGCCGGTACGGAAAATTGGATGATTTTGTGTTTATATGTGGACGATGGACTTGTGGCATGTAAGCGGAGAGAAGCATTGGACTACCTCGTGCCTTCGTTACTGTCAGAATTTGAAATTAGCTGTCATGAACCATCATGCTACGTTGGCATTGAAATAAGGGAAGAAGGAACGTTATCCATCAACCAGCAGGGATATATTTCCCGTGTATTACAACGTTTTGGGATGGAAGAATACAAATCAGTGAGTTCTCCAATAGACTGATCCACGGGGATAGCCGAGTTGTGTGAAGAGACAACGCCGACGGATAAAAACGGTTTCCATATCGCGAAGCGATTGGATGTTTAAACTACATTGCTATAATGTCAAGACCGGATATCACATATGCGGTGAATGTACTGGCCAGATATTCGAACAAACCTCAGGAGCATCACTGGAAGGCTATAAAGCGAATTATGAAATATCTCAAGGGCACAATTAATCTTTCTATGTGTTTTGACAGAAATTCGTGTGATGAACTGATCGGATACTGTGACTCCGATTATGCTGGAGATATAAGGGAGAGGAAATCGACATCGGGATTCGTCTTCCTATTCTGTGGTGGACCTGTGGCCTGGTCATCGAGCTTGCAACGAGTTACTGCTCTGTCATCATCCGAGGCAGAATACATGTCAATATCAGAGGCGTTAAAGGAGCTTCTGTGGCTGCGGTCGCTCATGGAGTCTTTTGGTTTAAAACAAACTCAGCCGACTGAACTGAGGGTGGATAATCAGGCGGCGATAGCTATGTCAAGAAACCCTGAATTTCGCAGGAGAACGAAACATATTGGAGTTCGTTATCACCGAATCCGACAAGAACAACAGGACGTTACATACACGCCATCAGAGCGGCAAATCGCGGATCTACTTACAAAGCCACTCTCGGGATTTGCTATTTTACAATATCTTGATCAAATGAGAATTACGTTAGTAACAAGAGAGGGTGTTGGTATGCGTGTTTCTAACGTAATGTAGCCGGAGTGAGTTGGATCACCTGTTTGATCATTCTGTATTCTATTGTTTTTTCTTTTGTTCCGTTAATATAATTTTCCTGTTGCCGGTATGTTGTTTTTCTCTGCGTTTCGTTTTCATTTAATGTATATGATAACAGTGTCTTTTATTAATTAAACCATTATATAATAAGACTTATTCTTTTTCTCACATATTTCTTAAACCAACACAAATATATATACACACGAATTAAACAATATCTTTAGGTAGGCCGTATTGGATACACTTTTTTCGGGTCTTGATTTTTGCACGACATTGGTTTTCTCAATCTCAATCAAGAATGTGTAGTCTTCAATAGTTCTGACCTACTTTGTGTGAAATATAAATAGTTTCTTTTTATTTTGAGATCAACTTGATGCTAAAATATTAATGTAGGAATGCGATCGAATGGATGCGAGTTTGAGAAAGTCTGAAGAGTGCTTGAATTGGGCGATTGTCGTGTGAACGTAGAATGTTTGGACTCGAGTGTTGCTGGAAGTTGCTAAGTTGTAAAGTCGCTTAAGTTCTTACTGTTATATTGTTTAAATATATATACTATTAATATTCTAATCACTTCACTTTTATTTATTCACACCTCAGTCCCATCTTTCGCTCTACTAAACTCATTAAAACAGAATTTTCCTATATTAATTTTCTTCAATTAACAGCGATTTAACTTTCGCTATTCGGTACCTCTACTCTACCGTTGTTCTCGAAGAATTGTCGATACAGAATGTTTTACTTGATGTTGGGAAACAATATCACATATGACAGTGTGATGACACGAGAATGTGTTGAGATTCTGTCTATAGATTGTCCCTGCAGCGTTAAGGATTTTGATGCTCCACCTGTTGGATCTATCATCGCAAATACTCTGATGAACGCAGAGACCCGTTGATACATGTGTATGCTTAGTTAAGGGCACGAACCGATGGCGACGAGGATGATCATGCCCCCCCTCCCCCCATTCCTGTGGATAATAAATTTTGAAGTATTACGATAATGATGATACATAATAATATTCGTCAAGATGTTCATGATTTGCTTGTTTAACAGACATATTAAGTGTACATTGTTATAAAACGGTTTCCAACAATAGACAATCACAGACGTGCGAATGTACACTCCCCTGCAAAAGTATTAGGACACCTGCTTGTTTAGTATAAATTGTAATTTTTTACCCAGTTTAAGTAACATTTGCTAGTTCTATGGCATTATATTATCGAAATACATGTTACAAATATTTGTAACTTATACAATTACTCTATCCATTTATTCCGTTTTGTTCGTTAAAAACATGCCGAGTTTATTTCATACTCTTCGCTTGCTGTGATATACCTACATTCTTAATATAGTAAGCAACTTGAGTGTTTTCATTCGTATTCCTATTTACATTGAGTTCATTGCAGAGTAATTTGATACATTGTTGTATCATACATTATATGATACATTTGAGATGTCGTTCACAATTGTGTTAAACGATTTCGCCGATTTTGCTTCAGTTGCGTTTCAAATCTTATGCTATCGCCATGTTACGAAAGTTAAAAGAATTAACGGTAGTAACAGCCATTTATAATGGTTTATAATCACCCACAACTCGAATTGTATACACTGTTTTATTCAGAAATGTCTCTCCTATTATTTAAGATCAAGCAGTACTTTCCAGCATTTATACTGTGGCGACCTTCCTGCAATCACCAGTAGCGGGGATATAGCACCATTTTTCTCGCAATTGCTCGAGGCGGTCCCCGGTTACTATACAGGATGTTCGGACGACCCTGGGCCAAAATTGAAAGAGTAATTCCCTGAGACATTCTAAGACGAAAATTAAGAGTAACGATTTTGCGTCTGAGGCTTTGTTTACGAGTTATAACTAGTTAAAAAAATCGCTTAGTCCGGACCGTTCGACGCCTGAGAGCGGGCAACCGAGGCAACTCGGTAGGTAACGTCGCTGAGTAGCTGTAACGTTGAAGGGGTCAGACGTGTTGTCTTACTCTTGGATTTTATTTTAATTTTAATAGTCAGCCGCATAGACTTATTCTTTAGTTTTAATTTAATTTTTTAATACACGCGTATAAATGAAGATTGTTACACCTACGTTAAGACAAGAAATGATCATTATGTGACGTCATTTTTCTGTCATGCGCAGAACGGTGGTGACGTACGGTTTTTGTCTTAATGTAGGTGTAACAATATTCATTACATACGCATTTCGGTATTTGGTACAGAATTTTCGACGCTTTCTCATTATTTTTTTAATTAAGGATATAGATTAATTAATTTAATATTGAGTGTGAACGTGCATTTCTGTAGCTGTTCAGAGGTAAGTCGTATTTTGTACACAGTTACGACGGAGCATCACTGTGGACTCAGGGACGTTACCTACCGAGTTGCCTCGGTTGCCCACTCTCAGGCGTCGAACGGTCCGGACTAAGCGATTTTTTTAACTAGTTATAACTCGTAAATAAAGCCTCAAACGCAAAATCGTTACTCTTGATTTTCGTCTTAGAATATCTCAGGGAGTTACTCTTTCAATTTTGGCCCAAGGTCGTCCGAACACCCTGTATATACGAGTTCTGATTCCCTTCCTATCCCTGTGTCTAAGGCAGGGGCCTGCTAGGTAAGCCTTACTGACAAGTTCACTAGACGAAACGCCCCTTCCCATTCCTTTTCCTTCTCTCTTCCAAAATAACCACGATACTTTTTACATAATACTTCATTTTTTCCCTCAAATCAACCGTTTTTACAAAATCACGGGTTTGTCAAAAAGTTAAGGTGAAGGAGAAATTCTGCTTCTGGATTCATTTTTAGGACGAGAAACTCTACTGAGAACACTTAGTGTTTATAGTGTTTATTACAAAACAAATTTCGTGTTAGACTGTAATACCGTGTAGTGTAATGGTGCTGTGAATATTAAATCAAGTAATTTGTTTCTTACAAGAGAAGTTTGCGAACCCGGAAATTTAAAAAAATACGAAATTTGGTGTACAGGTAGAGTAAATTAACACATCCATAACACATACCTATCTTTTGTTCATGCCGAATCTCACTTTCAAGGGGTGATTTCACCCCTTAAAGAGAATGGAAAATTATCTTTCTTCTCGAATATCTCGAGAACGGTGACAGATATCGAAAAAGAGTTTGAATGAAAGTTGAATGCTAATTTTATCTTTATAAGAATGTGTAAAAAAATTTTTCAAAAAATCTATACTTTTTGATTTACCCCCTCAACCAGACCTTGAATTTCATTTTTTGATTTTTTAAATTTTAGGCTGAAGTGCCCCCTATCCATCCTTCTAAATAGTTTTTTTTTATAAAAAAAAATAAAATAAAGCATCTATTATTGAATTTAAAGTCTGCTGCAGCATTTTTATTATTAGAATGGTTTACATAACAGATAACTTAATAAATTTCAGACTGTAATATGAAATTCGATAAATTAATCGATCACGTGTACGATTCGTAATAGCAATACATACAGGCATCTTTTTTATTGCTATTGTACAATACATTAGATTTTGCGTGATTATTGAAAACAACTTATAATATATGAGGCGCTGGGGCTAATAAGGGCGAACTCAACATTTTGCCATTTCATTTTGTTTCATACTATTATAATAATTTTATTTCTTGTATTTTTTCTGTTCAGCAGAATTTTTCAACTATTTTTCAATACACTTCGAGTGATATTTGTTGAATTCGCCTCTATAAGGGATATTTAAAACATGTTTCTCTTAAAATATGTCTTTATTTATTGTGTCAATCATTTGACAGATTATAGGTAGAACAGTAATGATACTGATTGTAAAAATGTTCAAAACAGAAATACTCGACATGCAGTGAACATCTTATAAAAGCTGGCTCTCCACAAACACTACAGATGGGCACACGTTTCTGGTTTTTAAAATAACAAAAGTTCACAGGATTTTCAAAGACCACAGAATGCACTTCTAAATATCCGCTTTTATACCAAGCATATCTAAAAAGATCCTTTGGAGTTCCATTGCCTCCAAAGCCTACAGTCTTAAATTCATATCATGTACAATAGCTTTCCTCTCACAGCCATCTTCGCACTTTTGAAGTACATATTGCGTGATGAACATTAACTTATCTGTATTTTATTCACCTTTTTCTATACTCTCGGACCATCTGTACAGCTGTTACAAAGATTTAACTTTACGAAAACTTTTCTGTACACTGGTAAACGGACGGCGTACCTCTTCTCCGTTTTTCCAAAAGTCCATAGCTTTTCTCTCATAATTAAAATCAACTTTACCATCTTCATCGTTAACGATGCATTCTACAGGCTGAAAGCTGTCTTCTTCTTGGTCCGTGAACGAAGCATACTCTACAATTTGTGCACCGTGGGGTTCCGATGAATTGTCAAAATCAAATATACAGTCGTGTTCAATAAACGTTGCGGAATGTACGTCTTGTAACCTTTTTATAATATCACAAATTTCATTATGCGCATCAATGTCAACAGAGGTTAGAGATGTCTGTACTATATTTGCAACTTGAAATGTAGTAGCTAGCATGTGTATTACAATTAGCAACATTAATGTAATTCATTTTGCAAAATACTTTATAAATAGTGATCAGTGATATTTACCAACTAACAATCACCCTTGACTGGGTGATGTCAAAAACTTGACTACTCACAAGTTCCATCCCCGGAAATATTTATACATATATCAGTCAGAAAATACAAACCCGTAAATGTGATCAATTAATTTATCACGTTTATTTATTTATTTATGCTACAGCGGACTTTAAACTCGATAATAGACGCTTTATTTATTTATAAAAAAAGATAAATAAAAGAATCTATTTAGAAGGATGGATAGGGGGCACCTAAGAGCACTTCAGCCTAAGATTTAAAAAATCAAAAAATGAAATTTAAGGTCTGGTGGAGGGGGTAAATCAAAAAGTATCGATTTTTTGAAAAATATTTTTACACATACTTGTAAAAATAAAAATAGCATTCAACTTTTGTTTAAACTCTTTTTCGATATCTGTCACCGTTCTCGAGATATTCGAAAAGGAAGATAATTTTCCATTCTCTTTAAGGGGTGAAATCACAAAACAGGTATGTGTTATAGATGATTTACTGTACCTGTACATCAAGTTTCATATTTTTTTAAATTTCCAGGTTCGCAAACTTCCCTTGTTAGATACTATTGATAAGAAGTTCAATAAACACCCTGATAATAGCTTGTGTTCCGACAGTTTCAGATGATTATAAGTGTAATTGACAATTTAAAAGATTTGAATTTAAATTTGGAATATTGTATCTTGACTACGAATGAATGTTCTGTTGCGATATCCAAATCTGATGATGTTTTAACAGCTTCAAAGAAATAAACTACTAATGCTATATACTCTTCATACTATAATCATGTTCTTAATTTATCTATATCTAAATCTTCATCAGTTCAGTAAGTTAGAAATGTAATAAATACAATAAAGGAAACTGCAACATTTTTTATCATTTCTGCTAATCCCTCTCATACCTACATTTAGGAATGTGATGGAACATCAATCTTCCGTTCTTTGTGAAACACAATGAATGGAGTGATATGATAGAGTTCTCTAATTTATGATATTACTTTCAAAAATTATTGAATTATTGTTTTATATACCCTCATGGAAAGACATTTGAAATGTTGTAAAAGCTAAACTATTAAAATTATCCTCTTGCGATAGTGGAATTTTAGTTATGATTGTTTATCTTTCTGACTTATTAAGTTCTATGATTCAATAAAGTTGTTTCTTCCGGAAAGTTTAGGTCGATTTTACAAGGACAATTGACGCAAGGTATATTTCGGGATACTTTTAAACTTATAAAAAAAAAACGAGATAAATGTGTAGAAAAATTTGCATTTGCGTATAAAATGGTACACCTAACCGATATTGATAAAATTTAAATATGTTATGAGGATGAAAATATTGAACAACTTTTTCCAAAACATATGTACAGCTGCTCGGACTTAGTTTCCGAGAGAGTCGCGAAAAACTGTTGCTACTGCTACAATGAACTGTACCAATACGTGCACCCATTCGTGACAGCGCATGTCCCAGCATGCAATTGCCACATGCCTACTGTTTGTATAAATATATCGCGGTGGCCGGTGATCAATCTGTAGAATGTGTGAATCGGTTGAAAAAATACCTGTAACTTGAATTGATATTTGAGTTAAGATTAGTATAGGTGTATTATGTATACACACGCATACTCGCACGCACATACATAACGTGAGGGTTTCCGACCACTTGTTCACGTTTTAATCTGTTATAGAATGTCACACCTTACAATTAGGCGAAACTAAAAAATGTCGAAGTGATTGAAACGTGAACAAGTTTTTGAAAAATTTAATCCTTAATTTGTTTTGATCGCTCAGCTCCAACATTTGTCTTAAGAAGTTTATAAGCGGCATGCTGTCACGAACGCGTAGGTAGTAGTAGCAACAGTTTGTCACAAATATCTCGGAAACTAAAGCTGGGCGACGGTTATATGTACAGGAAAAAGTTACTCAGAATGTTGAGTTTTACAATATATTTAAATTTTACAAAAATGGACAAGGTGTACCCGTTTTTGCACAAACACCCACAAATTTTGTACTATTTTCGAGGAAATTTATGGTACTACGGTGGTAGAGAAGTAGAAATTAAAATATTTCGTAAAATTACTGGAAAATATTGTACTTGTTTTTTTTGTACTGTAAAAAGTATGATTGAGAAAAATATGATTCTTCGTTAGCGTTATAGAATTATTGAAACTTTTTGACTGCAATGTTTATCCAGTTGCAGTTTTAACATTCTTTATATTCAGTACTTTATTTAAAGAGAATTATTTAATCACATTTACTGTAATTATTTTTATGCCAGTATATGTAATGTATTAATGAGAATTTAATTAATTATATGTACAGTTAGTATCACATATGGAACGTTAAAACATTAAAATCGTCATAAAAAGAAATTAAAATATATACATGTATGTATAACCACAGGATGAAAAATGTGGATACATAAGTATTTTTACATATTTTTCTCCCTCCTCCAATCCGGTTTAAGAAAGGCTTCTGGATCCAGCTGTGCATCATTTGAATTAACTATAAAAGTTACGAGAACAGCTCACAATCTCAATAGCTCCATATGATTTAACCATTGATTCGTCCACGACATTCAACCCGTTCACACTAATCCTATAGTTCAGCTGTAGGCTCACCCACGAAAATCAGTCTTGCCAGTGGCTCTCTGCGATTTAGATTTGTCCACAACATTCACCTTCCTGCAGCGAGTGTGTTAACCAGCTACAGTGGCTCGTCTATTACTAACAAACTGTAAATAAACATTGTTCCTCGGCTTCGCAATCGCTCAGCTCCATTACGGCCTGTGACAAATGGTACACGAAACACAACTCGAAATGCCGTACATAATATGTATATACAGCTTCACTGTCCCAACTATTATTTCCAATCTATTTGGACGAAGATAACATCAAATTCCATAAACATTTATCGCTTAAATGGTAGCAAAAGATAAAATTAATCAAATAATTTTCTCTGATCTTTGAAAAATCGGATTTCTGTCATCTTTGTTAAAATTCCCAAAAAGGTAGACAGTTTAAGTGGTTTTCAAACAAAGTTGCACGAAGTAAAATAATTCTAATTTGCACGCACCATTACGAGGATATCTTTGAAAAACGAAGAAAAGCATATATGTAGTAATATACACTATTGTGAATAAAGTAATTACCGAACTGAAAGATACCTAATCTTTTCGCTAGTATTGCTAGCTCACTGTACAGATTCTAGAATCATTTTTCTCCAACATTTTGTAAATTATCCTATAAAAATACTTCACTTACAGTTAGTGTAAAGTCTAATGAACAATATCATGCTTTTGAAGTGTGCAACAAGATTTATATCATTCTACCCTGTAGGCAAGTATGTAAGAAATACGCATGTATGTCAGTTGTGTTTGAATCTGTGAAGGAATTCCAAAACGATCGTGCACTTCGTATCTATCTCTTCGTCTTCATTACATTGGTGCGCCATCCTTTTTCACGTAGACCATTTTCATGGAGAGCACGAGGATCCACCAGATTAATTAGCTATCCGGTACGTGTAATTACACGTTCACCCTTATAAGGACTTGCGCCGCGCGTGTATGAGCTTCTGTGGCTAGGAGGATGAAGATCTCGATGTAAGGATGAGAGCGGTGAGGCTCTCAAGAGTGGTTTGAATGGGGTGCGATGAAAGGGGGCGGAGAGAGGGTACACAGGTTAACGTCAGGGTATAGCAGAGGGAAGGGTGAGTACAGTCGGTATGTACCAAGGATATTGAGCTAAACGTCATACGTTGCATAACTACGCGACCCCAAATGAGCTATTGTTCCTCGTGACGGAGTGTTTCTCCTCCTCCACCTCTGCACCTCTTCGCCCATCCACTCGACGCGGGCTATTTCGTGGTATGTCGTCTCGATGATTTTGGGAATTTTGACGATCGTAAAATTGAACTATCGACGCTAAATCTAGCCCCTTTTCAAAAATGGATTCAAACATTTCTTTAGGTATTCCTTTTTCGTGAATTGTTGTTTCTATTATTCTCTACACGAAGGAATTAAAAATCGTATTCTTTCTTGTGATTTTTGTGTTTACAAAATATAATTACTTGTTTATGATAGATTTAGGTAATTTCAATGTTAGCGTATTTAATGGGTGCAAAAAATGGTTAATACAGATTTGAATTTTTGTCTACTTTACGTAAGTACAATACGACTGTCTGGCTTACCTAAGGTTTGTACTACTTAGAAAATACATCAAGCATTTCTCTCGTTTAGTAAACCATAGGGGACACAAAAATAATATATGCATTTATCGACTAATAATTTCCGATCATTTTTTATCATGTTAGCGAATATTAACTAAATTAAAGATGTATCAAGTCCCTCGGTTCCCCCGATTCAGTCTCTTGTTGGCTATCAAGACGTGTTTGTCCATTGGTAATATATGGTTTTGCATAACAACTTAGTCATCTGATTGATTACATTTGATTGCGCGTTATTCAATCGACTGCATAATTATTGGTCATATCAATCTTGTATCATCATCGGCTTATTAGAATCAAATATATAAACAGGTATCGGTGTTTGTTGTTGTTACATAACAAAGATAATAAAATTGAATTTTCTAACATACAATCAAAATTAGTTTTTGTTACAGTGTGTATCAAATTGTTTTTACTAATATGTACATTTTTTTGTAATTAAATAATATTTTATTCTCGGATAAAAAACAAGTTGCCCTGTGAATATTATAAAACTATTCTTTTTCGAAGAAATCAGTAGTTTCTGTATTCTGATGCTGTAAATGGAACTCAAATGGAATGAAGTATGTACACGGTGTTTACTGTAACTGTTCGCACGATTCTTGAGACATTTTCGATAAAGTGACAACAAAATATTTTGAACAAAAGCTAGTACGACATTCTATTCTTCGCAGGAAATTTGTATGTGTTACTGCTCGATCGGATTTATAGCTCGACACGTTCTAATCATCCTCTCTTTAAGATTTTCAATACTTGTAATTGGAGATTGGCAAACAATAGAGCGGAGGTATCTATAGGAAAAAGATCTATTGGAAATAAATACAAGATAATAGCATTTCCTTTAGTTTGTTCCGGATTTCTAAGTCGAAAGTTATTCTACAGTAGGTTATTGAATTTGTCCTTTTATTGGGTTCGCCCTCCTAAAACATAAAATCACATAATGCTGTTTAAAAAAGCCAAGGGGACCATAACATCTTGTCGAAATTTTCTTTTCATTGTGGTTATAGCTAACTGTATTATTAATATATTAACAATTTTTTCAATCAATTATTGAATCAGACATACAGTCTTGCGATCTATTCTTTTTATAAAAAATTGGTATGTTTTCGCTAATTGAGCAGGGGAAATTATCTTTCGCAACAGCTTCTTTTCACACTGCTGGTTTCTGTAATAAACTTAATAATATAAATGTATAATAAATATAACTTTTTTTTATAATTTAGGACATTATTATTCTTTCGTATACGAAACATTTACCGAAAATCGAAACGTAATTTAAAAGTCTTATTGGTAGTGGTAGGTTATATTGCTAGAGAAACTCGAGCGATTTTTATATGGTTTGTGAAATATCGGCGTGCGTCAGATATCGAAGCCCGTCTAATATAAGCGAAATAAATAAGTAGTCGTGTAAATCATGAAATTGCACGGCGTCTGCACGTTTTTAGGGTATATAAAATGACGAAAAATGAAAGAAATTTGCCAAGAGATCGACGAGGACCGCGGCCTTTCTGCGGGGTTCTTTTAAAGGTTATCCAGTACACTTCTTGATATGGCTTCCATTGGGACCACACCGGCCTCTTGGTACTCTGGGGCTTTTCATTTACGCCGAATTTAGGGTACAAATGTATCGCAGATTCCTTTGGAAATTAAATTTCTTGGACTTACAGGTTGGTCATTGGGTTTCCAGATTCTACTTTGGGATTTAGAGTCCGGGGGTTCTAGTTGGGTCCTACCCGATCATTGACTCTTTAATATTAGGGGGACCGGAAAGTAATGTCGTTTCTGCGCATGTTAATATTTGATCGTCATTTCTCAGCTCATTGTGTACTTCAAAATCATACCAAAGACATTTTAAAGTTATAGAGACTTGTTTATTTGTAAATAATTGAATTAAAATTTCTTTTGCAATTTTGAGTGATATAGCTAGCCAAATACCAGAAGAGGTAGGTATCCGACATTGCATGCTTTTTGAGTTTCGCAAGGGTAGTAACTCAACAGTTGCTATCAAAAACATTTACAATGTATACTCAAATGGATTAGACGTTCGTAAATGTCAGAGGTGGTTTGCTAAGTTCAAATCCGGTAATTTTGATCTTTTTGACTCGTATTGATCAGGGAGACCAACAACTTTAAACAATGACGTGTTAAGAACGGAAGTGGAAGCAAATCCATGTAAGACAATTGAGTAAGTGTTAGACTGTCTTAAACAATCTTGATCGACTATCTAAGAACATTTGCAACAGATTGGAAAAGTAAACAGAGCAGGGTATTTGAGTCCCGCATAATTGGTTCGAAGAGAACAAAGCTAACCGATCCACCACATGCAACCTACTGCTTTAACAGCATAATACAGAAGCGTTTTTTGATCGCTTGATCACTGGAGATGAAAGATGGGTCCTCTATGGGAATCCAAAACGCAAAAGGCAGTGGCTCTCTCCGAATGAATCGCCACGAAGTACTGCTAAGCCAGGTTTGCACCCCAAAAAGGCCGTTTTGTGTGTTTGATGAAGTATTCGCGGCGTTATTCATTTTGAAGTGCTGAAATCCGGACAAACTGTGAATGCAGACTTTTACTGTGAACAGTTGGATCGAGTAAACCAATCTTCAATTGTAAAGTGGCTAGTGATTATTAACAGAAAAGGCGTTATTCTGCAACACGATAATTGCATGACCGCACTGTGCAAGACAGACCCTGGAAAAAATTAATGAATTGAGGTGAGAGGTTCTGCTTCACCCACCATACTCGCACTATGTTGCACTATCAGATTTCCATTTATTCCGATCTCTATAACACTTTTTAAGTGACAAAAGATTTGCAAATTTGGATGACATACAAAATGCCATCTCCAGATATTTTGCTCAAAAACTAATTGATTTTTATCAATCCAACATTGAAAATTTGCACACTAGATGGCAGAAGATTGTTGATAACGAGGGTGATTACATCATTGATTAAAAATAAAAACTCTTTAAAAATTTATGTGTTTAAATTTATGTGTAAGAAAACGACATTACTTTCCGGTCCCCCTAATACTTCATAGCTTTTCATTTTGGTGGATACTGGTATTTTATTTCATTTATTATCTAACTTAACTTTCATTTTAACCACTGCGTAAATATTGTAATCTTATTCTCTACTGAATAAATAATGTTGAGGGCAATATTAAAATATTAATATAATGTTTATGTTTCTTTAATTTTAACTAATAAATGAGTTAGTCTGAAAATCTTGCTTTTTTATGTTTTAAATTTGATAAGCGTATTGAGGTTTTCTGTGTCTAACTATGTGTGTTATAAAATTTTTGAAACATTTTTGAAGTAAATTAACTCTGGTACCTCATGACGAGGCTTCAATTGTTTTGTGTTCTATGAATATGTTTACGATGAAATCCAAAAATTCGAGAATGGTAATATGACAAGATGTTAAGTACTTAAAGTGAATGTCTATAGTAGAAACGTTTCCTCCGTAATATGTGGCATAAATAAAAGGTGAGGGAAGAAACAAGGAGTAACAGAGATAGATTTAACCCTTTCACGACGGCGCACCTGTACCATACTTCGTCACCATTTTCTGCATTGCCTAATGCCTGCACCAGCTTTATTTTGACTTCGCTATTGAAAGAAAACAATAATGTAACTATAATTTTAATAGTATTTATTATATATTGTCTTTTAATAGTCTTCTTTACTATGAAAAGTTTTAAAACAGGGATAATGCTTTATTTCTCTAACAATAAAATCTGTATCAGCTGTATGGTTAGTGATACATGTGGATGAATAGATTTGAGAAGCGCTTTCTTAGTTTTTCTTTTACTGTGTTTGAATTTGAATAATAGAAATATTACGAAGCAAATATTAACCGAAAAAACAGCTTTCTCTTTCTGAAGGGTTTCTTCCAAAGAACCAAGCCATATCTCGCAATTTAGAAAGCAAGGAAACGTTAAAATACAATCATATAGGACCCGGATTGGGTTATAGGAATTTCGACCACTGCGTTTGCTAGTCTCATGACAAAACTCGTGAAGTTCGGCTACAGTTGCACCTTCCTGGTGTCGTACAGTTAATTTCTTTTAAATAAGAGCTTATTTTGTTTAGCTTTAAATAAAATATAGTTGTGAGTGTGTTTGTGCCACACGTATGTGGTGTTGTTGTGGGAGTGCAAAAGAAGAGAGAAAATCATACATTTTAGTGGCGATATAAATTGTGACTGATTCGTGCAGGTGTGTTGTGTACCTTTTTGTGGACCCTGCGAACGGGACAATCGCGATTTAAATGCGTGTGGGTGCTTCACTTTTGGGCAGTGTACTATCTGCTTTAAGAGATCATTGACCCTCTTTACTCGGAAATCCCAATGGGCGAGTTCTGACATGCTCTTGTGGATTTTGCGAGTAAGTAGGTTTAATGCTATTCAACGATCATTGAATACTTTTTGGAAGGTGACCGAAGTTTTGATTTTGTGTCGTCCGTCTCTTGAGTGACAAACAAGTTTTTCTGCGCACCACGAGGTAAGCGTTGTAACACATGTTGATACGGTCCTGGGTTCGCCTGTGTGCGGCGAGCTCAACGGCCGGAGCTGCAGCAGGATTGGCTAATTTGGGCAATCTTTAACTGCTAATAACTAATTAACGAAGCGTTTAACGACATTTCGTCATTCTTGATTTTCGTCTTATTTTACCGGCTAGAACCCCCCATTTCATTGCGGCCCAGAGATAGATTAACACCCTGTATTGTCGCTCGACGCGTGAACAGTACATACGTTTCGTATTCAGAGTTTTATCCACAATTTTTGTGATTAAGGATGCATTTTATAGTGAGATTAAAGGTAAATAAATTAGTTACTTTTGTCTCTATTTATACATATGCAGTTTTTATGGTTTTAACTTTATTTTTAGAAATAGGTACTCCTTTAAAATGAATTATAGCAAAAAGAAAGTAAAAAGACAGACAATTCCATTAAAAACAAAAATTCTAATATTAAATAGACTAGCAGATGGTGAAGGATCCACAGCTGTTGCTAATGAATTTAAATTAGGTGAATCCACGATCAGAGCAATACACAAACGTGCGAGTAAAATATATGAATCTCTTAATAATGCAACAAACGACAGTAGTAAAAGAGCATCATATTCGAGAAATATTGTAAAAGATAAGACGGAAAAGGCTCTCGTCTTGTGGATTAAAGATTTAACTAAAAAACGACTCCCCATTCACAAGGAATTAATTCAAGAAAAAGCTAGACTGTATTTCAACCACCTAAAGGTTTTAGAACCAAGTTCGACATCCTGTTCGCAAAACGTAAAATTTTCTGCGAGCAATGGGTGGTTTACTAGATTCTTACAACGATACGGACTTCACAATGTGAAGATACAAGGCGAGGCAGCGTCCGCTGATGAAACAGCTGCTATGAATTATCGGGAAGTATTAGCAAAAATCATTGATGATGGTGGATATTGCCCAGATCAAGTATTTAATGCAGATGAGACTGGGCTATTCTGGAAAAAGATGCCCAGCCGAACATTCATTGCGAAATCTGAGAAAACTGCAAGTGGTTTTAAAGCGGCAAAGGATCGAATCACACTTCTTCTTTGCAGTAATGCCTCGGGTGCAAAAATGTTAAAACCCCTTATTATAAATAAAGCTTTGCACCCACGTGCGCTAAAAGGCATAAATTTAGCTGAGTATCCAATACATTTCATGGCCAATAAAAAAGCATGGGTCACCTCAACTTTATTTGTAACATGGTTCAACGAATCTTTTGTACCAGAAGTTGAAGAATACATGGTAGAGATGGGTCTCCCATTTAAAGTGTTGTTAATTGTTGATAATGCACCCGGCCATCTCTGTATAGAACATCCCAACGTACAAATAATGTTTTTACCACCGAATACGACTAGCCTTATACAGCCACTAGATGAGGGCATAATCGCAAATTTTAAGAAACATTATGTAAAATTAACTTTTAGCTACATTTTGAAACAGATAGAGAACGATAAATTAACCCTGACTGAAGTTTGGAAAAAATTCTCCATATTAGACTGCATAAACCATACTACTGCAGCAATTGGTCAAATAAAACAACACACATTAAATTCGTGCTGGAAAGCGATCTGGCCTGAATGTGTAATTGCACGAAATGTAACCGAAAACGCGTCTACGTTATTAACTGAAATTACTGCGCTCGCACATAACATCAGCGGAGAAGGATTTGATACTTTCGGCGAAAATGATCTAGACGAAATGATTGAGGACCAATCTGTCAATGATAGTGACATTATTAATAATCTGACAGATTATGAAAATGTACAAGAAGAACTGGAATCTATTACAGCAGACAAAATATATGCAGGGCTCCAGATGTCTAAAAATTGGAAACGCATTTTCTTAAAATAGATTCCAATGCGGAAAGAAGCAAGAAATTCCAAGATGAGCTTAGATCGTGCATGTTTCGCTATCGTGACGTTTACAAGGAATTGACCAATCGACCTCCGTCACAAAAACTGATCACGGACTTTATGGTACCAAACCAATCAATTGAAATCCCATCTTCAAGCGACGAAAGCGATTTTGGAATAATTCATCACAAGAAGATGCGCGTTTTGGATTACGACCACGATTAGCAGTGAACTACGTATGTACTTAATATGCATTTTGAAAACTTCCCCATGTAGTGTATATGTACAAAGAAGAATAAAATGTTTTTACAATTTCTCCAAGTCTAATTTAATTATTTAATTTGATTGAAAGCATTTTCACATCTATATTTCGCAAATAATTGATGTATTTTCCAAGTGCGACTTTTTTTTATGCGGTCCCTGTCCGCCGCATAAAAAAAAATTAGGTAGTATATCGTACAAAGTTGTTTATAATATGTAAGTATTTATAAAATTACCGAATATTTTTTTGTACGATTTCTTTTATGCGGTCCCTATCCACCGCACAAAAAGAGGTTTTACTGTATTATACAAGTCACAAGTATTTATGTACCATAAAGAGTTTGCGGGTAGATGATACGAGCTGCAAAGCTGGACTTGTTCGTATCGCTTTAAAATCAGCATCATATGAAATGACATTTGAGCAATATGAAATGTTAGTGGAGAATAATCGGTAATTAACATGGAACAAAATTTGTAAAGAAATTGATATAAGCCATGGTAACACGTAGTCTATTAATTCGAATGAATTAAAATTTCACAAAACTTCTGCATGATTCCTGCTGCAAAGAGAAACTAAGTCAAATGTACTTGATAATAATCGTCGAACATCGTATAATTCTAACTTATTACACCTGTTATATCATTTGTTTATAAACTTCTTTTGCACAATTGACTTTGGACAGGTTCCATTACTTTTGTGATATAGGAATCAGCTGCCAATTCCGCAGCAAAACTGTTGAAATGTTAGCAGAAATTATGTACAAATATGGCATACCTATAGATATACTTGAAATATAATAATTTATTGAAGAGTACGAAAAGAAGTTTGATTTACATTTAATTGACCCTCGTATATATTAGGTCTGTGACACACAACTACAGCATTTGTAAAAAATTTGTTACATATGGATAGTATTATTAGTTATTTATAGCTGTGTTGCTGTGACCACGATGTTATGATTTTTCTTGTTTTAATTAAAGCTATTAACTGATGTAATAATTTTTTTCTGTAAAAAATATTCTGGTTGTGAGGTATGATCTATACGAAATGTAATAAAATTCCTTTGATATTAACACATCTTGCGCGGATATTTTCCCGCCAAATTCTCACAGCGTCAGTGTTCCGTCCTACGGAACAGCTGCGGGAAGTTTTCCATCGGCATTTATGACACGAACGTGCCGGTAATACTATTTTTGAGGATTAAGCAGTTTAGCCTTTTTGTCTTTTTCTTCAAACCCTCTTAACGTCCGTAGAGGGACAATAGTTTAATTTTCGAGTCATCGTAATTCCTCAATAGCCAAGAGCGTGTCATAAATGAGGGACTTCCGAAGAGCGCTCAGCCGGTACCCACATGCGACAGGTACACGGGCCCGGAAGAACTTTTCCCTTCGTTGCCGAAATTCGGGAAACCTTCCCGCTCCGAGTGACTCACCCCACCCTCGTTCTCGAAACATGTGCTAAGGGCACAAGAACGGGGGTTGATGGCACTCAGGGCATACCCTGATTGGAGTCTCGACTTTTTGACTTTAACCAATTAGCGTATCATCTTGAGGTGTGGAGAAGTGACCAGTCGAACTCCTCCATATAAAACCGAGTCACTTCGACACCGGGAAAAATACAGCAATCAGAAGTCATACGAGATCAGTCATTCGAGATTCATACGTAAACGTTCAGGACAGTCAATCGAAATCATACGAAAGATCAAACATTTATACGATACAAACCGCGCTTCGATCAGAGTCAATCAGAACATACGAGTCAATCATACAGTCGAAAGGAATTAGAATCATAGAATCATACGTAAATCAAACCTCAAATACAAACAAACCAGTCGTCTAAAGCGATTAAGCGGCGGACGACAGTCGCGATCCTGCCATTCGAGGACGCGACAAAACAGTCAGCAAAGTGCATTCAGAAGAATGCATTTCTGCAACACACGTTTTGTTCTCATGTATATCTGATCTTATCGTAAGAATAATATAAAACACCATCGATAACAATCCACCAAAAATTCATAGAAGATGACTTTTGTCGTTACCCGCGCTCGACTACCAATTCGCACAAAACGACTTTTGTCGCTTTCCGCGCAAAATGTATTAAGCTGCATGGATACGACACATGATTGATTAATGTTTCATGTAGTCTGTCCCTTCTAAAACTTCTCTTTGCTATGCCACCATTTCGGAAAATAAATAATAAATCGTTGATCGCGTTCCTTTTTCGCATCGACCAATTTTGAAATAAATGCGCTGGACAGGTAGGTATTCCGATCAATATTTGAAGGGGGTATTTTGCATTGATTTACATCGGTGAACATCACTGCTTAATTGAGAACGAAACAATCAATGTCAATAATTTCAACTCATGAACGATAACTCAGTAATGTTCCAAATATTTCGCTTGAAAATTCTTAAGTCGTTGAATTTTTCTTAAGTACTGATTTTTCTGCACATTGTTATCAACTCGCTACCTTTGTTTTTTAATATAATTCTGTTTTATAAGAAAGAAGAGGTAATTATACTTTTTTAAAAATAATTAGTTATAATTAATTCATTGTAATTGTATAATACATGCAAGATACATTTTTGATAATTAATAATTACGGAAATATAACAAGAAACAACTTGTTGACGATTTTTGTATCGATTAGAAAAATTATTGCAATATTTTTTATATCATCTACTTTCATAATATTTAACAATTACGTATTAAAATAATTGTTATACAATTTTGAATAATTCTGTTTAAATATACATAGGTTTAAGAGTTTTAGAGTGAATATCTGCGCAAGCATTTTTAGATATTTCTAATTTCTAATTAGAATTAGACTCTTAGAATTTCTTAAATGCAAGACGAAACATAAAGGGTCTCAGGGGTTACGTAGATGAACGCGCAACGATTTCCAGTAGAACGACCTTATTAATTTATCTTTCAAATACATTTCGTGGCATAAATTTGTAATTCTAGAAGTAACGTATGCACCTATAAAATTTGCCTCTGATTCTAACGATTTGTAATTATTTTAATATTAGAAGAGGTTCAGAAGAATCGGCTCTGATTTTCCAAGTAACTATGTTTCATTAATAGAATGCATGTTTATTAATCAAATTTGTCAACAGATGCATTTGTCATAATAGTTGCACGATTTCTTATCTGACAAAAGAATGTTGTGAATAATAATTAGTAAACAACAAATTATCTACACTATTGCTTTAACGTTATTGTTTTCGTTTCAGTAACGATATAGTTTCTCTTTTTTAAATGGCACAATCTGTTATTAGTTTATTTTAGATTCAAATTTGTTACAGATCCGATTTGTTATGAACTCATGGTACATATTATTACATTTCGATATATAAAAAGAAACAATACAAACTAACAAACTTAAGATGTATTTAATACTTGTGGTACCTTTAAACTTACGAGTGTTATGAAAATTCATATCTTTATGTATACTTTTTTATTAACTAAAAAGCTGGAACTTAAATGAAAATTAATTTCACCTTTTAATTATTAAAATGTGTACTTCACTTGAGCGTTTTGTATATTTCCGTATCTTATAATAATAACCTTCATTTCTTCCAAAACTCTATCTAATGTTGTTTTAAACACCAACCAAACAATAGATCGCTTATGAATCAGTTCGAAAACAAAATTTTGAAAGATGATTCGTGTTCTATTCCCTAACTCTTGAAAACTTGTTCATCGGGATTCTCTGCAAGCCTCGATAATTATATTAGTAGCTTCTCGTCGCGATTCCAGTTTACACTACATTACAAACTATCGCAACGAATATGACAGCTGCCTTAAAAATATTCGACTTAAATTTGTTTCGGGTTCTTTTAAAATTAAGGTGACAATAGATTTTTTTTACTTAATGTTTTAATAGAAAATCGTGAAGTGTACGAAGTTTTTCGTAGAGAATCGTGACGTGCGTGAATTTCTTGTCGATATTAGTGACATATGTATTTCCTGCAGATTTATATGCAAACTTTTCCGGTGTTATTTTCAATGAATGCGGGAGCTTTCAACGGATATTTACAGCGTCTGCATGAATGGATTATGTATTAGTGCGAGTTTGAGCCTTGGAGAAACATTAATCCTCTCTGCTCGAAAATCTCACAGGAATTGTTTTAATATGTCCTTGTGGATTGTCGAGTAGCTAGGTTTAATGATACCATTCTACGATTGTGATTTAAAATGTGTCACGGGATCATGTGTGAGTATTGAGTGTGAACGTGCATTTCTGTAGCTATTCAGAGGTAAGTCGTATTCCGTACACAGTTACGACTGAGCATTACTGTGGACTCAGCGACGTTACCTACCGAGTTGCCTCGGTTGCCCGCTCTCAGGCGTCAAATGGTCCGGACTAAACGATTTTTTTAACTAGTTATAATTCATAAACAAAGCCTCAAACGCAAAATCGTTACTCTTGATTTTCGTCTTAGAATGTCTCAGGGAGTTACTCTTTCAATTTTGGCCCAACCTCGTCCGAACACCCTGTATACGAGTTCTGACCTGTCCCTTCCTGTCTCTGTGTCTAAGGCAGGGACCTGCTAGGTAAGCCTTACTGATGAGTCCACTACCAGGTCCCGGACGAAACACCCCTTCCCATTCCTTTTCCTTCTCTCTCACTGTTCCACAACAGCCACAATATAAACAAAAATAAGTGTTATATTATATAATAAAAAAATGAATTCGATAATTCCATTATAAGTAATAAAAATTAGTGACAATTTATTGAAATGTGTGATGTCCGAATATTAATAAGAGTCACTGTAGATGGATGTTCCTCTGGAACTTGGTCACCGAGGGTAACCCGAATAATCAGTGTTATCTGATCCATTATCGATTATCTGTGCAAGGAGATACAGTACAATACTAATGAGGTTACAATAGAAATATAAAAACTGTAGTGTATTTAAGAGTTCAGTAAAGAATCCACACTGAATTTTTGATTGCTTACTTCTATAATCTAAAATTAAGTAAGAAATGTATCAAATATTCTTCCAAATCTTTTGTATTCGATTTACCTGAAGAAACATTCGAATCTCCTTTATTACCACATCTTTCTGAATACACGGAGGGGGGTGTCGAACATTGGAGTACAATTATTTTTTTTTTAATACATTAATGGATGATGTCAACTATGATACACTAATGAATCATTGGTCAGATTCGGTTCAATGGCATTT
>JAOPTO010002376.1:29039-45175 GCA_033822845.1 Tetrapedia diversipes | reverse complement strand
TATGAATTAGTGGCTATATAAAATAAAATTATAAAATTTTTAAGCACGAACGCAGGGAGAGGTATATATAAACATTTTTTTATTGTTTACAGTTTATAATTAACCATCGTATGATAAAGCTTAAAACATTCTCCAACATGCAATCCCGATTGTCTGTTGCATGTTTCGCATATATAGGAAGTTCAAGATGCATGGCTTATTTGAAATTTTCTATCCCGTAGCTGTTACCTTATCTTCTTTAGTGAAACTTGAATACGAGTGACACTTGATACAAGATGCGACAGAACACAAAACTATGTCGAGCCACACGCGACATCGGACTTGCCACAACGAAAAGCGACGTCGAGTGGCACTCGACATCAGACCGCTAAGGGCTAGAGATGGACAGTGAACCAATTATATTTTCATGATTACCGTAATTGATTACTGTAAATAAACATAGCAACCATAATCATTAATCATGTAATTGTCAAAGGTAGCGATCTAGTTCTCTTGCACAACATTGTAATTAATACAGATTACGATGTATTTTAGTTCGTAGTGTCATTCCAGTTAAAGTTCTCAATTAGTTACATAGTTTCATTCTTCGTTCTGTAATTTTTATTCAATGGGGAAAATGAGAGCCTGAGGGTCTACTTCGCGTGATCGCCACTGCCTCGTGGCGAACCGTCATCGCGGCGCGTAGTCAGTTATATTTCTCTTATGATTACTTATTTTTTACACATAGCAACGGAAACCTCTTAATATCAAACTTAAATGTGTATACAGCAATAAATAATTTTAAGAGAATCTTTTACGGAAAGGAAATGATTGTAATTTAAGGTTTTCCAATTTGTGGGCTCGAGCAACCCCCACCTTAAGAGTTCTAGGGTTAAGTAACGAACGTACTGCACAAGATTTCAGCCGTTTGGGAAAGAAAGACGGTAATATGTGAAGCGCAAGAAATATCCGAATCAGTACCTAAGATTACTACAATGTGTAACGATATGTTCAATAAAACGGTATCTACTGAAGCTTATGGAAGGATATTGTATTTAAATAATTAATGCGTAGAGATTAATTTAGGTCGGCCGGATTGAGGGAAAGGTATCTTTAAAATAAACAATACACAGTAACTTTAGGAAAATAATAAATTTATTTATTAAATATCCCGTGGAGGGGGTATAGCCCCGGAGTTGTCAGGGATTTAGCCCTTCCTCCTCTTTGTTTCCGGGGCCGGAGATTGTCTCGGCCTCCTGAAAATCACAAATGAGATCGTGAATTAGTGGCTGTAAGTGTGTTTACGCACTTACGCCGAATATCCCCACTCAGCCGATCGGTGGGACGGGCGGCTCCTCTGCGATCGCAGGGAGCGGTGTGGACTGTATTTACTCGACAGAAAACGTCAACTAACGTGTCTGCCGAGAATGGACGAAAGCAGTCGAAATTAGTCGAACGTGCTTGTCGTCCTGTGTTTTTTGCCGATAGTATGGCACTAGAGAGGGTATGTCGTAATGCGCCTACTCTCTATGCGATTTCTTCAGGGCGTGGACCCTTGTGTCCTCTTATTCCTCTATGGGTCTACCGCTTTAGTTACTATGCCACTAAAACGTGAATCGACCAAGAGGTTCCTGTGCGACTCGCACGGAACGATTGGTGTCTTCTTAAACGTCGTCGTTGGGGAGCACCAGCGAATAGAGACCGGCAGCTGTTTAACTGCTCAATAGAGGCTGAACGGTGTGTATACACCGCGATCACTTAAAGACACTGAGCTCCTTTGCGTTGCGCAAGGAGTGACCAATGCCTCTTTAAGCGTTCTCGCGGGCAAGGGGCCTCGAGGAATTACTCGTGGACTTTAATCCGTAAACGCGGAGTCCTCTGATTCCTCTAAGCTTTCACTTACGAGAAAGATTTGACTCAATTTTCTCGTAAGATCTGGAGCTCGACTCGAGATTCCAGTTATTCAGCAAGCTTCTTTGGCTCTTTGGTCGTGCTGTGCGTAGCCCGTCGACACACCACATGAGTTCAAAGAAAGCTTTATGCAACAATCGACACCTAATATACAAGGGTGAGGAGAGACTTCGATCTCGTTGTCACTCGCTCGGTTGCCAGAAACAGACTGAACGCGATCGGCCGCTTGACTGGCACGTTCGCGTTCGTGTTGACAATTGCCGTAAGGCGGCGATGTCAACGTGAAATAGCGTCTTCTATTTCTCTCCTCTGTTGTCTCTCTTTCTCTCTTATGCGACCTGGCCGATAGATGCGCTCGGTAATTTGGATTCGAAATCGTAACCGGCGCTTCCCGAGGTCGCTGGTTTATTATTATTTTTTCTCCGTTTTTGCCTTGCTCACTGTTACTCGGAGGCAAGGTAACCGGAGCAATGACCGACGAACTACGCGATTAATGTTCTAACGGCTCGAATTTAAACATATTGAGAAGCGAAAGTTTTCATGGTCGAACACAGAGAAAAGAGCCTTTCATTAGATAAACTGTCGGAATACGGGGATTAGCATTTTCGAGGGACTACTGATATCAAAAAAATACCTTTTGAAAAACACTAAGTTCTCACATGAATTGGAATTTCATATTTCTGTATGTGACAGAAAAGGAAAGGTTTGGATAAAAACCTAATAGAGAACTAGAATTAGAATATCTACAACCGACTGTAAAGCACAGCGGAAGCTCCGTGACACTTTAGGACTGCATAACAGCATTTAGAGTGAGAAACCTTGTCTTTATCAAAGGAATTATGGATAAGATAAGGTATACACGAAGGAAATCTGCACTCGAGTACAATTGAGCTGGGTCTATGGGACCCAGATATAAACAGAAAATGTAAATAAAGATTTAAAAAAACGATATCCCAATAGAATTTGAACTCGCACTGCTACTATTGCCGAGTTACTACGCACGCTTGTTTCTAGTTTCTCTTTCTCATTTCATGTGTAATAAACTTCGACAACAACTTTAATGTTGTATATCTCTTGAACTATGAGCTGTCCATTCCCAAACGCGGATATTCTTCATTTTATCTCGATAATATCTACCGCTGTGCAAAAGCTGATCAAGTATTGAAGATCATATCCTGAGACCTCACTTTACAGATACACAAGTACGCGAGTAGTGAAATTCATAAGAACACGGGCATGAAAATCTAGCCATAATTTCACGATTGTGCCCTGACACATTCATATTTTAGCTGTTAATTAAATATGCCAATATTTATGTTGTTCGTAAATGATCTGTAACACATTCTTTACTAAGTTACAGATGAAAATAATGAACATTTAACGTTTAAACTATTAATCCTTTATTTTCATGTAAAAGGACTAAGGTATTTACATTTTCAGAGAGGAAATGATTTCTTTCTTTGAGTTACTATATTTCCAACGCACGATTTATAGATAAATATTCTTTACTTGGTATTATCAATATTTTTAGCAGAACACAATGCATAGTTTGAATATTTTGAAAATTTTCAACACGAGTAAATAAAATAAGATAAATAATTTAAGATACTATGATAACAAACAAATTTTGTGAAAAATGTACTAAGAATAAACATAACACATATATGTGAGGGTGATTGCTAGTTTATTGACGTGTGTATGTTTGTTTGTGTGAAGGGGTTTCTAGAATGAACGGTCAAGAAATTAGAATGAGAAGCAATGTATGGAAAACAAGAAGGATGAAAATATGAGTGAATGGAGTAGAGAATGAAAAAATTGAATGAGGATCGTGAGTGTATAACTTCTGTTTATGGATTGATTGAGAATAGGACGTGTGAATGGGATCGGAAAATTATTACTCCAAATAAATACATTTATATATTTTTAACATTGTCGTTTTCCTCAACAAATGGTAGCAGAGCGTGATTAGTGGTTCAAAAGTGAAAAATGAGTGAAATAATAAAGAGAACGAAGACGTGATACATAATGACGGAAGCGTAGAATATGACCAGCGTAGAACAACTAAACGACACAAATTATTTTCTCTGGAGAGAAAAAATCGAGGGGATCTTAAGGTCAAAGAAACTATAGAAAAAGATTATTAATGTAAAAAAACCTGAGAAGCATAAGCCAGAAGATAATGGGTATGAAGAAAAATTACGAAAATGGAACTAGTGGGACGATGATAATTACATGGTGCAAACAATAATATTAAACACAATGGGCGAAGCTCAAATACTGAGGTATAGCCACGAAAGAAATGCCGGGAGATTATGGAACCTAATAAAATATAATATGGCAGCTGAAAACGAACTACTAAAAACAAGGTCTCCAAGTGAACTGACCAATCTAAAAATGAAGGAGGAAGAAAATGTAAATGAATATGTTGTTTTGTCGCGTCCTCGAATGGCAGGATCGCGACTGTCGTCCCCCGCTTGATCGCTTTAGACGACTGGTTTGTTTGTATCGCGTTTGATTTACGTCTGATTCTATGACTCCGATTCCTTTTGACTGTATGATTGACTCTGATCGAAGCGCGGTTTGTATTGCATAAATGTTTGACTGTTCTGAACATAGACGTATGAATCTCGAATGACTGATTGACTGTGTATTACTGATCTCGTAAGACTTCTGACTGTTGTATGTGTTCTCGCGGTGCCGAAGTGACTCGGTTTTATATGGAGGAGTTCGACTGGTCACTCCTCCATACCTCAAGACGATACGCTAATTGGTTGAAGTCGAAAAATCAAGACTCCAATCAGCGGACGCCCTGAGTGCCACCAATCCCCGTTCTTGTGCCCTTAGCACGCGTTTCGAGAACGAGGGTGGGGTGAGTCACTCGGAGCGGGAAGGTTTCCCGAATTTCGGAAAACGAAGGGGAAACTTCTTCCGGGCCCCTGTACCCGTCGCACGTGGGTACCGGCTGGGTGTTCCTCGGAAGTCCCTCATTTATGACACGCTCTTGGCTATTGAGGAATTACGGTGACTCGAAAATTAAACTATTGTCCCTCTACGGACGTTAAGAGGGTTCGAAGAAAAAGGCAAAAAGGCTAAAACTGCTTAATCCTCAAAAATAGCATTACCGACACGTTCGTGTCATAAATGCCGATGGAAAACTTCCCACTACTGTTCCGTTAGGATGGAACATATGTTAATAGAGCAGAAGGGTTATGGAATAAATGTCAACAACTAGGTACGGATATTGAGGATTATGAATTAAAAATGTTTGTGTTAAAGGGATTGAGAGCAGAATTTGAACAAAATGTAAGAATATTAGAAAGCCAAGTGAACGTGTCCATAAATGATATGAGGTATGCTCTGAAAGCAGAAGAACTAAGGAGAGAAAGGAGACGAGAGGACAAATATACGAGAGAAGAGGAAACTATACGAAGAGCTAAAGAAAACACAAGAGGTGAGATCAAATGCTACAATTGCGGTAAAAGAGGTCATTTTGCAGATCAGTGTCATAAAAAATTTAAATGCTTCAACTGCGATGGAATTGGACACATAGCTGCTGAATGCAAGAGGCCCAAACAAACTCCACCAGGAAGAGGAAGAGGAAATAGGGGAAATTTTCGAGTGAACAACAGAGCAAGAGTGCAAGATACACAAGAGAAGCAGTCACGCGAACGAACGAAAGTGTGATGAGTATAAAAGAAATTATAAACGAAACTGAAAGAGCGTACTTAAGTGATGTGAATTATTATGGTAACAGAGAAAGAGAAGACTATAGCAATATATATATATATATATAGTGAATGGCTTTTAGATTCAGGTTCACCGAGTCACATGACATGTGAAATAGGTATTTTTGGCAACTTGAAATCTTTCAATAGAGAAATAACCGTAGCGAATAAAGAAGGGCGGAAGATTACTTCCAAAGGGATAGGAGGGATAATATTAAATGAAACAGATATAAATAGAAGAATTAAGTTATCTAATGTATTATATGTTCCAGAATTAAATTCTAACGTATTATCTGAGGCAACAATTACTGATCATGGATTTAAGGTATTATTTAATGATAAAAGTGCAATTGTGTATAAGAACAATAACGAAGTGCATGTGAAGGCTGTGAGGAGGGGAAACGAATACTATATTAAAGGAGAGATAGCGACTAAAGAAAAAGCAATTATTACTAAAGAAGATGAAACATGGCATAGAAGACTAGGACATGCCAATGGGAGATTAATCCAACAAATGAAGACTGAGAATCTTGTTTTAGGCATGGAAATAAATGAGAAATTTAACAAACAGTGTGACTCTTGCGTGGAAGGCAAAGCGTATCGAAAAAGCACAAAGTTTGGGATATTGTGAAAATACCAAAAGGGAAGAGAGTGATAAACAATAAATGGATCTATAGTATGAAAGAAGACCCGAATACTAGACAACTACGATATAGGGCTAGATTAGTTGCCTTTGGATGTGCACAACGTCCAGGCTATGATTTTGATGAGACATTTGCACCAGTTACTAGGATGGAATCAATAAGACTGATTTTTAGTTTAGCGGCTGAGAGAGGAAGAATTGTAAAAACATATGACGTGAAGACTGCTTTCCTACATGGATCATTAAACAATGAGATATATATGAAAACGCCTGATGGAAGCGGATACGCAGAGGACGCAGTTTGTAAATTGAATAAAAGTATTTATGGACTTAAACAAGCCGGGAAGTGTTGGAACGAGTATATGACTGAAGAATTGATAAAAAATGGATTATGTCAAGCTAAAGAAGATCCATATGTATTTTATAAGAATGAGGGACAACAATTTATATGTTACGGTATTCATGTGGACGATATAGTGGTAATGTCAAGTGATGACGAAATATTGGGTTGGCAACTAAGTGATTACGAATTTGAAATAAAAATGAAAATTCAAAATTTTTACTTAAAAATATGACTTTATAAAATTAGGTATTGGTTTTTGTGCCATCTTTCAGACAGTGTCATAATTCCATGTTCATGAAACTTTTCATTTTGATCAGCAAAAAGCTGAATTAAATGAGATTTTACATCATCAGTGTTATTAAAAATTCTATCATTTAAATAGTTCTGCATGAAACGAAATAAATAAATAAAGTCTTTCTTTCAAGGTTTCATTTCCATATACGGATCATCACTTCTTGTATGCTTGCGATGCGTTCCTGCCTTTCCGGAAATAATACAATAAAATTTGTCTGAAATGCGTGTTTCATTCTTCCATTTTTAAATTCAGATAAAAACGAAACTAAATATATAATCGATACAATTTTCTTACTAACTAAAGGTGGGAATTCAAATAGCAAGAAAACAATATAAGTTAAGTGCTTTGAACACATTGACAAAACGAAAGAATGTACTAAACCATCTAACGACAAAATCCGCAATCATTTAGTTGCCAACCTAATAGAACAGCGTTACATGAAAAAGATTAGTGAAAAAATAGATATTAAGAATATGGGTGATGCGAAATGTATTTTAGGGCTAAGAGTAGAACAGGAGAAAGGACTAATTTATGTCCATCAAAAAGACTATATTGAGAATTTATTACTTATGTATGACATGAATGAGTGTAATAGCGTGTCGACTCCAATAGATGTTAACGTAAAAATGGACAATTGTGAAAATAGTAAGAAATGCGATGCAAGAGATTACCAAGAACTTGTTGGTAGGTTACTGTTTTTAAGTGTGAACACAAGACCGGATATTGCCTTTGCAATGAGTTGTTTATCACAATTTAATATTTATCCGAGAGAGATACATATGAATGGGTTGAAAAGAGTGCTACGATATCTTAAAAAGACGATTGATTACTGTTTATGTTTTGGTAGAAAAATTGTAAAGAACAGAATTGATTGTGAAGCGGATGCATCATGAGATGCAACCAAAGATGCAAAATCATTTACGGGTGTATTAGTTTATAGGAATGGTGATTTGGTTCATTGGAAAAGTAAGAAACAATCTATAGTAGCCTTATCGTCAACAGAGAGTGAATTGAAGGCTGTGACCGAAGGTGTGAAAGAAGTTATATGGTTTCATAGATTATTAAAAGAGATAACTGGGAATGAAAATGTACTTAAAGAAATAAGAAGTGATAGTTTGAATGTAGTGAAGCTGACGAATGGCGGTAATTTTAAGGCGAGATCTAAACTGTTAAAATGAAGATGTTGTTTCCTGAGAGAAAGTATTAAAGATAATAATATTCATATAACACATGTACGTAGTGATGACATGCGAGCGGATTGTAAGACTACCTGCACCGGGTACGGGCGAAAATGAGACACCGGAGTACAGGACGACAGGCTGCGGGTGGTCGCCAAAAATGTTAGGACCGTGGCATCGGCTATGGCGTTATTTTTAACCGGATGTCTGGTGTCTGTCTGGTTAGAAATGTAGTAAAATTTACGAATGAAACCCAAAGACGCCACGGGACGGTTTGTGTTTGGAAGGACACTTAGCCGTCGTGCGCCGAGGGGTGGATTGTTATAGAATGCGTGGGAAAGCTAGGAAAGGCAGGCGACGCTACATTGCGTTGCCTAAAAGATAGGGCCTTTTGATCACGGAGTGGGGAGGGCTATGTTGCCCTCAGAGAGGGTGATCGTCATCGACGGCCCTGACACTCGTGCTTTAACCATTGCAACAGGCAGTCCTGATAGAGCTCTAGTTTTGCGGTTTCTTACAGGATTGTCTGACAAAAGCACTGAGCGGTCCAAAATTGTATAAGAATGTAAAAGATATTTTAAGAACGAATTGTCAATAAAAGCAAGGAGGGAGTGTGTGTGGGTGATTGCTAGTTTATTAACGCGTGTATGTTTATTTGTGTGAAAGAGATTCTAGAATGAACGGTTAAGAAATTAGAATGTGAAGGAATATATGGAAAACAAGAAGGATAAAAATATGCGTGAATGGAGTAGAGAATGAAAAAAAATTGAATGAGGATCGCGAGTGTACACCTTTTGTTAATTGATTGAATGAGAATATGACGTGCGAATGGGATCGGAGAATTATTACACAAAATAAACATATTTATATATTTTTAACATTGTCGTTTTCCTCAACACAATAGAGTCAAAAAAGCTAGTTGAACACGTAAACAAAAGGAGTAATTTCTATAAATGAGATGTAACCATCCCACGTTTGTTGATTTCAAAATACTGTCTGGATAACAGCTTCCTATAACGGAAGTTTTCAATATTAACCAAACCTCGAGCACGAGAAGATTAAGTAAATGTGAACATGAATTAGTACTGCAGCTACGTAATGAAAATTGATATTATCAAAACATTGTACAATCACTAAGCCGAAATAAATCAAGAATAGTACAGTATATAATAAAAGGAAAGTAACATTATAAATGAAAGACGTATAGAATATCCAAAGAAATTAACATTCTGAAAGGAAAAAATAATGGTACTTGGAATAAAAAATAATTCTCGCACATCTGCACTAAAACTTGTAACAACAGTTAATCATAATTTTAAGAAAGATATATATCAAAGAGTATTGTAGACTAATAATTTCCATACATACTTCGGAAAAAAACGTACACGAAAGAATTTTCAAAAACGTATCTTATTTTGTAACAGAGTGATTTTCTCAAATGAGACCAAATTTAAATCAAAATTCCACTTTGTTAGGATAATTCGGGTATAGAAAGTGTAATATAACCTTAAAACCAAAAATACAATTCCAACTGTTAAACGAGATGTTTTGTCCAATAATGATATCAGAATGCATGACAGCAAGTGAAATAGAAAATCCCACTTATATTGATGGAATTTTAAATAAAGACAGGCTTAATATCCTCAAGTAAATCCTTGAACAAAGAGCAGTTAAATTACACCTACTGAATAAATTTTATTTTCCAAAAGGCAATAATCTTGAACACAGAACTTGAATTGCTGAAAAGAATGAAAATGTAATACGTCTCATCATAATAGGAACTCCTGCACAGAGTACTCACATAAATCCCAAAAAATGCTTTACACTGAAATTGAAAAAGACTCGGAAATTATGGATCAACTTCAAAAAAAATGTAAAAACATAAAATTTGCAAAATGTATAACTCCATCAAATGGGATACAAGGAAGAAATTTGTAGATATTATGGAAATCCAGTATATTGTTAAATCATACTATTCGTACCAAAGAAGGATTAATCAGATATTAGCATCAAAACCTTCAAAATTATTTGTACATTCGAATCATTTTGAATATTTACACTTTATACACCATATTTCATGTTCTCAAATTTATTTATAATTTTACTAATACAATCATAAGACTTCTTTCTTATTTTATTAAAAATTTCACATAGAAAATTGAAATCTAATATATATATATTCAATTTGCTAACTATGTAAGATGACAAATTTATGTCTGCACGACAGACTGCACCGTTGGGGGAAGAGGAAAAGGAATTAACCCACACCTGCTATGTGGTTCGCGTAGGTGACACTGCTGAACATCTTAAAGCATCTAAAGGTGCCTATGGCTACCCTAGTGCTGAGTAACGCTGTATCCTTTTTGTTAATCACGCCGAGACTGATTAATCTATCAGCGGAATCGCCACTCCAGATACCTCTCCAGTTGAGTGTAGCTGATGTAATTGCTACCTGTCGGGTATTGAATTTTGCTCTTATATTTTCCCCAATTTTAACGGTGTTATATTTCCGCACTTTTTGTTGGTGCGCTCTGCCAAGGCTCCAGCTGTCCGTAACTATTTGCGCATCCACAACGATGGTTTGGTCTTGCTTAATAGCCACGATGTCTGGTTTGACTATGCCGCTTCGGATGTTGAGACGAGGTTCTACATGGACTGCATAGCCGCGATTGTCCAGGCTCCTTTGGATGTAGTTGACTACGCTGTTATGCCTGTCAATCCTACATCCATTGGTTCGATGGCATTGTTGGACAATATGGTTTGTAGTTTCCGCGGCCATGCAGCCAGCGCGGCATAGTCTAGAATTTCCAGGACGTCCTCTTGTTGTCCGTGATTTTGAAGGAAACCCATTTATTCGGACCTTGACGCAGTTAATGTAGTCCCTACCAGTTAACAATCTGGAAGGTTCTTGTACCCACCGATGGGATTGGTTGTTATAACTGGCTTCCTTCTATCCACAACCATCGACGGAATTATACAACTTTTGGGACCAGTGGATGGCAATATCGTTACTACAGGTAAGCGTTTTCCCGTTCAGTCGAAGCCCTCTGTCCACTCTTTGCATTTCTAAGGCCATGTAGGCATTGGCGCTTGTCAATGGCTCCAGGTTTGGAAATCGAAGATGTTCAAGCCTGAATTTCCTGATCAATGGAGCGATCCATCTTAGTGAAGGTAGACCAAGACCTCCATGTTTTACTGGAGAGTGAAAGAATGCAACAGGGACGTCTTTAGGCAGATGGAGCCATTTTCTCGCCGCAGCTTTGATTACACGATCGGTCTTATTTGAACACCCTACCATGATGTTATCCTGCGTGCTAACATGATAAAGCTGGGGTATTAAGATCGTACGCATGGCATGTAACCTTTGTTGCGGTTTAAGTGGTGCCTTCGTGAGCTTCTCGATTTTGGATAGTAACTCGATGTGTGGCTGGTATTTGCATCGACCGTCCGTCGTAAATTTGATCCCCAGGTAAGTCCACTGATCTGTACGCTTCAGTGATGGTAGTGATTGACTACCAATTTTAAAAGTACGCTTCTCAACTACCGTTTTTTGTTTGTTTAGGTTGGCCTTTAATGCTGATTGAAATGCATTTCGATGAGTTGAGCATCAGGCCACAACTAGCTATAAAACTGTGAGTTGAATCTAGGAGCATCTAGAGACCAGGAGGTGTTGATGCAAACAGCACTAAGTCGTCGGCGATTGCGGTGGCATTGGTTTTCGCGCTTCCAATAAAACATCCTACTTCTTTGGGGAGGCCTCGAAGTAACCTGTCGATTACGATATTAAATAATATTGGAGATAATGGGTCACCTTGTTTGACCCCCCTGCAGGGTTTTATTGGAAGAGATTCCCATCCACTTCCTATTAGTTTTGTTTCCGATGCCGAATATAGATATTTAATATATTGTGTAAGGCCATCGGGGATTCCGTAAGACCTTAAAATGTCCATGAGGGCGGAATGTGAAATGGAATCAAACGCCTTATACACATCGAGCAAAACCATGTAACACGAGCTGTAGTTGATATTGCTGTTACGTAACAGGAGGTCGATCACAGTTGTGTTGTCAGCGCATCCGTCGGTTGGTAAAAAGGCACGCTGTCGGGGGTCGAAATTTATGGCTGTCATAAGCCTTTTAGGTATTATACTATGGCGTTGCCGAAGCATAATGGATGGTACAGTAATTGGTAGAAAATCGCCTGGCTCATTGGCATTAACTTTTTTAGGAATGAAGATCGTTTTGTCTATAAGATGTTCAGAGATTCTACCGCACCAAAGAAAGAGGTTAAAAACTCTCATAAATATTTCTATTGGAACAGCTTTTATTTGTCTCGCGGTTATTCCATCGGGACCTGGAGATGTTGACGATGGTAATCGAGCATTTTTAACTTCATCACAGGTAACCGGACTCCATGCATTCCTTAATTCTTGTCTAAGATCGTCGATTCCGGGCGTAGATGTATTTTTCTGTTCCATCAGCATACGCCAGAAGGGTTCCATAACTTCCCTTGGAGGTTCGATAGATAAAAATGGATCTTCCAGTATGGACTTGATACATCTACTCCGATGTTTCAACCAATTACGTTGTGTCATGGCATATTCATGACGTACCTTTTTCTTATTGGTACACGGTGGTTGTCGTAGAGGAACAATAGCTGGGACCCCTTCTCGTACTCTCAAAGGTAATATATCAAGAAGATAAGATGACAACTTATAAAAGGTTTCATCTTTTCCAGCAACGGTAGCTTCATCAATTATAGATTGAACACGGCGTACGCAGTATATATCTTTCTCAAATATCGGCTGAGACCGAAGGTATTCTATAAATTCAACTTGTTGAGAAGATCCTGCCTGTTCCGTTACATCTGCAATTGACGTTTCAGGTGGCTCAATGTCGGTCACACTTAGAGCAGAGAGGGACTCAAGCTCATCTATGAATCGACGTACCGCTGACTTGTATGTATCCGTACGACGTGTACCTTTAATTGCTTCTATAGTTCGGTGGGGAAAGATTGCGTGCAACTCCTGATTCATGAAGCGTGGATTATGGCTGACTGTTAGTTCGGCCTCTCTTCGCGCAAGCATTAACAGTTCTTCTTCGGACCACCGTGCCTTAACATCAGTGCGCAACATCATGCGATCACGCTCAACTGGATAGACTTTTTTGATGTGAACGCCCAAACCTATCCTGGAGGCAAAAGATCTGTTACAAATAAAGCAGGTGTGTGTTGAAGGTAAAGGAGAAGAGGGAGATTGTTGGTGCGCTTGGTCTGTGGACCTAGCGCTTGTCATCCGAAGCTTGTTATTTTGTGAAGCGCCAACAAGTAGAAGGTCGAGCGGGCTGGCAACCCACATGACCATTAAAGACTTCCTCCGCTAGCCGGGCCAAACGAGATATTCCCGTTTATCGCGTTAACGGCGAGAACCACGAGGAGGTGGAGGATAGGCATGTCTATGATCTCTCTATTAAGAGAGTCATAGTTACTCCTGCCAGAATTCTCTTCTCCCTTAAAAAAAAAGAATAGCCAAATGCCTCGTCATCTAATTAGTGACGCACATGAATAGATTAACGAGATTCCCTCTGTCCCTATCTACTTTCTAGCGAAACCACTGCCAAGGGAACGGGCATTGAAAAATTAGCGGGGAAAGAAGACCCTGTTGAGCTTGACTCTAGTCTGGCATTGTAAGGAGACATGAGAGGTGTAGCATAAGTGGGAGATAGTAACATCGCCGGTGAAATACCACTACTTTCATCGTTTCTTTACTTACTCGGTTAGGCGGAGCGCGTGCGCCGGTGTTTCGACCCGGTTGTCACGGTGTTCTAGAGCCCAGCGTGTAAGAGTGGTGTGAGGCCTTCGCCGGCCGATTGCCAAAATACGCCCGCGTGATCCTGTTCGAATACACCGCCAGGCGGGGAGTTTGACTGGGGCGGTACATCTGTCAAAGAAAAACGCAGGTGTCCTAAGGTCAGCTCAGCGAGGACAGATGCCTCGCGTAGAGCAAAAGGGCAAAGCTGGCTTCATCTTGATGTTCAGTACGCATAGAGACTGCGAAAGCACGGCCTATCGATCCTTTTGGCTTGAAGAGTTTTCAGCAAGAGGTGTCAGAAAAGTTACCACACGGATAACTGGCTTGTGGCTGCCAAGCGTTCATAGCGACGTCGCTTTTTGATCCTTCGATGTCGGCTCTTCCTATCATTGGGAAGCAGAATTCGCCAAGCGTCGGATTGTTCACCCGCCAACAGGGAACGTGAGCTGGGTTTCGACCGTCGTGAGACAGGCTAGTTTTACCCTACTGATGACTAGTCGTTGCGATAGTAATCCTGCTCAGTACAAGAGGTTAAAAAAAGTACATTTCGGAAAGAGGTTCGGGCGATATCGCGGATAGCGACGCCCCTGGATTCGCGACCTCTGAATTGTACATTCTTAAACGCAACGGTAATCGAGCAATGTTTAACGGCAGATTCGGTAAACATCGACGCGGCCTTGGCATTTGTTGCTCGAGGTAATCGAGCCGCAAGGTAGAAAAAAGATGTTTAACGAATCCCTAACGTCCGTGGCTCGTCAAATTTGAAATTTTAACTAACGTTGTGAGAAAGGGCGTTTATATGCGAGTGAGAGAGAAAGACATACTTCGTCTGCGTGGTATTTAATACCGAGTGCACGCAGACGAAGGAGCATTCCGTTTCGAAATTTTGCCTCGCGCAGAAAAGTATAGTTCAATATCTCAAACGGAAATAATCACGGAGTTGAAGTTTGTCGAAAAGAAAGGTACGGGAACGTTACGCGTTTCGTGGTTTCGTCTATCGATCATACATACGGGAGATTCTAGAATTGGACGTGGCTTTCTCCAATTCTAGATTCAAGCATTTTGCATCCTGTAGCTCCGTGATGTCGGTGAACAAACATGAGTTGCATCTGGTTCACCGACAAAAGTCACCTGGATTCCTCTGGACACGAGGAAAGAACAGTCGATGATCTCCGACTATCGGAGCTCGACCATGGCGGTATTAATCACCTATTCTGTTCGGTGTATCCCTGCTGTCCAATTCGTGAAGCATTAAGGGGATATACGCCTACAGAGTGGGGTACGCTCTTTCTTAAAACCTGCCTACCAACAGCAGGTGTATTCTAGTGGAGGATAATGGTCCTGCTCCCGTGCACCAAGTGAATTGGGGACGCCCGTTCACGCACAGGGGGTCTTACTGAAAGTCCTAGAATACGCTCGATCCGTGCACGATTGAGCTACGGTCGTTCCTTCTAAACTGCAATGGCTATGATGCTAATTGAGCTACGCCTGTCGCAGTGTAGGTCCGGCGGTGCATGCACCAATAATGCAGAAACAATGCGAGGAGGCCCCAGCCGCTCTGCGAAAGAAATACTGGAGGCGCTCTGCAGTTTCTGCAGGTCCATGCGGCCAGCCATAATGGACTACGCATTACGTGTGTCCTTACAACGCACACGTAAGGGGAACGAGCGGAAGAAGGCGTTGTGTGTATTACGATGGAATCGTCTATGTAGTAGACAAGTCGAATACACACATGAGAGAGTAGATCCTTGGTGTTTACCAAGACGTAGTCTAAACACAACGACGCGTCTGATCTATATGTGTTGAGCATTGCGATGCTCAACACTAATCTCTTAACAGGATTAATTGCCGCCGCAAGAAATCGTCGCGACACGGATTATCGCCGTGCAATAAGCCGACGATTCGGACCTGACAATAATAATATTTATCTTGTAAAATTCATACAGTCCACAATTGTTCGCAGGTGAAGACCCTGACCAGCCCGACAAGCCGGACCACTCGACAAGGCCAGGCAAATACAAATCGGGCCAAGGAGCAGGCGCAACCTCTCTTTATTTTATTTTTGCTATTCGTTATTCTAATTTGTATAATTCAAATAAACGGTGTTCCGCATCGGACACCAATATAAATATACCTCAGCGTTGACAGTTCTTAACCTTGTCGATACCACTCTCCCTCTTCTGGCGAATCGAAGACTAGGGCCTATAGTTCTTTTCAGAATATACCCTAGTCGAGTTTAAAGTTTTTTAAACAAA
>JAOPTO010002376.1:0-27500 GCA_033822845.1 Tetrapedia diversipes | reverse complement strand
AACCGATATGACTGGAGCAGGCGCCCGACCATGTTACAGACAATAATACGAAATACTCGGAACACAGCTAAACCCGCTACAATACTTGCAATAGATCTAACCAAAGCCTTCGATCGAGTATCAACAGTATCAATAATTGACGCACTACGAAAAAGAGGGGTTGATATACACACCACCCAGTATATCATGGACACCTACAAAGACATTACAACAATTATTGAGTGTCACGGCCTAAGATCTAAGTCTATACATCTCAACCGAGGCGTCAAACAGGGAGATCCCATGTCAGGATTTTTATTTAACACGGTTTTGGACGACTTGATACAGAAGTTGAACCAAAGAGAAGGCATCAGAATAAATAAAACCAAAATTACATGTCTTGCCTTCGCCGATGATCTTGTTATAGTAGCGCCTACACCGCTTGCTATGCAAGGCCATATTAACATCATGGAGTCTTTTTTTGCCAAACATGAATTTGAAGTAAACGTGGCTAAATATGCGGCGTACCAGATGATCAGAGTACCTGGAACGAAAAGAATTGCTGTCCTCACAAAGCCAAAGTTGAAAATAAACAATAGCTATATATCAACAATAGGAGTCACCACACAATTAAAATATCTTGGTCACCAATACACGTACACAGGATCCACCTTCGCAACTGTTTCTAAAATCGATGATATGCTCACCAGACTAGCAGCCAGTCCACTTAAGCCTTCGCAGAAAATAAACATGTTACAACGCTATTTAATTCCCCGACTACATCACGGGCTGCAAACTATGGACATCACGTGGAAAAAGTTAACATATATCGACAACAGCATTATAAAATTCGTTAAAAAGGTCTTACATCTACCTGTAACCACGCCAACCCCGTATATTCATGCTCCCATGAAAAGTGCAGTCTGGGCATTCCATCCATGCGTCTTCACATTGCTACAGTGTACCTACGCCGTCTTGAAAAGCTAAGTATACGAGGTGATCCTGATGTACAAGCTGTAATGAGCACGGAAATAGTTAGTCAACTAAAACAGAAACTCCAACGAATTATAAAAGACATTCATTCAAATACTAAAACAGCAGTACAAAATTATTGGACAGAGCAGCTACAAACCGACAGGACAGAGCACTGGGTGCTGGATTAAAGTCTATGTCACCGGGTATATCCACTTGGATTTATAATCCTCCGAAACACTGAACAGGCAGGGACTATATTGGTGCTGTCAATCTAAGAATCGGTCTTCTACCAACCAAAGGTGCCCCATAGATGAAGGATACTAATTGTAGGAATGCGTCATGCCAGGGAACACGCGAAACTTTATACCATGTACTTCAACGTTGTCCAGTAACACATTACAGCCGTATCAATAGACATGACAATATAAATAAAATAGTTAAGGAGTCAATAAACCAAACAGGAAATAAGTGTGAGGAAATTCCACAAATAACAATAAAAGCAAACACGTACATACCGGACCTCATAGCACTAAAAGACAGAAAGGCATACATAATAGAAACAACAATAGCTTACGAAACTAAACCTAAATCGTTGGATAATGCGCACAAAATCAAATATGACAAGTACAACACAATAGAAATTCGACAAAAAATAAAACAAATGTATAGCGTTGACGAAGTCCACATCTTACCTTTTGTAATCGGAGCACGTGGATGTTGGCACACAGAAAATGACAAAGTATTAAAGACTTTCTACCTCTCTCGTCGACTGCGTGAAATCTCCACCACTCAAGCACTCCAATGGGGTGCCTCCATCCATTGACTATTTATGAAGACTGTATAGAGGAAGCGGCGTCTGCATGTAGACCCTGGAGGGACGATTTGACAACTTGACTAATAAAAAGATATGTACAAATAATATCATGTACATAAGAACCAAAATAGAAGCTGAATATAAATTATAAATATAGCCTACCAGTGGGCATAAAATAACACCTTAATACACTGGGCAAATTACGGCATTAAACAATAAATGCGCAAATGTAACAGCCAAATGCTTCGTCATCTAATTAGTGACGCGCATGAATGGATTAACGAGATTCCCTCTGTCCCTATCTACTCCCCTCAGGGGCTACGGTTGACCGTTGTTGACCGTGGTACGGGCTTAACGACCCCGAGGTACCCGAGTCAAGATCACACCGTAAACCTGTGGTCATGTTTCGCAGGAACGGGGGTCTTGCCTTAACCGGCCGGACCGCGAGGATGACAACCTCTATAAAAAATCCCTTAATCCCCAGGGCTATGGTGCGCGGCCCTGGGGTACCACCCCGTCACCAGACGCACGGGGGGGTGGCTGGTGGGTGCACCAGCCTGCGAGCGACCAGCCTTGGGATACCTGGCGCCCTCCCACTGTAGTTAGCCTTATCCGGGCATAGGGGGCTCTGCGCGGATCGACGTTTTTTTTCCCGCCATGCTCGTGGGATCATTATGGAAAATGAAAAAATTATAAATAAACGGAAAGGAAAAGGGAAGGGCGCGTTATGTGACGATACCGGTGAGTTGCCGGCGGGCACGTCTTCTCGACGTGGCTCGCTGAGGGGGGCGCTGGAGCCCGAGGCGATGGACGTGCAGCCGTTCGTCGATCCAGCCAGTATTAGTGTGTGTGTGAGTGCGAGTGGAGGTTCGAGCCGGAGGCCGTCTGTATGTAGTGTAGGCAGTGTGCTGAGTGATTCGAATAGTGTGAGTGATGGGCGAAAGAAAAGGAAATTGGGAAATGACTGCGGAAAGGATGACGATGTGGATGAGTTGTCTGCTGTACGAAGTGTGAGCCAGAAGCTGCGGAAGCTTGTAATGAATGATAGCAATAGGATTTCGAAGAGTGCGGGTGAGGTAATATTAGGTGTGGCTGCGGAGTATGAGGAGTGCATTATGAGACTGATTGCGAAGAACGAAAGACTAAAGGGTCGCCTGGAGGAGCGAGAATTTATGAATACGAACCGCATGGAAGGGAGTGGAAACGGCTCGTATAGTAGTGTGGCTGCTAGAGTGAATGTGAATAGGACGCGTGTGGAAGGAGTGAGTGAGGGGCAGCGTGCAAGGGTGAATGAGTCGACATATGCCGTGGTTGTTAAGTCTGCTAATGAGCGTGATAGTGTGTCTAGTGAGGTGATTAAACAAAAGGTAATGAAGGAAGTGAGTGGTTTATTAAATGTGAGAGTGAGAGCGATCAGAAAGACGAGGGGTAATGGTATAGCTATAGAAACAGTGAGTGAGAGAGAGCGGAGTGTGATAAGAGAGTGTGATAGGTTTAAAGAGATGGGCCTGAAGGTGGAAATGCCGAAGAAGATTGGCCCTAAACTGATCGTGTACGATGTCCCCTGTGACATGACTAATGATGAATTTATGAGGGAAGTGTACGAGAAGAATTTGAAAGAGTGTGTGAGCGTAAGTGAGTTTAGAGAGAGAGTGAGAATTGTGAGTAGAACAAATAAGAAGGATGCAAAAGAAGGTAATATTATATTAGAGATGAATATGAAAGCGAAAGAGAGATTGATTCATCAGGGACGAATGTACGTGAAATGGGCGTGTTATAAAGTGCGTGAATTTGAAAGTGTGATGAGATGTTTTGGATGCTTGGGGTATGGGCATATGATGAGAGAATGTAAAGGCAAGGAAAGAGTGTGCAAGAAGTGTGGCCAAACTGGGCATGTGTTTAAGGAGTGTAAAGAAACGAGTGTGTGCTGTAATAATTGTAGAATGAAAGGTAGTAAGCATGATCATTCGATTATGTCTGTGCAGTGTCCTGAGTATGTGAAAATGGCTGAGCGAATGAGGGAGCGTATCTGTAATGACTGAGGATGGACTGATGAATGTGGTGCAATTGAATTGTCAGAGGGCGTATGCTGTGGTATGCGAGTTGGGCGTGACGATGAACAAAGAGAATGTAAGTGTGGCGCTCCTCCAGGAACCGTACGTGGCGCATGGTGGGGTGAAAGGGCTGCCAGCCCACATGAGAGTGTATTTGTGTGATTGTGCTAAGGCTGCTGTGGTAGTGAATGATGAGGATATTGAAGCTATGGTTGTGAATGAGTGTACAAATGAGTTTGGTGTGTGTGTATGGTTAAAAGGTGTGTTTGGAGAAATGTATGTTGTTTCCATGTACTGCAGATTCGGTTGCGATTTGGAGCCATATTTGCAGTACATGGACAGGGTTGTGCGATATGTATGTGGAGTGCCTGTCGTTATTGGAATGGATGCGAATGCTGTTAGTGATTTGTGGTTCAGTAAGGGTGAAAGGAAAGGAAGAGAGCCTGAGGTCCGTGGAGAGATGCTTGAAGAGTGTATAATGCAAATGGGATTGAATGTCTTGAATGAAGCGAGTGAATGGTTTACATTTAGTGGTGCAAATGGAGAGAGTGATATTGACGTTACGCTTGGGTATGGTCTGGATGGGAAATATGAGCATGAATGGCAGATTAAGTGTGACTGGAGTATGAGTGATCATAATCTGATATTGGTGCGTATGTGGTACGGAGTACCGAGTATGAATGAGAGTATGAATGTAAGGAAGAGATGGAGTGCTAAGGATGTGGATTGGAACGAGTATGCGAGGGTTCTTAGAATGAATGCAGAGGAGTGTGGATTGGAGCAATTTAGAAGTATGAATGTGAATGATAAGGCTAGAATACTGCATGAATGGATAACGAGTGCGAATGACATGAATATGAGAAGACTCAGAAGAGAAAGTCGGCGGAGAGTGCATTGGTGGAGCAGTGAGTTGAGTGACCTGAGAAAGATGGTCCGGAGGGACAGAAGGAGGTTTCAAAGGGCAAGGAGGCAGCAGGATGCGAGAATGGATGAGTATAGAATGATTCTTAGGCAACGTATGAATGAGTATAAGTATGCAATTAAGAATGCCAAGGAGAGTGATTGGAGAGAATTTGTTAGGGTCAGGGGAAACTCTGACCCATGGAGTGATGTGTATAGAATTTGTATGCAGAAGTTTAGAAGTGTGGACTTGGGTAGTATAAATGATGGAACGAATGAGAGGCGAACGTGGAAGGACAGTGTGAATGTGTTGCTAGCCACCTTCTTTCCCTCCGGAAGGGTGATAGAAAGAGAGAATGAGAGTGTGACTGATATGAGAATTTATGAGAATGCCTCCACCGATGTGGATGAACGTGTGTTTGAATGGGATGAAATCGATAAAGCAGTGAGTGCGTGTAAGTCAGGCAGGGCACCTGGTATGGATGGAATAACGGCTGAAATGATTAAGATTGTATGGCGTGTGATACCTGAGTATGTGAAAATGCTGTATGATGACTGTGCGAATGAGTCCTACTTCCCGGATGAATGGAAAGTGGCGAACGTGGTTGTGCTGCATAAGTCCCCTGACAGACCACGGTCGGACCCAGCATCTTACCGACCAATTTGTCTGCTCCCTGGGTTTGGAAAAGTCCTTGAGCGAATGATGGTGAATCGACTAGAGTGTAGAACGAATGGGAAGCTGAATGAGTGTCAGTACGGTTTCCGTCATGGGAAATCGACTGAGGATGCCTGGTACGATGTTAAAAAATGTGTGAGTGACTGTGATAAAAAGTATGTGTTAGGTGTGTTTGTGGACTTCCGGGGAGCTTTTGACAATCTGTTGTGGGGACCGGTAGTGGCACAGCTACGTCGGTATGATTGTAGTGAAGTAGGGTTATGGATGAGCTATTTTAAAAATAGAAAAGTATGCATGATCGGAAGGAATGAGGTTGTCTGGCGAGTGGTTGAGAGGGGATGCCCGCAGGGATCAGTGTGTGGCCCTGCGGTGTGGAACCTTGCAATGGATGAGTTATTGAACGACCTAACGAGGTATGAATGTAAGATAGTTGCGTATGCGGATGATCTGTTGGTTATGATTGAAGGAGGAAGTAGGAGTGAGGTTGAAAGATTGGCGGCTGATTGTATGAGATGTGTGGATGCATGGGGCAAAAATGTGGGATTGGAAGTGAGCGAGAAGAAAACGGTGTGCATGTTGATGAAAGGTGCTTTGTCTGACAGAAGAGAAGTGTGTCTGAGAATGAATGAGAAAAGAATTCGGTATGTGAGAACAGTGAAATACCTGGGTGTATGCATGAGTGAGAGAATGGGTTTCAAGCCACATCTGGTGTGTATAAAGAAAAAGATTTTAAACAGCGTCGGATGTATGAGGAGGGTACTCCGGAAAGAATGGGGACTGGGCAAGAGGTGTATGAAAGTAATGTATAAAGGATTGTGGACAGCATGTGGCATGTATGGGGCGAGTGCATGGGGAGGAGTTTTGAGATTTAAGTATGGAAGGGCAATGCTGAATGGATGTCAACGTGTGGTGATGTATGCATGTCTGAGTGTGTGTAGAACGGTCTCCACGGAGGCCATGCAGGTCCTCATGGGAGTTCCTCCGTGGGACCTGGAGTGTGAAAAACGGTGTGCTATGTATAAGATTAGGGCAAATGTGAGTATGAATGACGAGGACCTAGTTGCGAATGAAGAAATTAGTGGACGAAGCATGGAAGAATGCAAGAAGCTGGTGAATGATAAGGTATATGATAAATGGCAGGAGAGATGGAATGAATGCGAGAATGGGAGAGTGACGTATGAGTGGATCAAGAATGTAAGATTTGCGGGTGAGTCTCTGGGTTTTGTTCCAAGTATGTATGTGTGCTTTTTATTGACTGGGCATGGAAGCATGAAAGATTTCCTGTACAAGCGTGGGTTGGCAGAGAATGCTAGTTGTATGTGTGGTGCTGAACGTGATGATTGGAAGCATGTGCTGGGTGAATGTGAGTTGAGTGAAGAGTATAGGGATTTAAACGGAATGGGTGTTAAGCTAAGAGAGGATGGAAACTTGGACGTGAGTGGTGTGCTTGAAACGAAAGAAAGGTATGAGTGTCTGAGTGTGTATGCAAGGAGAGTGTTCGAGGCGAGAAGGAGAGCATGTGGGGCGGCTGTGCGTCCACCGCCTCAGCGCAGGAGGGACACTGGGCTAGTTAGTCCGGTGGACCCTGGGGAGTAACGCCCCCACGTTCCGAGTTGGCCTCAACCAGGTCGAGGTTTGCAAGGACCTCAATGGGTAGTGGGTAAATCCCACGACGAGTATGACCAGTATGACTTCGAACACTGGTACCGCGGGGGTTGACACGTCGGCCCACGGAGGGGGCTTCTCCCTCCGTCGTCAACCATGGGTTGGACTCGCGGGGGCAGTGGTACAGCCTACATCGCAGGCTAGAGGCGCTGGATCGCCTCGGCGGGTGAGCTGCGTCATCACAGCTCGGGCGCTGGCCTGCAGAGCCAGCAGGGATGTTAGAAAGGTCCCGCCCTCACCGAGGGTGACCTGGTGAGCTTGCACTCCCGGGTTGATACGGTAGCTCCTGTGGAGGTTTTCCGGGGAGCGCGCTGGTTGAGCGTATCTCAACCCCTCGCCCATGGGGGCCGTGTGGATAAGGTCTTTGACCAGGTGCCGCACGTAAAATCAAATTGACGTATGTCCCTATCTACTCCCCTCAGGGGCTGGGTTGGCCAGTGGAGGCCCCAGTACGGGCTTGACGAACCCGAGGTGCCTGAATCGTTGGCGTACCCAGGCCATGGGCAAGTTATTGGGTAGCGGGTCTCTTCGGAGACTCAGCCTGGAGTATGACCAGTATGACTCTAACACTGGTACCACGGGAGGTTGACTTGTTAGCCCGAGGGTCGGTGTCCCCCTCAGTCAACCAATTGGTGTTGGCCTCGTGGTGGCAGATGGTATGGCCCATATCGCGGGCGAGGGGCTGATACCCGGCGGGGGAGCTGCGCTCAATCAGCTCGGGTGCCAGCCTGCTCAGCTGGAAGTGATTTTAGAAAGGTCGCCCCCCATACCAGGGTTTTTGTCAGCTTGCACTGTTCGGATAAAAAGGTAGCAGTCGTGGTCGGCGGCTGCGCGCTGGTTGAGCGTATCTCAGCGTATGGATTAAGGTCCATGACCAGGCGCCGCACGTTAAATCTCACTCGACGTTTGTCCCTATCTACTCCCCTCAGGAGCTATGGTTGATCGTCGTTGACCGTGGTACGGGCTTAACGACCCCGAGGTACCCGAGTCAAGATCACACCGTAAACCTGTGGTCATGTTTCGCAGGAACGGGGGTCTTGCCTTAACCGGCCGGACCGCGAGGATGACAGCCTCTATAAAAAATCCCTTAATCCTCAGGGCTATGGTGCGCGGTCTTGGGGTACCACCCCGTCACCAGACGCACGGGGGGTGGCTGGTGGGTGCACTAGCCTGCGAGCGACCTCCTCAGGGCACATGGCGACCCCTTGAGTATAGAGCCTTCTCCCCGGAAAGGGCGTCACCCGGGGAGTGATGTATAGTTCGTCCCATCTCGTGGGACCCATATGGATAAGTTTGTTAAATTGGGGGACTTGGGGGAGGGGGTTAATGATAACCGAGACTTGGCCGATACGGCGATGGACGTGGATGAGAAGAGACTGGCGTCGTCCTTCAGGGGTCGCGGCGCCAGTCTGGCATCAAGGAGTGTGAGCCCTGCAAAGAGGCTGAAGCGTATGAGTGTGTGTGAGAATGTGAGTGTGAGGAATTTGAGGAATTGAATGCGATACGTATGATTGGTGCGAAAATGCGAAAATTTGTGTTTACCGATGGAAATAGAGTATCTACGGCTGCGAGTGAGTATATATTGAATTGTATGAGTGAGTATGAGGAGCAAATGATGTGCATGATTGCTAAGAATGAGAGGCTTCAGGAAAGGCTGGATGAATGTGAGAAGCGTGCGAGGCAGAGTGTTATGACGCAGCAGGCCGTGTCCTTCGCGAACGTGGCAGCTAATGGTGCTGCCAATAGTGTGAGTGTGAGTGATGGAATGCGTGCTACATGTGTGAATGAAAAGAAGAATTTGTATGCTGTGGTAGTGAAGTCTAAGGATGAAAGTGTGAAGATGACTAGTGACCAAGTGAAAGAAAAGGTGTTGAAAAATGAGAGTGGAAGTTTGAATGTACGTATAAAAGCTGTACGAAAGACGAGAAATGGCGGTCTCGCTATTGAGGCCGCCAGCGAGAAGGAGATGAAGATGTTGAGTGAATGTAAGACCTTCGATACCTTGGGTCTCAAAGTTGAGCCACCTAAGAAGATAGGTCCCAAAGTAGTGGTGTATGATGTTCCGAATGAGATGACTAATGAATGCTTTATGAATGAATTATATCAGAAGAATGTGAAGGGTGCATGTGCGAGTGTGAGTGAATTCAAGGAGAGAGTGCTTATCGTAAGCAGAATGAACAAGAAAGGAGCGGATGTTGGGAATGTTATTTTGGAAGTAACGAAAAGAATGCGTGATGTTTTAATGAGTGAAGGACGAGTGTATGTAAACTGGAGGTCGTGTAGAGTGAGAGATTTTGTGAATGTTCTAAGATGTTTTAAGTGCCTTGCTTTTGGGCACATGACGAGAGAGTGTAGTATGAAAGAGAGACTGTGTTCCAAATGCTGTGAGAGTGGGCACTTGAAAGAACAGTGCAAAAAAGAGAGTGTATGCCGGAATTGTAAATTGAAAGGGAGGAAGTCGGACCACTCGGTCCTGTCCGTCGAGTGTCCGGACTATGTAAGAATGCTAGAGCGTGAGAAGGCGAGGATAACTGATGATTGAGAGGACTGTGAATGTGTTGCAGTGCAATTGTCAGAGGGCGTATGCGGTTATGTGTGATTTGGGCAGTGTGATGTGAGAGCGCGGTGTGTCTGTAGCCCTCTTGCAGGAGTTGTATGTGACAGAAGGACGCGTGAATGGTTTACCTGCTGGATGGCGAGCGTTTGTGTGCGAAAGTGCTCCTACTAGGGCAGCAGTTGTGATTAATGATCCAACTGTTGAAGCGATGTGTGAGAGTGAATGTACTGATGAGCATGGTGTCTGTGTGTGGATGAAGGGAGACTTCGGTGAGTTGTACGTGGTGTCCATGTACTGCAGATACGGTAAGGATATCGAACCGTACCTGAGGTACATGGACAAAGTGTGTTAGTGATTGAGTGGGAAGCGTGTATTGATCGGTATGGATGCAAATGCTGCCTCCCCCTTGTGGTTCAGCAAGGGTGGGGGTCGCAGTCGTGAGAATGAGATGCGTGGTGGAATTTTGGAAGAATGGATGTTGGCGAATGAGATGACTGTGCTGAATGAGCCGAGTGAGTTTTATACTTTCTCGGGTATGAGAGGGCAGAGTGACATCGCTGTCACTCTGGTGAATGGGGTTCCTGCTGGGTGTCGGTATGAATGGGAAGTGAAGCATGGCTGGGGCATAAGTGACCATAATATGATCCTTGTGCGTATGATTTACGGAGAGAGTTCGTCGAGCCTGTTGGTTAAAAGTAATAGATGGATATGTAAGGGTGTGGACTGGGAAGGGTATGTGAATGAGTTGCGAGAACTGGCAGAGTTGCAAGGTGTGGATGCAATGAATGAGACAAGCGTGGAAGGAGTGCTGAGATGGGTCTCACAATGGATCTGGGCTGCGAGCGACAAATGGATGAAAGTAAGTAAACCGCGGCGTGATAGGAAGGTTGCATGGTGGACGAGAGAATTGGGAATTATGAAAGGTAATGTGAGGAAGTGCCGAAAGTTATGGCAGAATGCGAGAAAGAGACAATGCGTGGATGTTAATGAAAGAAAGGCTGAATATAAGAGGCGGCTTAATGAATATAAACGTGAGATGTGGAGAGTGAAAGAGAATGACTGGAGGCAGTTTGTGAGTGAATCGTTGAACCTGGATCCGTGGGGCCCGGTGTACAGCATGTGTCGAGGAAAGAATGTGAGGAAGAGACTGAGTGCATTGAATGTTGATGGTAGAAAATATTCCACGTAGCGTGAGTGCAGTGAGATTTTGATGGACTGCTTCTCCCCGGCCACAAGAATGAGTGTTGTTACGAAGCTGAGTGATACAGCGAGTGTTGTTAAAAGGAATTTTGAATGGGAAGAGATTGATAAGTCAGTAGCCTTGGCTAAGAGAGGCAAGGCACCTGGCATGGATGTTGTGACTGCGGAAATGCTAAGAGAGATTTGTTGTGCAATTCCGGGATGGTTGTCGACTGTGTATGATATGTGTTTGCGAAAGGGCTGTTTCCCAGCGGAATGGAAAATAGCTAGAGTGGTTGTTTTGCCGAAGACTCCCGATAAACCGTGCTCGGACCCCGCGTCGTATCGCCCGATTAGTTTGCTGTCAGTGCTGGGTAAATGTCTTGAACGAATGATGGTTAAAAGGATTGAGCGTAGAGTGGAAGGTAGAATGAATGATGCACAGCACGGCTTTCGCGAGGGCCGTTCGACGGAGAGTGCATGGCAAAGGGTGAGAGAGTATGTGAATGAGAGCGAGAGCAAGTATGTATTGGGTATGTTTGTTGATTTTAAAGGAGCGTTTGATAACTTGGAATGGTTGGGGGTGATTGAGAGGTTGAATGAGATTGGGTGTGAAGAGATGCCCCTGTGGAGAAGTTACTTCCAGGGGCGTACTGCGTGCATGAGTAGGGTGAATGACACTGTGTGGAAGAACGTAGAGCGCGGCTGTCCGCAGGAGTCCATCTGTGGTCCGTTCATCTGGAACTTGATGATGGATGGGCTCCTGTGACGATTGACTGAGTGTGATTGTAAATGTGTTGCGTATGCGAATGATTTGTTGTTGCTTGCTGACGGACAGAACCGAGTGGAAGTAGAGCGAAAGGGAACAGAGTGGATGTCTGTTGTGTGTGATTGGGGTGAGAATGTAGGTGTTCGTGTGTCCGAAAGCAAGACTGTGCATGTTAATGAAAAGGAGTGTAGCCGCGAGTCGGCATCAGTGTGTGCGAATGAATGGAAAATTGGTAAAGTATATTGAGAGAATGAAATATCTAGGAGTATGGATGAGTGAGAGAATGCAGTTTAAGGTGCATTTGGAATGTCTGAGGAAGAAAATTATGAATTGTAGTGGGGCAAATGAGGAGAGTGTTGAAGCGTGAGTGGGGTATGAGAAGGAAAAGTATGCGTGTGATTTATAAGGGTTTATTTGTTGCATGTGTGATGTATGGAGCGATTGTTTGGTGTGATGCAATGGAGTTTGTGTATGCAAAGGATATAATGAATAGATGCCAAAGGGTAGCGTTGTATGCATGTGTGAATGTGTGCCGTACCGTGTCGACTGAATGTATGCAAGTGTTGATGGCTGCGCTACCTTGGGACCTTGAATGTCTGAGACGTGGTGCGATGTGGAGATTGAAAAACGGAGTGGATATGGGTATGAGAGGCTGCGTGAATGTTCAACACTAGAGTGAAATGTCGTTCCGCGAGAGAATTAATGAAGTCAATGAGTGTGTGTATGCTGAGTGGCAGAGAAGGTGGGATGAAAGTGAAAAAGGGCGAGTGACGTATAAGTATGTGAGGGATGTTAAATTTGCGGTGAAGAATGATTGTTTTAATCCGAGTGTGTATGCATGTTATTTGATGACAGGACACGGCAGTATGAATGGATTTCTTTTTAAGCGTGGTTTGAGTAACAGTGAACAGTGTAGATGTGGCGCGGAATGTGAGGACTAGAAGCATGTATTGAGCGAATGTGAACTGTATGAGGACCTCCGGGACCTGAGTGCCTGTGGTGTATGTGTGCGTGAGGATGGTAGTATAGATGTGAGTGGTGTGATCGAACGAAAGGAAACGTATGAGTGTTTCTGTGTGTATGCGAAGAATGTGTTTCAGAGGAGAAGAATGAATGTGAGTGTGTAGTGTGTGTGGTGTGCTGAGGAGCGCAGGTGGGAAGTGTGGACCTCGGGCGGCATATTCCCTGGGGAGTGACGTCCCCACGCTTCCGAGTTGACCCCAATCAGGTCGAGATTTGCAAGGGTCTCAATGGGTAGTGGGTAAAACCCACGACGAGTATGACCAGTATGACTTCGAACACTGGTACCGCGGGGGTTGACAATGTGAGCCCACGGAGGGGGGGTTTCTCCCTCCGTCGTCGACCTAGGGTTGGACTCGCGGGGGCAGTGGTATAGCCTATATCGCAGGCTAGAGGTGCTGGATCGCCTCGGCGGGTGAGCTGCGTCATCCCAGCTAGGGCGCTGGCCTGCAGAGCCAGCAGGGATGTTAGAAAGGTCCCGCCCTCACCGAGGGAGACCTGGAGAGCTTGCACTCCCGGGTTGACACGGTAGCTCCTGTGGAGGTTTTCCGGGGAGCGCGCTGGTTGAGCGTATCTCAACCCCTCGCCCATGGGGGCCGTGTGGATAAGGTCTTGGACCAGGTGCCGCACGTAAAATCAAACAGACGTAATGTCCCTATCTACTGGGTGTATGAGGCTGGACCGGCATCCCCTTGGGGAAACCACGATGAAACTGATGTTTATCCTTGTAGGTTTTAGCTTACAATAAGGTAAAACTTCGGCGAAGTTGGCGGGCCGGTTCGGTCAAAGTCCACTTACCTCACCTCCACGCGGTGCACCTGGGTCTCTGTTCGATGCAGAGGGCGAAACAGTAAGTGGCAAACCCCCTCACGGGGCATATGAGACGAGGTGACCTCGACTTGTGCGATGTTCACGGGTGTTGGTGAGAGCTTGACTCTGCGGCAATAGGCCGTGAAGCGTTCATTCAGGGGGGAGTCACTGGACTCCGTCAGTGGCTCTAGCCCTACGGTCTGTATCCATGAAATGGCCTGTCCTTGCAGTTACCAGACAGTGCTCGGGATATACAGGGGGCGGCTTGCCGTCAGCCTGCGAAGCTAACCACATCGGGTGCTCTGTTACGACGTGAGGCCCGGTGATGAACGTGGATCGTTGGGACCGTCCGGACGGTCCTTGTGGCGTGGAACCCACAGCCACTAGCCAGCATCCTATCGAGGCATTCACAATTGCGAGCGATATCGTCGAACCGGTGGACGGGGACCACCACGGCGAAATAACAGTAGCCAAAAATTGAAAGGAAATCATTGGATGCAACTGATAAAAAAGGAGCAACTATGTATGAATAGAATTGTAATGTACACAAATGAGAATGGGATCCCCGAAAGAGACACGAAAAACCTCAGGGGCTGCTGACACGCTGGCTGTCGCAAGACAGTGCTTCGGTGTTGCAGTACGGGCCTAACGAACCCGGGGTAACTTGAGCCACGCACACACCGTAAACCTGTGGTCATGTTTCGCAGGAACGGGGGTTTTGCCTTTACCGGCTGAACCGCGAGGATGAGCGCCTCTATAAAAGAATCCTTAACCTCAAGCTGTGCGGGCGCGACGACGGGGCACGAGACGGACTAGGCGCCGTAACGTGTACAGGTGAGTGCATCTGTATCTAGCGTCCGGTCCCCGAGAACCTGCCAATCCCCGGTGGTATATTGGCTTGTCTGGGTAACGATGCTCTGCCCAGATCGACCTCTTTTCATACGTTGCTTTTTGGGGCCCATGGATGCTCTCATGTTGAAGTGGGCCCAACCACAAAATATGATTTCACTTAAACCTAAAACAACCAAACACGAGAAAACAGAGGAGCTGACCACTACCAGCTCCTCTGATGATGAGTCACTAAAGAGCGCTGGTGCGACGAGGAAGGCGTCCACCAGCGCACCGAAGAGAAAAAGGCTGAGGGGGACTACTCCCCCAGTGATGCAAACAGACTCGGTAGAGTCAGAAATGGAGGTGGAGAGCTGTGGCGGCTCTCACCTCAACGAAATCAGAAACATGAGGTCAGACCTCGAAAACGCTCTATTGAGCGAAAATAGTAAGGTCAGCTTAGCGACCATAAAGACAGTGATGGCCAAATGGGGCCTGATGGAGAAAAAGCTTCTCGAACTCGTCATCGAGAACGAGAAGCTGAAAGCGCAAAATGTTGCCATAAAGGCAAATCCGCCGGTGCCGCAGTCGAATGCGAAAGCATGCGCTGCGGGAAGCGCTCCTACAAGGGTAGCAGCCCCCTTGATAGCAGTAGCAAAAGCTACGAAGAAAGAAAGGTCGGATGTCCTACTGATCCGCCCCAGTAAGGACAGCGACAAAAGAACAAGTGAGGAGATTAAAAAATCTCTCACGAAAGAACTCGGGCCCCAAAGGGCCAAACTGAAAATAAAGTCGATAAGACAAATGCGCTCTAAGGGCGTAATTGTAGAATTAGGCAGTAAAGAGGACGCGGATATAATCAAGCGCTCCTCGCTAGCCAAAGCCGGGCTCCGAGTAGAGGAGCCCAAGAAGCTGAGTCCCAGCGTAATCATTTACGATGTGGACTCAGAACACACTGCCGATGATCTAAAGGAAGATCTTTTAACAAAGAATTTTCCGAACAAATGTGAGGCAGAAATAAAGAAGCTTGCTGAAGCCGTCCACTTCAGGCACAGCTTCATAACGAAAAACAAAAATAAGAACTGGATCGTGGAAATGCCACGACCAGAATTCATGGAGCTGGTCTCCAGGGGCAAAGTTTATATGTATTGGAGCTCTTATAGAGTCCGCGAATACATAAACGTAACCAGGTGCTTTAAGTGCCATGGTTACGGACACGTAGCGAAAGCATGCAAGGCTGAAAAGGCCACATGCGAGAGCTGTGGAGAGAGCGGTCACCTAAAAGGTGACTGCAAATCAAAGAGAGAAAAGCCCAAGTGCATAAACTGCACGAGGGCAAAGAAAGAAAAGACTGACCATTTGGTCACGTCTAAGACCTGCCCGGTCTATGTCCGTCAAGTCGAGCTTTACAGATCTAGGCTAAGCCCGGAATGTTCGCGCTCGCACAAATCAATGCCCAGAGGTTTGCTGCTGCAGCGTCCAACCTCCTAAAGAAATTAGAGGAACGGAGTCTCCAAGTACTCTGTCTTCAGGAGCCGCATGCCTACCAAGGCAGAGTCAAAGGCTATTCGAGTCGAAAGACGATACTGCAGCCGAGCTACAAGAGCTCTTGGGTTGCAGCTGTAGTAGCAGACAGAAATGTCGAGGTCTTTCAAGTAGGACTTGAAGACACAGCACATGTTATGTGCTTTTGCATCAAACCTGGGCTTGATGAAATCTACATTATTAATGCCTATTGCCAATATTCACTTGCGATAGAGCCCATCCTCGAGAAGGTTGAAGCTCAATTAAACAGGTTGAGAGATAAGAACATAATACTGACTATTGATACTAATGCGTATTCCATTCAATGGCATTCGAACTGTACCGACGACAGGGGAAAGGTTCTTGAAGGATTCCTCTGCGTCAACAATCTACATGTTTTAAATCGAATGAACGCCAGACCGACCTTTGTGACAAGCAGAGGCGAGTCTAACATATACTTGACATTAATCACCCCAACTTGCTGGGGAGGCGCATAGAATAGAACGTATCAGAAGACTGTGACATGAGCGATCACAGTCTCATCGAAATCAAGCTCATGTGCGTCAAACCAGGTGTAGTGGCCAGACGAAGTGAAAAGTCTGGTTACCACCTGAAAAAGGCCGACTAGAACTACCTGAAGGCCTGTCACGATGAAACACTCGACGACGACTTCTTAGAACGTCTGACGACCAGCACCCCTGACGCGGCTGCTCGGTCCCTGAAAAGTGCTCTTAGAACGAGCTGAGACAAAGCAATCCCTTTGACTCGTAAATAGAATCCAAGAGCAATATACTGATAAGGGGGCCTTTGATAATCTATGGTGGCCCGCCATAGCAAAAAGAATCTGAATGCAGCAGTACGATCGTTCGATTGATTGAATTTTACTTTAAGAGGAGAAAGATGCTCATCAATTCGAACTCGAACGCTAGACGCATATCCAGCACAATGAAAAAGGGTTGCCCACAGGGATCCGTCATTGGACCTGTGGCGTAGTGTTCGTGTATGGACGTGCTGCTGCACGAAATTGACAAAAACTTCGCTGCAAGCGAAGTAGAAACGATAGCGTATGCCGATGATTTGGTCTTGCTGGTCAAGGCCAATTCAGGAGCTACGCTTGAACAAAAGGGAACGAAAGTGCTGAGTATACTTGATAAGTGGTGTACATTGCACAAGCTGAGGCTATCCCTTGATAAGACTTGTGCAATGATGCTAAAGGACAAGTTTCAAAAAGACAGACAACCAATTTTAAAATTGGGTTGTAAGAACATAAAATATGTAGAACAGACCAAGCATCTTGGTGTGATTATAGACAGAAAGATGAACGTTGTTGAACATGCTAAGTATGTAAGAGACAAAGTGGTGAAGTATATTCTGACTCTAAGACGAGTCGCCCACGAAGAATGGGGCATAAAGGCCAGTATATTAAATATACTTTATAAGGCGGTATTTCTGCCAATCGTAACATATGGTGCCACAGCATGGCTGGAAAAGGCTATTAAACCGCATGTGTCAAGACACGTTACTGCCGCTCAAAGAGCTATCTTGCTGATAATGACGAAGGCTTGCAGAACGACCTCCACTTCAGCGATGCAGGTCATTGCTGGAGTCCTTCCAATTGACTTAGAAATTGTAAAAAGAGGGCTTTGTACGCGAGTTCGCAAGAACTTGTCGGTACAATGGGAGGGATATGCCTATGAGAAACGAGAAAATCTAACACTCGAGATTCTTAAAGAAGAATATAGAACGATCCACCGAGTGGTTAGAGAAAAATGGCAAGAGAGGTGGGATAACAACTCTCATGGTCGTATGACCTACGAGTTTATCCCACTGGTGGATTTTAAGTCCGAAAATAGATGGTTCTGGCCGGGAAGACACTGTGTGTACTTCATTACCGGCTATGGACCATTCAATGCATCCCTCTATAAGAGGAAAGCCGCCACCACGAGTAAGTGTCCGCTGTGCAATGACTGCGAGGAAACTGTGGACCATATTCTGGGGAGCTGCCCTCTGTACGAAAGTATCAGAGGTGATCAGAGGCCCCAGTGGATAGAACATAAGTCACGCCTAATAAATGCAAAATCGGCATTCCAAAAATTTAACTCCGTTGCCCAGAATATAATTCTGGAACGGAGCGAATATATAGAAAACACGAACACACAAAGTAGAATTGGGTCCGCCTCCTCGTGGCATGGGACCGAAACACCGGCGAACTCTGTTGGCTGAGGGACCCGGTGTCTAAGAGGCCCTTAAGAAAAATAATACCATCGAGTTGAATTCCAGAGTCAATCAATGCTCAAGGATTATATTGGCTCAAACGGAGAACCCAGCTATTTAAACGAGAACAAAATGAATAGAATAGAACCAAGGCAGCTATGAGCGAGAGCTCGATTGCTGCATAGCTGAGGTTGAAATGATGATGATGATGATGTCCCTATCTACTAGTGTCCAACATGGCGGCGACCCGTGCGCACATGCCCGCATCGCACCGTGATTGAAATGCAATTTCGTGCGGAAGAAGTGCGAGAAGAATTGTGAATTTGTATCTAGTATTTAGTACTAGTGAATGTGCAGTAGTGTGCGAGAAATTGTGTAAAAATTCCGTGTAATAACGTAAATACTAGTGAACGAAATATTTGCCACGTGCACGTGTCGTTTTGTGGCGTGCTTCCTTTTGTGCGGCGAAAAACTATTTATGCCAAGAGGTGTTATATATGTGCGTGTGCGGAAAAATTTTCTGAACATTTAAAGACCGGCTAGACTGAAATCGGTTAAGATATAGCGTAGTTATTAATAATTAAGTGATTTTATCGCCACGTGGTCGGGAGGTCGGCCATCTTGATCTGGCGGTCAGTGCCGTATCATTAGGGAGCAGTGCCCCTTAGACTCAATGTTGTGCCAATAGGGCGCAGTGCCCCTTTAGATTTGTAGAATTTTGGATTTGGGTCTTGAGTGCCGTGTCAATATGGCGCGGTGCCCTTTACACCGCCAGTGCCGTGCTAATAAGGTTTTCTTTTTTTTTGCTTGTTGATTGGATTCAGCGGTAAGATATAAGTAGGGTAAAAATAAAAAACTTTATTTAATAAAAAAGTGGCACAATGGAGTACGACGAGATGTTAGTGACCGAGAATGTTACTCTCGCGAAACGTGTTGCGAAACGTAACGAAAAACATAGTGGTGAAGAACTGAGTGATAGTGACTCTTTTGCGAGAAGACTGAAGAAGAAGCAGGCAACAGACACGATTGACGACGAATTTGCAAAGCCTTCCAGGTCTTCTTCGAAGACTTCGCCTAAGGCCCGAAGAAAAGCTGGCAGGCAGTCAGAATCAAACATCGATCAACAGTCCGACATTCTTGGCATATACAACATTCGTCCAGCACTGTAGTAACCTTATTATCGAGAAGGTTAACGACAAGGAGCTCAAACACATTAAAACGTTCGCGGCCAAGATGCTACAGACCATCACGCGTCTTTCTCAAGAGAATGAGAGCCTCAACCAGAGACAACAAGGGACGACAGCTCTGGACGATAGATTACGGAATCTGGAAAAAATCGTGCTCGGTGCAACTAATTCCATCAAGGAATTAAAAAGAACAGCGCAAAAGCCTAAGACCTATGGCGATAGACTTAAGGCACCAGCACCACCAGCGGTACCAAAACCGGCACAATGTTCGTCGACAGTGGTGCGCCACATCGTCGCCCTGTATCCCAAACCTGGAGCCCCTGTTCAAAGTAGCGAAGCCACCAAGCAAACGCTGGTTACCAGCCTTGCACCGGCCACAGAGAAACTTAGAATTAGAGGCGTGAAGAAAATTTCAAACAATGGTGTGCTGGTGGAAACTGCGACCAAGGAGGACATGGAGCGAGTGCTCAAGAGCGACAAGTTGGAGGTTGCGGGACTCGTTGCCGGACTCCCGGCTAGGAAAAAACCAAGGGTCATCGTCTACGATGTCCCCAACGCCATCTCTGACACTGAGTTCCTAAAGTCCATGTACCAACAGAACCTGAACACCCTGGGAAATGAAGAGATAAAAATTTTCCACAAGACCGGCTTCAGAAGCGGAAAAACTACAAACATTGTGCTGGAGGTATCACCGAATATAAGGGAAGCCCTCCTCAGTCAAGATCGGGCCTACGTTGGATGGCACTCGCTGAGGGTGAGGGACTATCTTGTGGTGAGCAGGTGTTATAAGTGCTAGTCGTTTGGCCACGTGGCCAAACACTGTAAAGTGCCCGAGGAGGTCTGCGGTCACTGTGGTAGCGAAGGACACGCGTTCAAGGAATGTCCTAACAAACAGGAACACCCGCAGTGCATTAATTGCAAGCACGTGCTTAAGCCCTGCAATCACTCATCGCGGTCACCGGAGTGCCCGGCTTACAAGTTCGCGTTAGCTAATTTAATCTCTAAGACTGATTATGGGGAATAGACGTGAAAACACAGAATCTCCGCAAATAATAAGGTTAGCACTGATTAATGCACAAAATTCCAAAACCGTAGCGGACGAACTCAGGCAGATAACGCACGAACAACAAATAGACATCCTGGCTATCTGTAATGTGTGCGTTGCAGCGTCGGCAGTATTAGCGACGATTAAACAACGCGTATAACTAGAGTGCTAGAGTGGACTGTATCTAAATGAATGATTGCGACTTCGGACGTACTAGGCTTTATTTTAGGTATAAACAGTTTCGAAGTTGAGACGAGAGTGTCTCTTCGAAGACACTTCATATTTTACAAAAACTCGGAGTGGACGTACAATATTTGGCTATAGGTGAGGGAAAACGATCTACTAATTTCTTATTGGCTAGTTATGTTCGAGTGGAAGTGGTAAGATCTGTGACGTTGAAGGGTTTTCCCAAAAGACCATAGCGAGTAATAAACCTAAGGAGTACCTTGACCTGAATGGAAATTGCAAACAAAGACTCTAACGGCTAAAGTTAAGGGTTCTGACACCAAATGTGACTGACCATAAACCAAGGAAAAAACGGGCTATAATGTAATGACTCCTTGGGTCCTATTTCTGCTACGACTAGCGAACTATGGGTTGTAAAAACGGCAAAGGTTTTCTAAAGAAACTAAAAAATACGTTAAGCTATTGTAATATTAGAAACTAGACTTATCCTCTTATTTTATGTGCTTTTCAAGACCTAACACTATCCAAGAGCCGTGCACATACAAAAACAGAGTCACAGGGCTCGGAATAAACACAAAGATAATAACAGACCCAAAAATAATATCAAAAATTGCAACCAACGAAAGAATTAAAACTGCAATAGCCATTTTCAACAAGGATTTTGACGTATTAAAAATTGAACAGTTCAGTAACACCCACACAACATGCATAGAAGTCAGATCAACAAAGATAAAATTCTACGTTATCAATGTGTATTTCCAGTACTGTGACCCCATAGAACCCTACCTCCAGCACCTAGATAAAATAATGAACAGCCTGCAAAAACAAAAAATAATACTTTGCATGGATGCAAATGCAAAAGCTGCCGCATGGTTTAGTAAACATCCAAATTCTAGAGGGGATGCTCTCGAGGAGTTTCTTCTACAGCACCGACTTCATATAGTAAACGTATCCTCACATCCATTTACATTTGATAACATACGCGGACAAGAAAACATAGACATCACAGCAGCTAGCAGCAATATTTACTCGGCCCTCAAAAATTGGAAAGTTCACAACAACACGACAACCAGTGATCACAACCTCATAACCATGGACCTCGTCACTGCCTCAAACGAAATCACCACGATAAAAAGCAATAGATACACTATAAAGAAAGCAGACTGGGACAAATACACAGAAGAACTTGGAAAAATAACATCCACCCATACCGCAATAGAAACCACACAGACTGCAACAGATCTAGCAACAAAAATAGAATCGGAAATCACTCAAGCAGCAAGTTCTTCAGTACCAAAAAAGACACGGTACTCGAAATCAGCAACATGATGGGATGATAACCTGACGAAACTTCGACTGGACGTCCGCAGAACAAGACACAAATACATAAAGACAGTTAACGAAACCATAAGAGCAGAACGCAAAAAGGAATACAGCCGCCTCCGTAACCACTACATCAAAAACATACGAACTTCAAAACAAGAGAGCTGGAAAAAATTCACAACAGACATAGGCAACGAGGATCCATGAAGCATAGTATACAAATTGCAAACCAACAAGTTAAAAATAGAGAACATTCTCGAAACAATCAGGTACAACCAAAATCAAACAACAAACTGGGAAGAAACGATACAAGCAATGCTACAAGAAATGATACCGGACGATATGACAGAAAATGAATCTAAATGGCAACAAGAAGTAAGAATAGATACCAAGAACCCACCGCACACAACGGACACACCACCCTTTGAATTCATAGAAATACAAAAAGCAATAGGAAATTTAAGTAATAGAAAGGCACCCGGACACGATCTTATATAGGCGGAAATGGTCAAGATGGCATGGCCAATACTGAAAAACCAGTTTCAAGAACTGTATAATAAATGTCTAGATGAAGGGGCCTTCCCAAAACAATGGAAAGTAGCGGACAAACCAGCTACTGAAATAAAGTCATACAGACCGATATCTCTACTTCCGGTGCTGGGGAAAGTGCTAGAGAAGCTGATTGCGGGAAGAATGTCCTACCTCTCGCACCAACATCCATTAGTATCAGGGAGTCAATACGGATTTAAGCCAGGAAAATCAACAGAAGACGCAATAGTTAAGCTCAGAGAAACGGTAGAACAAACAACACAGAAATATGCCATTGGACTTATGTTCGATATATCAGGTGCTTTTGACGGAGTCTGGTGGCTCAGCATAGTTAATAACCTTAAAAAAAGAGACTGTCCCAGAAATCTATACAACTTGCTAGCAAATTACCTATCTTACAGGGAAGCAAGGATTACTAGCAACACGGCGCAGATCAGCAAAATAGTTAACAAAGGCTGCCCGCAGTGGTCTGTCTTGGGACCACAGATGTGGAACCTAATCCTCGATGACATAATAGAAAAAATCGCAAACACTGAAACAGATATCATAGCATATGCAGATGACATTACAATAATAATAACAGGAAACTCCAGGAATGAGCTTGAAAGGAAATCAAATACAGTAACCGAAATTCTAAACTCATGGTGCCACAAACAAAAACTACAGCTCTCGAGTAAAAAATCGCAGATGGTATTACTAAGAGGATTCTTTGACATAAGGAGACCACCCACAATACCCATTGGAAATGCGTCGCTAAAAATGGTCTCTAATGCAAGATATCTGGGAGTACACTTTGGGACACGCTTCAATATTTCTGTGCATATAAATTATATAAGTAGCAAAAGTAATGAAATTTTTAATAACCTTGCGAGAGTAGCCAGAACTACATGGGGATTGAATGTCAAAACAATGAGAACAATATACACAGGAGTATTCATACCTATCATCAGCTATGCGGCAGCCGGATGGGCAGACAGAATAAATGTCCACCACAGAAGAAAACTAAGGCAAGCGCAGCGATCAGCACTCCTAAGAGTAACAAAGGCATATAGAACCACCTCCACTGCAGCATTATGTGTCATAGCCGGAACTGCACCAATAGACTTAATAATAACGGAAAGGAGCAATTTGTATCACCTACGTAAAGGCAGGAAGTTTAAACACTTTTCCATGCAACACGAGCCACAGTCACACACAACAGAGACGGAACTCCAAGAAATAAAGTGCAAAATTAGGAGTGAAACGGTGAAGGAATGGCAATACGAATGGGACACAGAAAAATTGGGCAGAACAACTTACAAGTTTTTAATAAATATTGAAGACAGACTCGATGCCAAATGGATACACTACAACCACAACACAATACAAATAATATCAGGACATGGAAACTTCAAACAAAATTTAAAAAGATTCGGACTGACAGAAACTGATACATGCACCTGTGGACAGACAGATACAGTTCAACACGTAATTTTCGAATGCGAACAACTACAAGAAATAAGAAAGGAATTGGAAGAGAAAAACAGGAACAGCGACAGACAATGGCCATGCGACTTCCGAGAACTGATATCAGAAGACATATACGATACATTTTACAAGTACGTGACAGATGCGATGAAGACAAGAGAAGAAAGGAACTGAGAAATAGCAAATATGGTAAGAAGCCGCAGAGGTATACGCAGGAGCCAAAAGGCGTACCAAAGCGGAAGAGTAGGGAACCGCTACCCTACCGAACACTCGCGCATTGCACCAAGCGCTTGCCTGCATGAGACCGAGCGAAAGCTAGTGATCCCGCCTCCTCGTGGCCCCCGCTGGACAACGTTTCGTCGGTAAACTCACTGTGAGTTTCCCGACCAAACGGCTAAGTGGATCACCTCCCTCTTGGGACGGTCTACCTCCCTAATGATCCTTAAATGGTGAAGAAAGGGTTTTTCCAGGCCCGCCGACCACAACATCTACGGACGTGACCCTTCCCAGTGGAAAATCGCAACACCAACATCAAATGCAATAGGCAACAAAGCCTGAGGCATGTATGAGCGAGCACTAGGCTCAATTAGCTCAAGCTGTACAATAGTTGTCCCTATCTACTTTCTAGCGAAACCACTGCCAAGGAAACGGGCTTGGAAAAATGAGCGGGAAAAGAAGACCCTGTTGAGCTTGACTCTAGTCTGGGATTGTAAGGAGACATGAGAGGTGAAGCATAAGTGGGAGATGGTAACATCGCCGGTGAAATACCACTACTTTCATCGTTTCTTTACTTACTCGGTTAGGCGGAGCGCGTGCGCCGATGTTTCGACCCGGTTGTCACGGTGTTCTAGACACAACCGTGTAAGAGTGATGTGATCAAGAAGATTCCTGAAAAACAGTACTTTTTAAAGGAAGAATTAGACAGTGAAAATCACTGTTGATACTATATTCCGCGATTCTAATGGAAGATATATGGTACGTTTGCCTTTTACTCAACGGAAGAAGTGCATTGGTGAATCTCGTATTGAAATGATTCTATGCTTCAGAGTCCAAGGTTCAACGAAATCCTAGTCTTTTGGAGTATTATGAACAGTTCTCGCATAATACATCACATCAGGACATATGACACAGGTCAGTAAGGATTGAGAAGGCAAGGGTTTCTACCTAACGTATCACGCGATTATAAAGGAGTCGAGTATAGACTTCTTCCGCTTCGGCCTCATGTTTTTGTATTGACGGCAGATATTGAGAAAATGGTCAGGCAGATTAACGTACACCATAATGACAGAGCATTTTAAACAATTTTATGGCGCGATTCCATAGACGATGCAATTGAAATCTTTGAACCGAATACGGTAACCCACAGAACCGCTTGCGCCCTATTTCTAACTGTACGATGTTTGAATCAGCTTGCGCAGAATGAACACGATAAGTTCCCTTACGCAGCATGTATCTTCAAAAGAGGTTTTTATGTAGACTATTACGTTTTGCTAACAATTGATGAAATAAAATCAATAGCAAGGGTGAGCTAACGCAACAAGCGATGCAAAATGTTCACTTAGTAATAATAAAAGAAATTCGATGACATATCTTTGCCTCCCTATCTCAATATGCATATAAATATAAAATCTGGAAACTATAAACTACTGAGGTTTGGTTTATGCTTATGTTTAATGCATAAAAATGTCCGTTTTATCTCGTAAGATTTATCTAGTATAAAAAGGATGTTATGTAATATTAACCATTTTTATACAAATGGAGTATCGAAGATGATTTTGAAATATAATTAATTAACCTTAATGGAATCAAATATTTTGTATAACATAACCCGATTTAACTCTAGTCATTTTCTACAAAAAACTATTAAGCCATGTTTTCCAAGAGAACAATGTTCCAAAGGCATTAAAATTTGACATTGCTATTACCGCATATAATAATCCTACTGGTAATTATATAGCCAATGCTTTCCTAGCATATTATAAAAAAACTAGCATGAATTGTTGTCTTCTATCAGATATAACTATTGTATAATAGCAATATGTTACATCTACGACAATGGGGCTCTGCCTGTCGCGTGTTTCTCATTATCTCCTTCTATCGCGCTGACCTTGTCAGTCAGTCCACATGTGTCTGTAACTGCCGTGACGAATAGCGAACTACAATTGAATGTGTGCGTGAGAATAGGTGTATCCCTCTACTTTTCTCGCATTCCTGCCGCGGGACTTCAAGTGAGCGGAAGACTATACCTGAATGTGATTTGATGGACGTTCCGGACAACAAATTGTGGCGGAGGTCACACATTTAGAAAGCGAAAAAACACATTTCAAATAGCTGACACAATGAGTATTGGCAGGCGCTGCATTCGAGAAACAAATGGCACCGCCACAAGGCTAGTCGTATTAACACCTTAACCTACAACGACGGACAGAGCCCGTAGCAGATAATCGGACGAAACGTAAATATTAGCGGCGACGCCCTCTTAAAGTTATAAATATTTGTGGAATATTTGATAAGTAATTACAACCTGATGTAATAATTGTGGTAGATGCAAGTATTACAAAAAATTTGTTTATACAAAAATCAGTAATACAATATTAATAATCTGCAACGGTGTGATACAAGTCGTGCGAATGACTCGAAGGCTGCGCGAGATTGTTTACGTTTCCGGCCCAAAATTCTCACACGTAAATCGTAGGTTAAAGGGTTAAGAACGCAGTAAACACTGATTAAAATGAGCATATACATGCGATACATTTCATTACAATGCCATACCTTTCAATCAGTGTATGGTAGTAATTTACATTTAGATTTCATTTCGAACGTAATCATTATCTTTGGTAAGATAGAATAACCCTTTAGAATAATTACGTCCCATATCGCAGCAGATCAAAGCGACTGGTTTTCGATTTCCTGAACTCAGAGCGTTCAAGACATGTTGAGGCACACAATGCGCAAATGTAGTCGTCGCCTTTTACGCGGTTTATGTCACGGGCGCGGAACAGAGTCTCTGAGTATAGGATTGGACTTTACGATTCGTATGTTATTAACAGATTAGTTCGAGTCCTGGCGAAAGGCAGTGCTGTTTGTAATTTGGAGTTTTTAATATTACGCTTCTTCTCGTCCTCAATAGCCAAATACGTGTTGTTCCGTCCTACGGAACAGCTACTGAAAGCATTCCATCCGCATTTATAACACGAGCGTGCCGGTAATGCCATTTTTAAGGATTAAGCAGTTTTAGCATTTTCGTCTTTTTTTGAACTCTCTTAACTTCCGTATAGGGACAATTGTTTAATTTTCAAGTCACCGTTATTCCACAATAGCCAAGAGCGGGTCACAAATGAGGGACTTCCGAAAGGCGCCCAGCCGGTACCCGCATGTGACAGATACACTGGCCCGGAGGAAATTTCCCCTTAGTTGCGAAAATTCGGGAAACCTTCCCGCTCTAAATGGATCACTCCAACCTCGTTCTCGAAACGCGTGCTAAGCGTACAAGTACGGGGGTTGGGGGCACTCAGCGCATACGCCGATTGGAGTCTTAATCTTTCGACCTTAACCAATTAGCGTATCGTCTTGAGGTATTGATGAGTGACCAGTCGAACTCCTCTATATAAATCTGAGTCACTTCGGCACCGCGAATCACATACAAAAACGCGCTTGAAAAATGTGCAGACAATCACAAACGCCGCATTCATTCATTCACTCGTAAAAATTTAGCATTCGTAACATCTATCATTCGTAAAGAGTACACTCGCACAATCACATTCGGAGAAACTGCCGTC
>JAOPTO010002375.1:43902-250276 GCA_033822845.1 Tetrapedia diversipes | reverse complement strand
CACTGTTATCGACCGCAACAACGTTTCTTAATTTTTAAGGTGACGTATTGTTCCGGCTCCGTGTGATGATGCCCCTTCCTTGATTATCACCTTGACTCAGATCCCGGATGGCGCGATTTTAATGAGGAATAATATTATACGTTTCGTTTGCCTTGCTTCCCTTTATTTCTTTTTCTGGTTTTTGGGCGAAGGTCGATCGCCTTTTTAAGGGTTTGGAAAATAGGAAATGAGAGAGGGAAGTTGACAACTGTAAGGTGGAGGGAAAAATTCGGGAAAGGGAAATCACTGGTAGAAGGGGGTGGTCACCCAGATAGGTTAGGCTCTGACCCAGGGGATACACGATGGTCAGGCCCAGACTTCGTGGTAATAAACCAGAGCCGATTTTTTATGATACAGACAATAAATATAGATCCCTAACATTCACAATTAACCCTTTGCGGACGAGTGTCGGATATATCCGCCCAACTCTCGCGCTGCGGCTGGCGTTTGTCTGTCGTAAACGACACGTATAAGATACGCATGGGTATACTAGCCTAAGAAGTCAAGTTGGCCTAAATTTGTTTGTTTATGATTTTGTTAGATTTTATGAAGAAAAACTTATTTAAATACAGCTTAGTTTAGTATAACACAAATTCGCGACGTAACTATTTTCTTTACTGCTCCGTCCGCAAACGTGGTACTGATGTAATACAACTAGTTCGTTGATGAAAAGACTAATAGGCATCTAATCAATTGTGAATTGTATTACAATTGAATAAATATTAAATATAATACAATTGATACGTGTTAATGTGATTAGTTTGTTTCAACAGATGTTCAACCCTTTTTAAAAACTTGAAACTTGAATTTTAAACGTGGATGTATCGATGATATCAAATAGGTGTCTCAGTCCCATCGTTAGCTCCGCGAAAGCTCATGTTCTCGAAAATTTGCAAATCGTGGGAACAGGAAAGACGAAAGTAAACCAGGGCATGATGCACAAAAACGAAGGAAGTTGACCTGTTTAGTAACAGAGAAACGTTGACCCCGACATGACCAAGCACGTCGAACTGTTCGACTCGCTTCTCTCATAAACAGCTTGAATAGTTCTAGGCCGACACGTTAAATCTACACTTATGCCAATAATGTATAGTTCCAATCAAAAGTTTAGACAGGTTACATTACATTCTACAGATTGCAAGTATTTTGAAAAATAAGGAAACCAGAATTGTGTTACACGGTGCAATATGTATTAATTTCAAGTTAATAAAGGTTTGTTGTGGACAATATTATGTAATATACTTATATTATACAGAACTGTTTGCTTTAACCCTTTGACTGCTGAATACTCTGAGCCGAAACGCTTCGCGTGAACGGCGTGCAGCCGGCAATAGCTATCGCTGGGGACTGAATACTTTTTCAAGCAATCTGAAACTGTTCGGCGGTGTATTAAATTTTAATATAATACAGAATCGAATTACTGTTACTTTATCCAATCCAAAATTAATATTTTTTAATTTTTTAAATACTTTTTATCTTCAATGTATATTGTTTATTCATCAAGGGTAAAGTTTTGAAACGCCATAATTTGATAATTATAATGTATTTATTAGCATATTGAACACTTCGTGTATATCTTCGGACGGTCAAGGAAAACTAATAAAACATACGCATCGGCCGACAATAACATTTGTCTGGGAACAGATGAAACGAATTTAAGATATAGCGAAAATTGACGAAATAAACGAGATTTAGGTTTTTCTTGTTGATAAGCAACAAGGTATGTTGTTTCTGAGTGTTACACGGATATGATAAAATAATTTCTTGACAAATTCAGTAAGACAGCAGTAAATGATCAAAGCTGTCGCCGAACGCACATGTGCACCTATAGTCTATATCGAAGGCTTGTGCTGGGCGCAAATGTGCGCCCATAGGCCACAGCGATAGTTTTAGCTGGGCGCATATATACGCCCATAGCAGTCAAAGGGTTAATATATGTCTCAATCATACAGCACGACACTCTTTGTATTTTCACACCTCGCTCACTCATAGCAACTCTCGTACTGCCAAAAACACATCTTCTTCCCCGGCCATCCGCACAAGACAAAACACTCTTGATCATGCGTTCGATATCACATCCATTCTCTCATCATTTACCTACAGATGTCCCCCTTTCATTACCAACCGATCAAACATTAACCCTTTGAGTGCTATGGGCGCATATATGCGTCTGACAGAAGTTGCTCGTAGGGACTATGGACGCATATATGCGTTTGTCAATTTTTGTTTCCTTCACCTTATGATTTTTTCCATGGCCACGCGTTTCGGCGTTAACCTTTTAGTGTTGACGAAAATTACTCGTAGGAACTATGGACGAAAATATGCGTTTGCCAATTTTTTCGAGCTTTTGCTTACTGCAACGCATTTATCAGAGTACAAGTAACAATACTCCGTTTCCAGCAAATAGTGCGCCGTCCCTTCGAAGCGCTTAGGCCAAGAGTATTCACCATTCAAAGGGTTAAATATCCATTCACACTCGTACAATCATAACCTCACACTCATTCCCTATAAAAAGAATCTCACAAGGTTTCGATATACAGCGATTCATAAAACTCATAAAGCGGTGTCAAATATCAGAAGTATCAAACTTTTTTGACAAAATTCAATCGTAAACTTAATTTTACGTTCAATTACTTTTCCGATGCATATTCATCTTGAAGGCGTTTAAAATCTTTTTAATTAACCGATAGAATTTATAATTATTTATTTAATTTCCAGTGAAAGTAAAATATTTTATCTAGTGAAATATTTGTGTAAACTGAAAAGTGCTTTCAAATTTTAGAATAGTATAATACGTAAATGAATACACGCGATTGTTTAGACGTCTGGCATGTTAATTACGTCAACAAACATTTTTGGAATCTAGCGGAAGGCGTTACACAACCCTTGCGCCAGATTTGCGTTCGCGATCTTAGCTGTTCACGACGAATTGACGTCATTGATGGATATCGACCGAACGAGTAGCACGAGCAACAGTTTGATTCGCTATTGTTTGAACTCGAAGTTACGCGTTCATTCAGACCAACCCGATATTTCGTAATTGCACTTTGCTTCTCGAGAGCCGTCCAAATTAACAGACTTTTTAGACGAGCCCTCTCGAATTTCGTTTCTCAAGCAAAATGTGGACGGTTAAGTGTATTAAAATTGCAAATGAGAAGACAGATTTGTGGTAATATTCTGTAAAAGCTTCCCGGGACGAACTTTGTTACACTTAAAATTCTTTTCTCATTAACCTATCCCAGTCGGAAGTGCTGCCGGTCATTCGTTGTTGTTTGCTGCGTCGGAACTGGCGTAATCAAATTACATTGAAAGGGACTAGTTGAAATTTGTTTCACTATAGTACCTTGGTTCAACTGTTATTTCAACGTTTTTGTTGGTACGCGTGTTCCTAACGTAATCTAGTCAGAGAGCGTTGGATCACCTATTTGATCCACTCTCTACTCTTTTGTTTTTGAATATCCGTTATTATATTTTTCTGTTACTGATGTATCCTTTCTGTGCGCTTCTTTTTCATCTAGTGTATGTGCTTACAATATCTTTTACTTATTAAAATATTATATAATAAGAATTATTCTTATTCTCACGTATTCCATAAACTAACAGTTTTCTTTAATAAGAATGATTACTTCGTAATAATTATTTTATATGTAATGTCATCCATTTTATACTCTACATTCTACCCGTAAATTATTTAAATAAATAAATAAAGTGGTTCCCTTTTAAAAAAAGTTTTATCGTTCTTACGCAAAGCAGTAAAAATATTTCGGTTTTTGAATTTTAAACAGCCGAATACAGCAATAAAAAGTTATAGCTATCAATAGTTTTTAATATTTGATTTCACATCCTAATGAGTGAATTGAAAGTTTCGATTCGAAAATGGGAGTGAGGAAAAATTGACAAACGCGAGAATAACTTTCATTAGACACATATACGCGCCCATAACAGTTAAAGGTTTAACGATAACTGTATATAAAAATTCGAGACGCGATGCAGTGCTTCCATACTTGTTATATTAGAGCAACAGTTGTTTTATTAAGCATAGTTGCTATTTAACCCTAGAACTCCTAAGGGGCGGGGGGGGGGGGATCCTCGAACTTACAAATTGAAAAACCTTAAATTAGAATCATTTCCCTTTCATAAAAAATTCTCTTAAAATTATTTATTGTTGTATATACAATTAAGTTTGATATTAAAAAGTTTCCGTTGCTATGTGTAAAAAATTTTTAAGTATAAGAGAAATATAACTGTCTGCGCGCCGTGATGACCTCCTTTTTTCCAAAGAATAAAAATTACAGAACGAAGAATGAAACTATGTAACTAGTTGGGAACTTTAACTGGAAAGACACTACGAACTAAAATACTAAAAGATTCAGAATCGACAAAAAAGGGAATATCTTATCAGTGTATACCGGAGGTTAAAAGCAGACGCATAAAATATAATAGTTTATTAAGATCAATGCAAAATTGTTACAAATGCAAAAACCATGATTGCAGAAAACATTCATTTAATACTATACTTTGTGATTCATGTTTATCAAAAGAATCAAGTTCAAATTAGTTGCACGTCACTATACTATTTTATAATAGTATTTAATTTTATAGATAAATAAATCAATACAAATTGAATGCAAAAACATATGTTGTCTTGTTTATAAACTATAGCGTATCCTGACACTGCAAAAGATTTTCCAAAAAACAAGTTTTTCCAGGATAAATGTATAAAAAGAAGTATGAGTTCGAGGAACCCCCCCTTAGGAGTTCGCGTAACAGATCGAGGCTCAGGAGTTCTAGGGTTAACACTTAGAAAAACGTATATACAAAAACCACGCACACTGTGCACATTTCTGGCGTGTGTTTCCATTCAGTGACGGCACTTCGACGAACTGGATTGTCGAAACGAAAGTATTAAGTGAGCTCCGCACTGATCTTTTGCCAGCCTAATCCAACAAATGGAAACACGAATTTTCCTGAAAATCCGCGATCTATCGATAAACATTTACCTTACGACATCCTTTCCTCTGCTAACAGCCATGCAGCTGGCAACGATGCTTCCGTTCTGGCTGTCCCAAACTTTCACAGGCGTGATCAGTCTGTCCCCAGGCAGATTTCCATTAGCTTTGTTCAGTGCTAGGCCGCGTTCGCACTTGGCCGTGATCACGTTGTCGTCCTGCATCAGGAACACGTTCACGTCGGCGGTGGCGATGTTCGGGCAGTAACGATCGCAGCTGAAGGGGTTTTTGATTTTCGTGCATCTGGAGCTTTGGCAGCTGAAGAATCCGTTCAGCTTCATGTTGTCCTTCTCGCTGTCCACGACGATCCCGTCGGCCTTGTAATGGCACTGCATCAGCTCGCTCATGTTCGCGCAATGACCGAGGCTGCAGTTGAACACCCCCGACAGTACGCTGCACTCGCTGCCATTGTTGCAATTGTACTTCTTCAGTGAGGCCACGTTCACCTGAACAGGGAAGATACGATGGTTCTGTTTATTTAACCTTTTAGGCCCGGCTGAATTGTGCGCGAGGCCTATTCCCTGGACGGCGAAGTTTGACGCGAATTACGCATAAACGGTACAGCACTGCAATATGTGATGGATAACGCCGTTATCTACACGAGTACATTGGAATGAAATATTTGACGATTAAATTATAATTTTCTTCAATATATATTACGCATACTTTAACTTTTACAATTCACTATTTAATAATTAATAATACAATTGGGTATGATATATAAAGAGATGATATCCGAGAAAACCACTATAGTGGCTCGTCGTCCTGAGAGATGACATGCGCGAAAACCACTATAGTGGCACGTCGATCCTAAAAGGTTAACCAGTTAACTGCGTTTGACGTGTGTACACGTCAATCGAAATCTTTATCTCGATGCGGTTAACGTGTATACACCGCGTGAAAAATAAAAAATTACCATTCAATATAAACGCTGAAAATTTCAGTAAAATGTAATACAAATATTATTTAGTGGTATGTTTCCTTTATATTACCAGCAAACCTGAATTGATTTTAATTACGTGCCCCGTGAGGAACTTTTAAAAATAAATTCCGCAGTTAACATGGTTAAATAATTTTAACGATGGATTTTTATCGTTTGTTGTTAATTCGGTATAAGGAAAAATTTTGCTCGCTCTGTGAGGAAAGATGTTATTGCTTTGCTTAGAATTTTGTCACATGATTTGAAGGCTGCACTGTTTAACAGTACAGTATAAATATGTAATTCGAGTGTTCGAAGTGTAAGTGAAATGTATTAAAATGTAACAGAAGGAAGTTAAATAGTATTATATAGAAAATAATATAATGTGTTAAGTAGAAGAAAGTAAAGCAGTATAGTATGAAAAATGAAATAAAAGGAAATAAGATAGTATAATATAAAACATAAAGTAAAAATAAAAAATATAGACAGATAAGTACACAATTTTCAAATTGAGTAACGTTACAGAGGGTTATTCAAGGGTTGCAAACTAGAATTGTCTGTTTACTTATGCATATAGAGCGTCGAAAAATTTAACATTGCAAATCAATTAGTTATTTTTCGTACATAAAAGATAGAATCGGATGTTCAGTGTAAAACTATAGATGTTACGAGACCCATTTGTCCCTACTTCCAGAGCAGCTCTCTCAGGAGCCATTTATATTTCGTTGCCCGACACACTCTCCTCGTGGATAGAAGTTTCATATGGTTGATATCTACTACTGGAATTAGCTTCATTACCCTTTGTCACGTTCCGGGCGAATTGTTGAATAGACAAGGCGAGTTTTGAGATATGGAAAAGTTATACTTAACACAGAGACAATAAAAGAAGAAAATATTTCCGTTTAATTTTGCGAATCTTCAAATAAATAAATACTGATACTCCGAAAAATTAACTTTATTTTCACTTGCATACCATTAACGGTAATTCATGAAACGAACTTGTGTAAATTTCGAGATACAGAATAACCACGAATAATAAAATTATATAATTTTAGTAATAATAATAATAATAATAATAATAATAATAAAATATTATGATAATAAAATTAACACATGTTTCTTTCTGATTCCACCACTTTCAAGTAAAACCGTTCAATTTTATTTACACTTACGTGTCGTTAACAAAAATTCGCGAAACGTATCCGTGAAAAGTACTCCACTTTAAATCACGACGCGTGGAACTATGGGAATCGATAAAAGGTGCGGCAGGAGGGTAGGACACGCCATTAGAAAGTAATTCAAGACGAGGAACCCGATCGGAAGGGTTACGTAGCATGTAACGAGGTTAGCGCGTCAAAGTAACCGACCTACAGGGTGTGATCATTACATTAGCATAACTCGGCGCTGTCGTTCATGTCTCGCGCGCGCGCAGGGACATGGTTTTGTTGAAAAACTTCCTCCCCAGTAACGAATATAGTATGTTCGACGTGTACGCGACCGAGAAAGCTAAGTAATTGCGTTTCGAGCCTGTATAATGGTTAACTTCATCCCTCGGTTGTCCCCGACTTCACTCTCTCGTTTCGCGCGCCTTCATTCTCTTTTTTCCTCAATGTCGGTAGGGTGACCTTCAAAGAGAGCGCCTCAAGAACAGGACACTTACTCGACATACTCCGGGTACAATAATTTTTTTTACAAACCTTTTTACTTTTACGGTTGTAACGAAAGCACCTACCAGCTTTAAGGTACTTTGAGCGCGAAACACGTTTGAAGTGTAATTTATATGACGTTTAAAGTTAACTTTTAATAAATCCAGTTTAAATATTGTACTCGCTACGGAAGGGAAATTTTACTGTTTAATTATGCTGATAATTAGATTTCGAATGCGTATGCATTTATGGAAAATTCATACGTATAAAATGAAAAATCCACGTACTATGTAAATACATTCATAGGCTGTAACATTTGTAGATTAACCCTTTAACTGTTAAAAGCGTATATATACGCCTTCACAAATCCATCAATATATACGAAAGGCGTAAATATACGTCCTCTGTATTTTTCTACTATAACACCTTTATTACTGTTTTACCGATTAATTCAACATGGAATTTATTGTCCTATGTAACCTAGCAACTAAATATGCCATTATTATATGCCATTATTATTTTTTAAACCGTAAGAATGGTATAAAACTTTCGGGTACTGTTTTGGTCACTAGTCGGTGGACAACCAGTCGCAACGACTGACATGCGAAAAACGCGCCGCAGTCAAAGGGTTAAGATGAGTTTTTATTTAGGTTATATACGTTAAACGTGAACTTGCACAAAAATTCATAGTCTGTTTATAAATTGTCTGTCAACAAAATTGAATTAATTTCGTGAAATTAAAATGGCGCGAAATCACATGTTGAAACGAACGCTTCTTTTCGCCAGCTTGAATTTTCAACGCAATCAAATTCCTGTCTGTTAATTCCGTTGGAGTAACATTCGTTGAAACCACGGCTCGTCTTTACATCGGATCCGGTCGATCGGGTTCCTTTGTTCCGCGAACGCGAGAATTCGAGATAAAACCGTGGTTACCTACGTTATGGAACGGTCACAGACAACGGCGAATTAAAAACGAATCTCACGGTACCACCGGACGAACAATAGGCATCGAGTGGTGCCAGCGAAGGAGAAATCGACTTTGAAGTTGACAGGAGGGAAATAAAATTCTGAAAGCAACCGGTAATAGCGATCCTCGTAGGCGGCCACGATGGCTGCCGTTTAAGGGCTGTTATCGTCTGCAATTTGATCGCTTCCGAAGTATTGTGAGTTGATTGGACGTCGAAGAAATAGGAGCCGAATCGTGACAACGTAATTGCAATTTTTGTAATCACGAGCGAAGCAACGAAAAATGTGTGGGAGATGCGATAACGTTGAAAAACGTTTCACTATTAGCGATGAGATCAAGTCGCTTCGCGGAGGTTCATTCAAAGACCGGTTTCCCAGAAGAATGCATAAAACTGCGGATTCGCTGATGCGAACAATGCTCGCAATAATATAGGAAAGTTTACTTTTTACTTTATTTAGTAGAGTGAAGATGATAGGGCTCGAGTATGAATTAAAAAAGTGTATATTTAACCCTTTGCATTCGAGAGGTGACCGTTAGTCGTTTAATGATACTAACTTCAAAAATTTTCAAATTCGAAATATTTACTATGATTCACTTTTATATTAAACTTCATTTAGTTTAGTTAAGTCGTATATTAAAATTTACACATATGACTATTTAACGTCCGGGTCTGAACTAAAGTCTGAAAATTTGCGAAACTATCATATGCTAGAATTACGATGTCCCATGAGAGGGGACAACCGAGTGCAAAGGGTTAAGTTGTGCTCATGAGTATAGGTCGACTTTAAAGTGAATCTAAGAACAAAATGGTTTTCTTAAAGAGTTTCGAAGCTATGCTCTGTTTTGTGTGAATTATACAAATTAATTTCGAACATTAAAATGAGTACTTTCAGAATTTGGAAACATACTTGTAAGTATTCCACGTTTGATAGTGACGTGGTTTGATAGTAGCATTCGAATCCTGAAATATGTATAGCACACTGTGTTTTCGTTCGTATTTAGTATTCTAAAGAGAATACTATTGTAGGCAATTTACTGATCAATAGAGCCTTTGTATAGAGGAGAGCGGCAGAGAGTAATAACAAATGCCGATTGCCATTGCTTTCTTTAGGCGACCGCGGATCAAACTTCGAGGTGTCGCCGTGTTATTTTTTCCGGGGCCGCGTTATCTTCCGGCGCCGCTTGTTACGGAGAAAGAGGATAAAGAAAATAAACTGACACGGTGTTGGCTGTTAGGCAGCAAAACGTAGACTCGCCTTCTATGGCGAAGACGATTTTTATTTATATCGGTTTTGAATGCGGGGGTACAAAAGTGTGCTACCGGTGATTCTTTGTGCAAATAGTTATGACGGTGGCGGTTAAGGTTCAGTTGTCGGTAATTACAAATAGTTGTGGGTTGTTGATCAGAGTTCTATTATCTCGGGTCGCAAATGGTTATGGAGTCATGATTCGGTGGCTGACGCATGGCGGTTATCTTGGTGTTTGCTGAAGTTTTCCGGCGTTACACGCTTTAAACAACGCCTGCATTGTAAGGATAAACAGTCGCGGCCGTAAACCTGATCCCCGTAGAAGATGTGGACGGCTGATATCCTAGATGCAAACGCGTGGGGATATCGAAGGCGGGCATTTTTTTCGAAGGTCCTAATTGATAAGAACAGGAACCGCCTATTAGGCTCGAGGCAAATAAATAGGGAGCCTCGCGATAATTAGAGTTAGTTCATAGTTCAGAGTTTTTAGTCAGAGTACATAGTTCAGAGTTCAGAGTTCGTTATAAGATATAGTTCACAGTGCGTTATTAGAAGTCGTTGCATTAGCTCGTAGTTTATGTAAAAATCCATCGGCCAATAAGTAATTCCTACACTATCATTATTAATATTATTAATATTATTATTATTATTGTTGTTTGGCTGCCGTATCGGCCAGCCGCCTCAATGAAAAGATCAGCAAAATCGGTTCCACACACCGTTTTACGAACGTCTCGCGTACCGTGACGTCCGTACAGACAGTCTAGTATCGCGCCGATTGCTGAGAGAGCAATTCATTTTTAGGCGCTCCGCAACGAAGGGGTTAAACTTTTGTCCGCTACCCTAGGGTCGATGTTATTGTTTTTAACGAACGAACGAGGAACGCGCGACTCATCGATTTTAAGGGTCGAGGGTAATGGAAAATTGTCGTCCACGTTGGAAATCTACCGCTGCTACTATCGCTTAACAATTTCCTGCTGATCCACGGAACTTATCTTTCCGCGCTGATCCCGCGGGGAGCGTAATTTCAAAGTTATTCAGATCAATTTATTCCGCACGGGATCTCCCAGCGGAGCGAAACGGCATACGGGATCTCCGTGAAAACCGTTTGCGTGTTCGGGGCGTTACACTCGTCCGGAAAGGGGCACGGAGAAAATATTGCACTTGGGAGCATCGTCGGTTCCGATGCGAAAGCCGATACCGACGTGAAAAATTCAGAAAACGCTCGCCGATGCATGCGCCGGAACATTTAGATTACGTGCTCTTTACGTTTTAAAGGGTGGAGAGCGTGTCACGGAAACTCAATTTTATGTTGATTAAATTTGTCACGAACACGAGGCCGTGTGCTTGCGAACTTTCCACCGATATCCGGCTGAATTCAGAAATTCGAGGCTTCAGCGAGATAACTTACAATGTAACGTAGACACGTGGAACGAAATTGTTTGATACGGTTTTTAGATAAATATAAAATCTGTGTTCAGTTGAATATCGATTTACTGGACGTAATTTGAGAAACGTAAAAATGTTGAAGAAAATTCACGTCCAGAATACGTATTGTTACAAATAGAATGTAACGAAGCTCTTTTCTAGTTTTCCTTGAGGGGCAAAAATGGAAAGGAATAATGTGAACGTTGTGCTAAATATTTATCGCGTACGAATAAATAGTATAAATTCATATAAATAAATAATAGATATTTACACTATAAGTAACGCAAGAATTAGATAAACGTTTGCGTATGATACATTAATTATGAGAAACATTTATCAATATTTACCGTCAATGCGATAACTCGAACTGAATATAGAACGGCGAACTGTATAAAGGATATTGATAACGCACCCGTGGACAGGATATGCTGTTGAACTTCGTGCAGTTCTCGAAAATGACGTCGGTGCCGTTTCTTCTCACGGTTGCACGGATCTGGGGGCAAAATCCGGTGGTTCTCGTTAAGCACCACTCCCCGCAACTCGCCCAGCCGCAATTATTAGCTAAGGTGGTATCAACGGTTTGGCACATGACTGGATCCGGATCGATCCCAGCGTGAAACGCTCTGGAAATTAATTGCGTCGGCTTCATTAATATTTCTCTGGAAGTGGTTCGAGTCTCGCGTGACGGGACACCATATTCCGTCGCTCTACACAGGCCCATGAATTTGTTGGTCCTTGCATTAATAATCATCGTCTAGAACGTACAACCCAGAGTGATTAAACGATGCTTTTGAAAAATGCACTATCATAGGAACTAAGCTGTAAGAAATGACGCGTCTGCAAATTCATAATTCATAACAACACGAATTGATAAAATGACGAATAGAGTTCGTTTTAATAGGTTTAACTGCAAATTTACCGCTGAATTATCTTTTCGATACAATTTTGAATATTTTAAGCGATCAATGAAATTTGTAACGCGATAATATGTAGATTAAACGAGAAAATGTGAGGAACAGAAATATTTGATCAGTTTTTAGTGAGTCACAGCGGAATACAAGGTTCCAAGAAGACATCTTTCATTGGAAAAGTTGAACTTTAACCTATACCACGTTCTGGATGATCATAAAAATATAGTCATAGTCATTTGGGTTCTTCGAATCGCAAGATTTGCTCACAACAATCCACCATCACATTCATTATCGCATTATCGGGTTGCAAATCGTTCTTACATATTTCATCGGCCTTCACGAACCTGTATCCATACATGCATACGATGACTCATAAAATTGATCAAATAGGTACATTTATCTGTTCATAAAATCCAACTGTAAACCTGCTGATTAATTATTTCTCTAATATAGGTGTTTTTTGTGACACCTTATGAATTTTTCATTAATTAATGCAATTCACGGTGAGCGGCTCGCTAATGAAGGATGTGCGTGATAAATTTTGCGAATTACTGTACACACCCGTTCATGAATATACATGGAACCTCGACTATTCTTACATCAATAACCTTGAAATCTCTCTCACTACTAAATCCAGAGATATTCCATAATGTCTTCATATCAAACAAACCGGTACAAACCACCTTCAGTTTCTTTACAAGTTTCAATAATTCTACATAACAAAAAAAATCTCGATCATTATATTCTATTAGGTTGGAGGGAAAGTTCTGTCGTATTTTCCGTTTCCGTTAATTCATGTGGAACCCAAACACAATTTGGTTTAACGCAAACCCAAGAGATTTAATGTGATCTCCAACAGTTGTATGATGAATGCCAAACTCTTCTGCAATTTCTTGACTTGTTAAATGTGGATTATTTTCCAACATGGATCGCAAAACATCATTATCGATCTTGGATGGTCGTCCAGATCGATCACTTTCTTGGAGGCTCAGATCCCCGGAACGAAATTTACTAAACCATCTTTGACAAGTACGAACATTTACAATATCTTTTCCAAATACCGTACATAAATTTTTACATGCATCCGATGCGTTGCTTCCTTTTTGGAATTCATACAAAATGCAGTGTCGTAAATGCACTTTATCTACTGACACGTTTTTCACTTTAAATATCGCAAGTAAATGATGAACGGTAAAAAAGGACACCTTTTATATTATACAGCTGGTAAAAAAAAACAAAAAAAATTCCCAATGACTCACTAGCCAGATGTTTTTTTTATTTACAAGAAAAATTATCTGCCTATTTAAAATACGACAGAACTTTCCCTCCAACCTAATATAAGAAATGGAGTAGAATTTTTATCATAACGCTTAGCACACATATTGAATTCTTTATTCAACGGTTACAAATTGGATCAAAATTTTAAAAAGTTTTCAACAATCTCCTAAGGATTCTCCCAGTTTACTTAACCCCTTCCAAGCGATCTTATCAGTAACAGACAAAAGTTTAAGACGGGAGTAGATTAAACTAGAACATAGCTTTATGGTCTGCAAATATTGCTTGTACTCTCATTCTTATTGTTATTATGGTAGAACACTATTTACTGATTAGCACAGAATGCAAAATTTGTTTATCATGCTGTTCCTTATAAATTAGTTAATTTGATTTCGTTGACTTTTCAGTCAACTTAAGCTTCTTAAACTTTTGTCCGCTACTGTATATACTCGCGAACGGAGGTGCACCTCGCAACGAACATTGTGACAACGACAAACATAATCTTCAACGGTGGATAACACGCGGAAAGAACGAACAAAGGCAAGGTCATCGGGGTGTAGGTTACAGATCTCCGAGGAAATTAAGGCCGGATGAGTCGTAACTTAATTACTATCGGCCTTGTCCAATTAATCGATGCAGCCTTGTCGTTTTACCTGTGGGACGGCATGTAGATCGCCACGCTCAGATAAACTAATGCCACGCAGCTGATTACGATGGTGAACTGGCAGAAGCAGATGCTGCCGCATATCCTGCGGTCCTGTTCCGGTATCAGACGACGCTTGTGCTTCCGTCCCATCGCGAGCAGCCAATGGGATCGCTCCAATCTTTCACCGGTGATTTCTGAACGGATTAGCCGGCGAGCCTGTTCTCATCAACCTCTCGAACGCTCGCCAAAGCCCGATTTCTCAGCACCTGATCGTTTCTCGCGACTTGGGAACCCTCTGTTTGTCATCGGTGCATATTTAGGGTCAGGTTCACCTAACGAGAAACGATGGTTGTTCTTGCAATAGCTTCCTGAAAATGGAAACACAGTTGATAGTGCACTGCGATTTCGTTCATGTTCAGTATTCTGATCAGAATACTATCGTGGTTAATTGTTGGCAAAAGTACTCAAAAAAAATTCAAATCTATTTGATTGCTAGGCAGTAGAAACTGCATATGACTTGCACTTAAAAATATAATTTACGTTTCTCTGAAACATCCATGATGTATGATGACATTGATCGATACGGATCTTTTGATAAATGGGACCACGTCGAGCAATGCAAATGTTCTAAGAAGAATTTTCACTGTGGTTTGACGCGCTTCCGACTGCAACTTCGACGGGAAATGGTAACGATAGAAGCTTGTCAGGTATTATGGTGCTGGTTGTTGGTATGGGAATTTTTACAGAATATGTTTTTGTGAATTTTGAGGAGTCGTGAAATGTCAGAAAATAGAAATGCTGTGTATATGTATGTATACGTCAGGCGATCTTGTTTACTTCAAAATCTAATTGTAAATCTTGTGTTATGGCATTACTTTTTCGATTAATATTTCAAGCAAATATTATTTAGTGTTGAAAATACAATGTTGGTGAATAGGCTAGGCGTTATCTCTTTTGTGCAACAGTAATTTAATGTTCTTCTTTTCAAATGTGTTTGGATTTAATCTATACTGAACAAATCTGTTAATATGCTGAATAATTGTTCTTTAAATGAATATTCAGAGGTGACGAGGAAATATTTAGAGTTTTATATTACGATAACGCTATGAAATTTATAAGCACTTTTTACAGTTTCATCGCTCCCGAGATGAACAATAATTATACATTTCAGCATCCTCGAAATCTAAAGAAGTATCATACAGCCAAGCTGAAAATTGACCCAGTTTCTAATTTCTGTCATGTTTCTTTACTACGATTCATCAAAATTTTTATCTTAAATTAAACAAAGAAAGCAATCAATGTTAGCGATCAGTTAATTGTTTTCACGTGAAAGGAGCAAGGATAGAATAGAAAAAGAATCCTTTAAGCACGTAATTTAATTTACGTCGTCGGCGGCCATGACTTATTCTCCAAGAAAGTTGCCTCGACTGTTGAATTTCGCAGGCTCGAGTGCGCTTTACAACAGGTGTCTCGGTCGCTCGAGCACAAGCATTCTTCCCGAGAACTCCCGTGTTCTCCGTCCCATCGATTGTCTAGAGGTCTCAGACAGGCTGCAGAAATTCTACGTAACCAAGTCGAGCGCGTGCACTCGGAATAGTTCGCTTTCCCTTAAGAATATCTCTGATAAAACCGATCGATCTGACCGCTCGAACTAAAAAAGTATGCCCTTGATTAAATGATATTACCCGAGGTATGAAAGGTCACGTGGAGCATTGATTTTCCGGTTATGTAAGGTGGCTGATTTTGCATAAGACCCGAACACTGACACGCGATCAGAGGCTGGCTCGAATCTCTGGTAACTTTCTAAAAAACTGTTATTTGCCTGAAAAACGTATCTGTTGCTGCTTAAAACTTAACTCAAGCCTCTTTGGGATCACATGAACCGAGATTAAAATTATGTTTCAACAGGTATCACATAAATTCAACAAATGAATACTCATTTTCTCGTATACGATAAACGATACTGATTACATAGATTCCGTAGTACTATTAAAACACTATATTTTTGATAATCAGGCAAGATCCTAATAATGCAAATATTTAGAGTAAACGAAAAGGACAACAGAATTAAAGAATGTTCCATTGTAAATTTTCTTGAACAAGATAGGGTTATTAATATACGCGCGTACGAAATTTTACCTTAGAACTCTTAAAATTAACCAAGTTATAGCTGTTTGAAGGATAGGACGATCGTTAGTATCATTTTTGACGGTGTTCCGAGACCACAGCTTGGAAATTTGTTCGAATGTGAAATAGAGAGCATTGAAAAGGGAAAGTTGGAAGAGTTTCGAGGTACTCTTCTAACCTGAATACAAACATCGGAACAACTTTGTATCGATTCGAGTGACTTCGTAAGAAGCCCTCCTGTAGGCATTCACCGGCCTTACACACAACCCCTCGTTAAGGAATCATATCGTGATGGCCTGGTGGCTTTTCAGAGAATCGATTTTCGACTCATCGTTCCTACGAATCTCTATAATCTGAGAGGTCTTGGAAATTATCGATTCATTTTTGAGGATGAAAAGGTAGAAGCTTGTCGTTGAGTAGCAAATGTCATGTAAAAGGATTATTTTCTATATGGAAATAATTAATAGCGAGAATGATGTTGAGTTTTCCATCAAACTGCGCAATGTTGAGAAAGATCTTATTTCAAATGTAAGTAGCCATTAATTATTAGAACCCATAGAGAAAAATTCATCTTAATAATTGGTTTGCTCTAAATATGATAGCCAGCTATAAATTATAATCATATTGATATTCGAGTGACCATTTACAAATTTTCGCAACGATATGCCACCTTTTTGTAAACAGACGTAAGAAACATCACTTTCTCAGAACCTGTCCAATTTTATCTAACAAACTAATATTAAGAGTAATATCCGAGATTCGGTGTTCAAAATTTCACAAGCATTTGGAAACTTTTATGATTGACTGTACCTACGGTACTATCACGTCCGAATATATCGATCAACCGATTTCTATTTCGAGATCCAGTACCTAATTTCATAACCTTCTACTCGTCGACTACTTTTTCTTTGTAGCTTACATGCTAATAGCGTAACAAGCTCAATGACAATTTGAAGCAATTACCAGGTTTTAACTACGTTAGGTGCAGCGCCAATATAAACAGGTGCGCTCCGTTGGATGACATACAATTAGATACTGGTAATCCCATTACCATCGCGTAAGGGACGATCGCTTAACGGCCGTTCGAGAATAATGCCTATTGATTCGGGGAAACTTTCAGGTTCTAGTAAATACGAGCGTCGCAGGGTTTCTTGAAAGTTCTCACGATCAGGACGATCAAGACGGTGCTTAAGTTCCGTCTCAAAGGGAATTCGAAGAGCGGACAACGGAATCGATGTCGATGTACATACACGTGTATCTTGATATATTTATCGCGGTTTATACAGCACGCAGTTGGCGATCTAAATGCAACGGGGTGCCCTTTTCGAGATATTTCGCGTACTAGGTTATAGCAAAACTTTCGTGACCTTACGGAAAGATTACACGCAAAACACGCCCTTCTGGTAAATGTAAAAATTGAATAACGTTCAACTTTGATATTTAACTTTTTTCAAATACATTTTCATGGATTTTCTCATGGGGTTTCAACGAAATGTAGTTCTAATATTTAATTGCTAATTTTTAATTTTTAAATAACTGGGAATAATGTGGAAAATAAATAGTGAGAAATGTATAACAATCGATTTTTAATATTCCAAATTTTAGTTATTAGGGAAAATATTCTTGAATTGAAAGTATAGTTATCGAAATCGCGGAAAATATGCGGAATTTCGAAGCAATTTTAAAAAGGGCATGATTCCTGCGATGTAAACCTTGGATCTCACGAACTTCTGTGCACAACAACACGGCCTCCAAACAGGAATATACAAACACTTACTATTATACGCGTCCACAGTGCGATCGACGTGTTTTACCCTCAACACCCCAAAGGGAAAGAGAGAAAGAGCGATGGAGACAGACTTCTAGTAAATGTCACCCGTATTCTTCGATCGAGGACATCCAGCCGACTAAATATCACTCTTCCTTTTTATTCCAAGAAATCGATCCAACTTCGTCCTCCCCAATATACATTCTTCGCTCGGTCACCAGAATTTCAACACAAATTTACAGCTACCTCCAACAAAGATAAAACGTCGGTCTCGAATACAATAGACATCCGAAGCACAGTGTCGCGTTTTCTCCCCCTGCGATTTCCTTCGAATCGTCATAGATCATCGACCACACTTTCAGACGTCCCCGTCGCCGAACAATTCGACACCAAACGTTTAACACAACGCGTACACATGCACGATTTCGACGTTCCCTTAATGTTTTTCATAAGTTTCCGGTTAAAACGTGATCGCGCGACGATATCGCCGGATCTTGGATACGTATCGATAGCAGCGCGATCTTTTCGCGATTACGAACCGATCGATGCGATTTCGTGTGAATAAACCGACGAGAAAGCTGTCAATAACGCGGCAGACCGATGACGCTTTCATTCCCATCCATCTTCCTCGATGTCATTGCTTCGGGCGGTGCGTTAACATCGACGAATGGTCTCTGTGAGGCGTGGAACGATCGCGAGGCACCCACGCAACCCGGCCGACTGTTTGAAAACAAGGTTCGCAGTCGAGTGTGTATGGCTGGCAAGCACCCCCATGCCGAGCTTGCGCCCTGAAGCAGCCCGTTTATGGGAGCTGCACGACCCGTGTTCCCCTGCTTCGGGAGCAACTGACAGAGTCGCTTCCGGCCCTCCAACCATCCGAACGCGGTTCGGAACCGCCTACGACTGTTGTTTGCTCCGTCCTCGGGCACGCTCTCGTGAATACGACTTCGCGTGGGAAAGCTGATTAACCCTTTCGCTAGGAACGATGGCTATAGTCATCCAACAAATGACTCTCGCCACGTACGAACGATGACTATGATTATCCAACAACTGTCCCTCGCTACGTACGAATACGGTGACTATAGTCAACCGTGAACTTTCGCGAGTAGAGTATTATTGCATTATGCGATAACTTTTTAACCCTTTCCTTTTTACGGCCAATCACAGGTCGCTCCACGTAAGATGCCGCGGTATTCAACGTACGACGGATAATTGATGTTAGAAATAGAACGCGTAGTTGTCAGAAATAGAACGCGTGGTCGTTGGAAATAGAAGAATAAAGAAAATAAAAGACGAATGCTTAGCAGGAACGCGTGGTGTGGGTTTCAACAGGCACCATGGACGAATTATTGCATATAATTTTGCGGCGGGCGCTCGTCAACTGCCGAAGACGGCCATTAACGCGTAGTCCTACGCCATGACCACACCGGTTGGCAATCGTTTTTCCGATGTCGAGACGTAACAGTGGTGATTTAACGACGGTGTATTTAGATTAACCCCTTAACCTACAATGACGGACATAGCCCGCGTACGATGATCGGGCTAAACGAAAATATTACGGGCATAGCCCGCGTACGATGATCAGGCCAAACGAAAATATTACGGGCATAGTCCGCGTACGATGATCGGGCCAAAAGTGAATATTACGTGGAATGTTTGTGGAATATTTGATATGTAATTACAGCCTGATGTAATAATTGTGGTAGACGCAGTTTACGATTGGCTCGATCAGCGTATTACACAAGTCGTGCGAATGTGCCGAAGGCTGCACAACTTTGTATACGATTTCGGCCCGAAATTTTCGAGTCTAAATCGTAGGTTAAGGGGTTAAATGAAAATAAAGTTATCTTCCAATTTTTTTTTGCTGCATTTATAGTTCACGATTTAACAATTGCAGTTGTTCTGCAAGTGCACACTTTTGGCGCGGCGATTTGCTCAGCGGGAGCAGCTCACGAGCTCGTAGCGAAAGGGTTAATTAACACGTTCGTCGCCCAGCGTGATTCTCGTGGTTCTAGCGAGTTTCTCGCTGAGCCCAAATCTGATTGCATAGAAAACTGGGGTAAAAAACATATAAAAACAGCAAAAGTTTTAACTTTCTATTTTTATTTTATGTATTTTATATTTATATATATATTATGCTTCAATGCTTATTCCATTGAATTCGTTTTAAAATTCCAATTCAAAATTCTATTTAACTTTAAGAGAAAGAACGTCACCCAAATATGGGTGACGTGGCGACGAACGTGTTAACCTTTTAGGTACGGCTGAATTGTGCGCGAGGCCTATTCACTGGAAGGCGGAGTTTGACGCGAATTACGCATAAACGGTACAACACTGCAATATGTGACGGATAACGCCGTTCTCTACACGAGTATATTAGAATGAAATATTTGACGATTAAATTATAATTTTCTTCAAAATATATTACGCATACTTTAACTTTTACAATTCTCTATTATAGGAAAGTTCTATAAAATGATTTTCGTAGAACGGAAGATGGAATTCAGGTGTGAAAATAAAAGTGAAGCGATTAAATATTAATAAAAGTATATTTAAAACAATTTAACAAAAACAACTTAAACGACTTTACAACTTAGCAACTTTAATACTTTTTCTACGTTCACAATCAAAACCTTTCGTTCAATACTTTCTGCTTCACCGTCCAATACTTTCTGCCCCGCGCTCGCATTTTCCCCGTCATATATTCTTTCAAACACTCGTTTCCTTTCACTCTAATTGTCAACCTTTCTCACTCTACGCATTTGGTCACGACCACCCAGAATTTCTCAATCGCACTGTTTTCTCAAGTTCTCATCTTTTACGCCTTAGAAACATTCGAGCACAAACATTCTGCGTTCGCACGACAATCGCCTAACCCAAGTACTCTTCCGAGTTTTCCAAACTCGCATCCACTCGATCGCATTCCTACACTATTTAATAATTAATAATACAATTGGGTATGTTATATAAAGAGATGATATCTGTGAAAGCCACTATAGTGGTGGCTCGTCGTCCAGAGATTCCATCCGCGAAAGTCACTATAGTGTCGCGTCGATCCTAAAAAATTAAAGGCGTATAGTTCGATGCTCAACTCTGCTTTCTCGATGCAGTGTTGTGTTTGATAGAGGTTTTAAGAGGGTTTCGAACGTTCTGAGAGGAGTAACTTGGAAGAACGCTTCGATGGTGAATGCTCGATTACACGGATTTGTAGATTCACGATTTTCCGAGATGGTTTCCGGGTAGAAGTGACGAATATTTGGGGGCGAAGTGACAAACGTGCAGATGCTTGTGGTACATTGTTTGTTTCATAGCTGTCTTTATTGTACGTTATTTAATTGCCAATTAAGTTTCGAAGATTGCTCGTAGATTGTGGTAGGATACTTCTGAGTTTATATTTCACGCTCATTTTGCTTGTTTCTTCAGAGCTTTTTGCTTTGTTATGAAAAAATATGATTGAAGACATCAATCCTGGAATGGAAAGGTTTGTTTCGAACTAAAATAGCATTCGGGAAAGACTACATCTGTCAGTTTGAAGGAAAGAGCAAGCACAGACCAAACGATTGATCGAACAAGGCCGTAGCAGTGGTGACATAGTAGAGTGTAACTTATTTAATAAGTATGATAGTACCTACAGTGGCTCCAAAAAGTATTCGTACACTGTATTATAAGGAAATTCATCTACTTCTGAAATTCTGATTTCAATGAAACTTTATGTGTGTACAGAGCATGGTGTGTCCTGCGTGGAGCAATTCTTTTGGCGGCAAAATATCTTTTAAGGGGGCTGATAACGAATCTCAAAGTTTCAACGATTTTTCACGCTTTGAATACAAGCTTTTCTGTGTTCTTTTTTTATGGCAGGGCGATAGAGTATTAAAAATTAAACATTTTCTATTTGAAAGGTTTTGCTTCATCAAGTACCATTACAAAGTTATCTTTGAAAAATGTGAGAAAGCTCAGAAATTTCAACAGTGGTTTCACCCCTTTAAAATGGCATTTAAATGAAAACAAGAGATTAATTCACACGTATACTATTACGATCTACATACCCACAAAGTTTTATCAAATACTTTTATCAGACTCAGAATTTAAGGGTTAAACGAATTTATTTCTGACATAGTGTACGAATACTTTTTTGGAGCGACTGTAGTTGATTTTCTTTGCCCTGTTTAAAAACAAGTAGTTGGTTAAGAGTTTGATCAAAGATCAATACGTGTTTAAAATCGTGTATGAGGTCAATGAGGTCATTAGCTAATAAAATTTTCGATACTAAGATTCTAATTAGATTGATGATTTCTGAGGTTTCGGTATCAATTATGCTGTGATCGTCATGTAACAGAAATCGTATTACTCTGTTTACTAGAACAGTTTGTTTTAAAATCCTCGGAAGCTATGACGTAAATAAATAGGTACCCGATAGGACTTCGTCAATGTTACGCGATAAGTAATTAATTTTAAGAATCATCATTATCGTTGACAATGTTTGTAATAACGGGTTAGGATATTCTGAATGTAGTATATTGTAGAATTAATTTGCCTGCACAGTAACATCCAATTAAAATCTTTCGAGTATTCTGGTCAATTGTATTCCAGCGTTACTATTATGTACAAAGTGTACGTAACAGTTCTATAAAGTTTTGCAATAACATGTACAGCTTCAATGTACATGGTATTTCGAGTAAATGCAGGATTCCATCGTTGCGTGCACTCAACGTTGTAACTTTTGCTCGTTCGTAAGTTTCTTGTTCTCTAACATAATTTCACGAAGCATTAAACAACCCTGAAATTTAGCAAGCATTATAATTTAACGATGGCTTGAACAATTTAATCTAGCATAAATGTGGAGCCTTTAGGGGCCATCGTGCTATTATAAACTTTCATGGAGCAATTAAATATTCCTTTAATACGTAACCAGTCTGCAGACTTCCCTCTCTAATTAATAAGCAATATTAAATCGTGAAGTAAAAAAAAGTAAGCATGGAAAAATTTTTTGATGACAAAAATTACAAAACTGAAAATCGTTAAAATTTGTCTCTTCTTTTTTTCTAATTTAATTTTTTCTCCCTCAGAAACGATGCTATAAAAATTTGAGTTCCTCATTCATTCGATATTCCTTTGCTCTGAAATTACTTTTTCTTATCATTTAATTTGATCTCGTTTAATAACGATGTTACGAGATGAACTTCACGTTCATTCAATATTTCGTTACTCTGGTGCAATATTTCCGAAAGCTCGTGAAAGATCGAGCGTGGAATGCATATTGAAGCTTGAAAGCTTTTTGGGTGATTGCTATCGTTACACAGGGTACATTCACAAAATAAATATCCGTCGAACGTCGAGTGCATCACTTCGCATTAAACTGAACTATCTCATCTTCACTACCGGCTAAAAGTTTGCGATCGCTACGCAAGAATTAGACAGCAAAATGATTTAGAAAAAGAATTGTCACTAACAAGCTACTAATTTCGAATTGATGAAACGATTGGAAGCAAAGTATTTGTAAACTTTTGGACGGTAATGTACGTTGAATTTTATCTTTCCGCAAAAATTGATATTGATTTTTTACTACCGCCATGTATCCAAGCGTTTTATGAATGGTGAACATTCAGCAATTCATAAATATAAAACGATAAGCGAAACGAAAGGCTCGAGAGGGATTATTTTGAATCAAAAGATCGAATGCGATTAACAGAAAACATGTTTCTGTATATTTCAAACGAAATCGTACAATCTTTTATTTACAATAGTCCGTTAGTATCGCAGAACGAGTACGTTATATATAATATATTATGTACAATGTATTTCAAAACTTATAATTGGACTGCGTATTTTTATGCAAATTCCTGCTTTCATAAATATAATTCAGCCGATGGGGGTCGAATAAAAATTCCTTTCACCTTTTAAATATTGTAACACATCATTTCGATACAGTATTTTGTACGAAATATAATTTTACATTACACGTATATCGTTTCGTTTCTTCCGCATTTGTCATAATTGTAATTACGAAATGGAACGGAAACAAACATTGCTTTCACCCGTCAAATATCGTAACGCATAATTACAGGAAAGTTCTATAAAATGTAGAACGGAAGATGGAATTCAGGTGTGAAAAATAAAAGTGCAGAAACACACGTGAAGTATAATCGGATCGGATAAGAGTTCGAGAAAACGCAAAGTATACATGTGTAAGAGATACAGAAAAAAGAGATACACACGCGTAAACGAGTATAGAACATTAAAGAAATGCAAGATGCATATACACTTTTGTTGACGTTTGTTTAATTAGTTTTGTTGATTTAGGAACTTGTTTTGCGAAAATTAAATAAGAACGGGGCAGAAAGTATTGGACGGTGAAGGCAGAAAGCTTTAGACTAACGTAGAAGAAAGGTTTTGATTGTGAACGTAGAAAAAGTGTTGAAGTTGCTAAGTTGTAAAGTCGTTTAAGTTGTTTTTGTTAAATTGTTTTAAATATACTTTTATTAATACTTTAATCGCTTCACTTTTATCTTTCACACCTGAATTCCATCTTCCGTTCTACATTTTATAGAACTTTCCTATATAATTTATTTACACTTCGAACGTTTCCGTTATAATTGCATATTACCTTCATTCTGTACTCTCGATCGCGTATAAATTTTCTGCAGTTGCAATAAAAATCCGCAGTCCGCTTACAATGGTACGCATGATGAAGCGGTGGACAATACAACGTTCCGTTTTCGGTGAATTTAAAAATTCTCCAAACAAAGAACCGGGAAGCTTTTTCGAAGAGTATTACTTCATTCTCTGTTTCGTGCCGTTTACACGAGTTCAGCAGGAAAGAGAACAAGAATAGGGTAAGATCGTAGGGTGGAGAAAGAGAGGAGAGGCAGAAGAAGAATGATCGAGGAACTTCTAGCGGCTAGAAGAATCGCGGACACAGTGGAACCTCGTTTATTCGAACACGTGGCGGAACAAAGCGGATAACAGACAACAGGATAGTTCTGATAACAAAGGTTCACTATCCTCTCCGCCTTTTTGTTCCTGTCAATTCGGATAACGGAGGTTCGTCGTTTGAGAAACTGAGATCAATTTTTTCGTTTCTGTTCAACTTTTGTTCCTCGTTATCCCTTAGCGTAAGTCTTGTGTGTAAAGAACGAAACGGTTGAACAGGATATGGAAACGATTGTGCAGGGATACGCGTTCGTATAATTGAGGTTGCTGTTGGATTGTGCAGGCCCATGTGGCCAAAGAATCTGAGAAAATGTAAAAAAACCCAGGGAGGGCCAAGTGTCTAGGGTAAGCTTGAGCTGCGTCTCAAGTAACTTCCTCCCCCTCTTTGAATACGTTTTGAAAAAAGAGAAAAATAAAGGAAACCCAGTCTCGATAACGATACGAACGAGTAAGGTCGTTTTCATCCCGAAAATGCAGCGCCTTTGTTTTGTTTCCCATGTCTACCCTCTCAACTTTAACCACTTGCGCTGGCAAGAAATTCTCAGACACGTGTGCCAGAACAGTCCAGTGTAATGCCGCGTCCACACTGCTGTTCGCGAACAGCGAGCAGCGAGCAGCGAACTCCTCAGCGAACAGCGAACAGTGTTCGCTCGGGAAGCAGTACATCAAAGAAACTGTTCGCGAGCTCGAAGCGTATCTGGACGCGTTTGTAACACAGTATATGGCAAAAGCTAATAGCGAACTGCCCATGAATTCAGAGCGAACAAGCTTGTAACTGTTCGCGAGCTCCAGTCTGGATATGCTGCGTTTTCCGTTGGCGAACAGCTCGTGAACCGCACGCGAGCAATTCGTGTGCTGCTCGCGAGCTGCTCGCGAACTGTTCTCTTCTATGTGGACGCGGCTTAACACAATTTTATGGAATTCGAGTAGCTCTCAATTGTCGTCAGTTTCTACCAAGCATTTTTCACAGTATTCGTATGACATTCTGCTAAAGTTTTTAAATCCATTTTCGTTTTGTAATAATTTGTTGTAAACAATTGTCTTTGCCAACATCGACGCTCTCTCTTTTTTCTATCATTATTTGTTTTTATTATATAATATGCAGATGCTGCGTGTAATAGATTTTGTTCAGACATTTTTAAAGTCTGTACATTGACATCCGTATGTGGCAAAAGCTAATAGCGAATTGCCCATGAATTCAGAGCGAACAAGCTTGTAACTATTCGTGAGCTCCAGTCTGGATATGCTGCGTTTTCCGTTGGCGAACAGCTCGCGAACAGCACGCGAGCAATTCGTGTGCTGCTCGCGAGCTGTTCTCTTCTATGTGGACGCGGCTTAACCTGCTGGGAGGCGTGTTCGATGCCTTAGATAAATAGGAAAAAGATTTATATCTTCTAAGTTAATTCATTGTTGACCTAGGACTTTTAATACTTTTTTAAAGAGAATATAACGCATCGATTGATGTTAAAATTATACAAATATAAATACTAAATCTGTGTGCCATGCACGTCGTTGGCGATTCTGTGACAAAAGCATTACGACGTGCGTGGCACGTCTTTCCAGCGCAAGTGGTTAACACTAGATTTACGGACATTTCTTGTATATCTATTCCCAATATACATATACTAAGGAATAAAGGTATACATCGAACATAATTTGAAATTCCAGAATTGAGAGGGAAATCAATTTGGGTATCGTTCCATCAATAAAACTCAGCAAAAATTGCTAGGAATAATAGTAATTATTTTTGCAAATGTTACTCACGAAGTCTAAAACCCGTCAAATTGACGGATTAACTCTTTAGGGCACGGTGGGATTAAAAATGTCACACCTTTTTGATGCACGGTTTGATGCATGGTGGGACGTTTTTAGACCCACCTCGAAATATTGCAATAGCTGTATGCGCATCGGTTTATACTTAATTTTATTCACGTAAAGCAGTTGGTAACAGCATAAAAAAAATTGTATAAGTATGTTCGTTTGTGTTTGCAAGTTTCAACGTGTCAGTAATTCGTTCATATAAATATAACAATTTTGTTTAATTTAAAACGCAACAAAATTTCTGTGCAACATGGGTCTATTTATTTTCTGAAATCCTGTGCCTCAAAGAGTTAAGTAAACCTGTGTTAACAGCTGCTCTCAAACGCTACTCGGATAACAAAGGTTCGCTTATGAGTTTGTGTTTCCAAGATCGAGTATCGACGGGTTCGTATAAACGAGGTTCTGCTGCAATGGCGGTCGAGGTATGGGAGGAGAAAAGAAAACGAAGGAGAGGACGAGAGAAAGGAGAAGGAAATTGTTAACAGCTTAAGTTTAGTAGGTGCAGGTACGTTAGAATAATCAAGTAACATGCGATAGAGCGTATTTTATACATAAGTATCGATAGAAATAGAGACTTTACAATTAATCGCCGCTTTCTAATCTGTAACCGTGCGCGCATTTTGTTTGTCGTTTCCGACGCACGATTTCGTCGTTACCCGCGAGGAATCTGGGATTCGTTCACCAGTTTTAACATAATCCCCATCCATTTTTGTTCTCTCTAACTCTTCACGAATGAAACGTCTCGTTCCCAGTTATCGCTGTGCTTCTTTTCTCCTGTTTTTGTTTTCTCTCTCCCTCTTTTAGGTACATATTATAATCTCATTTCCCTAGAATTTCGTACTGATCTATCTAATCGTATCGACGTCTTCCCCCGCGACCGATGACACTAATTACTAGTAAATAGTATGTTTAACTCGATGGTCATTCGCGAGGCTCTAATCGACTAACGAAATTGGCACTAAACCGATCTGATATGAGAGATATGGAAGTGCTTGCGATTGGACGAGCCCCTCTCCCGTGGACCTTCGAACAATCGTCCATGATGGCTCGGTGTTCGAATTCTTTCGTAACAACGCTCGATACAAAGCACAATGATCCCTAACCGTAAGTACGATCGAAGTTTCTCGTGGTCTGGAAATGATCGCTTCGATCGGAAACTGTTGTACACCGTTTGCGGACATAAGTGAAAGACGAGAAAGCAGTGTAAAACGTACAATAACTCACGAAGTCGATTTGAACTTTTATTTTGTTCGCATGCGGTCGCTAATACAAATTACATTAATTACTTAAAAGGTTCGAAAAATGCCAAGAAGGCACCTAACGTAACGGAAAAAGTTTAAAAAAAAAAAAAGAAAGTAAAACAAGAAAATGCAGCTTTATCGTTTGATCAGTTTCGCGAGTTATTATAGTTTATAAATATTGTCCATAGATTTGTTCGTATTATCGGTAGAAGAATGTTCTGCTTGTTAACCAGCACAACACACCAATATCGTTCGTTGTGCTACAATTAGATACAGATTAATCGTTTTACCTTCACCGATCTTTCCGTCTTAACCCTTTATCCACCACTATCGCGTATCTACACTTCTTATTCGCTCTTTCACTATGCAATAATTTTTAACGCAGTTCGATCATCGAAAAGCTTCAGCTTGAATTACGCTAATAATCCATCCAGCGTTTCGAATCCCGTTGGAGAAACGTCCAGCTGTACCGATCTCTTCTCCTTTTTATCTCGCGTCGATTCGATTCCTCAAACTCCATCGTCCCGCGAGTCCGAGCGTCTTTGAGCAAAAGTTTCACGTGACGGCGAAAGAAAGGCGCGAGAGAGAAGATTCCGTTCGTGTCGCTCGACGACGCAAAATACGAGGGGCGATCTATCGCGCTAACGGAAATCGATTAGCAAGCTTCGAGTGGGGAATGAGTGCCGAAACGCAGGCTCCGGTTGGTATTCGCGTCTCAGATCGAGACGGATCGCATGTCAACGTGCTGGACGCCTACGGTAAGGCCGAGTAAAAGGATTCACAACCATTCTAGATGTACAGGCTCGCGACGTCAGCTTCCGTACGCTTCGAAACAACCGCGTGATTCCGCTAGAAGATACGCGTAACGCTGCCGACAGTTAACGAAATTTTATGGCAGCGTGAGAAGTTGTTGTGATAAGTAGCTAAAACTACTTAACCCCTTGCACTATTTTGACGAGTCTGACTCGTGATGAAAATTTTAGGCCAAACATGGATGTCACGAGTCGGACTCGTTGTTCAGTTCCAGACCAAACACGAATATCACGAGCTTGACTCGTACTCGACATTTCAGGCCGAACATGAATATCACGAGTCTGACTCGTGGTCTTAATTTCGGACAAAATTGATATTTAATTGTTTATTTATATTGTGTCTTTCAATTTTAGGTTTGATATTAGTGAGATAATCAGAAAACTTATTTGAGTTCAAATACTACTACCGCGGATTTGCTTGTACATATTTTTATTTCGTTATTAATTAATTATATTATTATTACTTATTCAGAATTTGTTTTAATCTTATGTGATAATTAAAGTATTTATAAAAGTTTTTGATTCAAATTCATTTGAATTTCACAAGAATTCTATCGCGTGGATAAGATGGGTCTCAAGTTTCGGCACGCACGTTTCACCGCTCGTCCTTCACCGCGACAATTGAGGCAGCCGCGTTTGGCCTGACTTTTTCCGAGGTTCCGAATAGTGCAAGGGGTTAATCCCTTATATTCCTTCGTCGAGTGTGACTGAGTGTCAGTTTTTATCATAGTTACTCCTATGTCGAGTCGCACTCGACATTTTTAAAGTGCCATTTTAAATAGAGTAGCGGTCGAAAGTTTAAGATTAAAGAAACAACGAAATTAGACTTAGAATGTAAGTTACAACAAAGCTTGAGAGCTATGTTTAATATAATTAATAAACAAAATAAGTATCGCTCAAGGAATTGTCGTTTGAAGTAAATTTCAAATAAAGCACTTAAAATATTAGGAGGTTATGGACAACAAAATTGAAAAATAATTCGAAATGCAAAGGGTTAAGAAGGTAATCGGTACACTACAAACGAAGCGATGATAACTCTACTGAACAAATCGAGTCAGTGATTAATCTAGTGATACTAAATTTTACATCAGCTACCTTGTAAGGATAGTTCGCAGATTTTTATTTGCACAGATTGCTTCGTAAAAGTCGGGCATAACTTTAGAAACACGCAGCACAGCTTTTGGCGTGTAAAATTAAGAATAGGAAATTGAAATTGTGTAATTCACAATTTTTTGTAAAGTTAACGACTTGAGCAGTTTCAACTTCTTGTAGAATTCGAAACAAGTAATTTCAGCTTTCTCGTAAAATTGAAGAAAATAATTCTGCTTTCAAGCGATACTGGAGGTCAACAATTTTCGTTAGCAAATAAAGTAGAAAATGAACAATTTATAAACGAAAAAGACTTTGTCTGTCTCTTAAGATAATGGAATTTAAAGTTGTACCAAACAAAATAGGTGATGCTGGTGTATTTTTTTTTTTTTTTCGTTAACTTTCATCGAATTTCTAAGCTCTAAAGTTATGAGGTCTCGTGGAACACGTTGCAGAGCAAGCAATTCGATTTGGCGTATTCGTTCTAAATTATTGCTAACCGAGTTCGCTAAAAATTGTCTTCCTCTCTGGATCACGTTGTTTCGTAGCTTATGGAACGCAGATCGCTCGTCCCTTTCGAAAAACCGAACTGAAAAACCGATACCTACAGCTACAAACTACAATGCACGTCGCGTGCACGAGTGCACCTTTGCGCGTTTCTTTTGTTTATGCAAATATATTCGCCCGTTCTAAATAGAACCACGACGCGACCATGCGTCCGCGTAAAAAATTTGTAACAATCTTCACATCGATCCCGATACGACGATCGATCTCATATATTCACAGACTTAACTTACAGGCTAAACTTAACCCTACGAGTTTTTTTGTTTCATCATTGGTGCGAAGACAGATCCTGGAGGCAGTCGCGTCACATCCGCTTTGTTCCTCTCGTTTCGTTCGCGTCATTTTTTAAATGATAAATTTTAACGATCTCCTATCTCTTTCCGGCCCCCTTGCAAAAATAGCTAAATTTTGTTTCCTCTTGCAATCTGGAGTGAAAGCATTTTACCACAAATAATCTCTCTTCCGTTCTCCACATTTCTGTTCTCCTTAACCCTTTGAGCGCTGAATACTCTTGGCTTAACACGTTCGCGACGGGGTGTACCACCGGTGGTACATTCTTGTCTGTCCTATGGGACGGGATGAGCCACCGGTGGTACATACAGAATTGTCCCATCGGACGGGATGAGCCATCGGTGGTACACGAACCATTGCCGCGTGTACCACCGATGGCTCATCACGCCCGATGGGACCGAGCAGAAGAACTGGCCCGTCCCACGGTGCGGCCAGTGAATTCAGGCCCCGTCGCGAACGTGTTAACACATTGTATGCCGGTGGCATCTGAGGCATTTAAAACCTGAGCGCCAGCACAGTATCGACCGCATAAAGCCTCGGCGCCGGCATAATTCGCTTGTTGACGACCAATGAGTAGGTGAAGAAAATATTTAAAATTTTATACATTATTGTATAACACTAAAATTGGTTCGCATATTCATTATATGTAATTTAACGATAACGAAAAATAGAAACAAACAAATCGCCAAACAAAAGAATGTTGTATTATCGCAGACCCGGCGCTAAAGCAATAGACTTCCAAACCCGCGTTTTCGCGGGGCCGGCATACAATGTGTTAACATAAAACAGATTATCTGAATAATAAAACATTAACACGAGAACTTTTGATATTCGTTTGGAATTATATGTAGGAATGCGATCGAGCGGATGCGAGTTTGGGAAAGTCTGAAGAGTACTTGAGTTGGGCTCGAATGTTTCTAAGGCGTGAAAGATGAGAAGTTGAGAAAACGTTGCGACTGAGAAATTCTGGGTGGTCGTGACCGAATGCATCGAGTGAGAAAGGTTGACAATTAGAAAGAAAGGAAACGAGTGTTTGGAAGAATATATGACGGGGAAAATGCGAGCGCGAGGCAGAAAGAGTTTGGTTATAAAGGCAGAAAGAGTGTGACTCTGAAGGAAGTAAGAAGGTAGCAGTTGCTAAGTTGTAAAGTCGTTTAAGTTGTTATCATTAAACTATTTTAAATATACCTTTAAAAAAAGAGTGCTTGAGTTGGGCAATTGTAGTGTGAACGTACAATATTTGGATTCGAATGTTTCTAAGGCGTGAAAGATGAGTACTTTAGAAAACGTTGCGACTGAGAAATTCTGGGTGGTCGTGACCGAATGCATCGAGTGAAAAAGGTTGACAATTAGAAAGAAAGGAAACGAGAGTTTGGAAGAATATATGACGTGCAAAATACAAGCGTGAGGCAGAAAAAGTTTGATTCTGAAGGAAGTAAGAAGGTAGTAGTTGTTAAGTTGTAAAGTCATTTAAGTTGTTATCATTAAACTATTTTAAATATACCTTTAAAAAAGGAGTGCTTAAGTTGGGCAATAGTCGTATGAACGTACAATATTTGGATTCGAATGTTTCTAAGGCATGAAAGATGAGAACTTGAGAAAACGTTGCGACTGAGAAATTCTGGGTGGTCGTGACCGAATGCATCGAGTGAAAAAGGTTGACAATTAGAAAGAAAGGAAACGAGTGTTTGGAAGAATATATGACGGGGAAAATGCGAGCGCGTGGCAGAAAGTATTGGACGGTGAAGCAGAAAGTGTTTGACTAACGTGAAAGAAAGGTTTTGATTGTGAACGTAGAAAGAGTGTTGAAGTTGCTAAGTTGTAAAGTCGTTTAAGTTGTTTTTGTTAAATTGTTTTAAATATACTTTTATTAATACTTTAATCGCTTCACTTTTATTTTTCACACCTGAATTCCATTTTTCGTTCTACAAAAATCATTTTATAGAATTTTCCTATATATAATACTTATAATATAATATTAAATATAATACTAATAACACTAATAATCATCGATTTTCCATTGATTACGGAAAAATATTCGTATGATGTTTTCAGGAAAACTAATTTGTCTTATAAAAAACTAGCTGTTGCCCACGTTTTTTTTTTATAGTGCTTGCTTCAAAATCGGTAGATTTTCAAACAGACTTTCATCCATTGTTTTATCCCCTTGGGGGTTGATTTCCCAGAAACGTTGAAACGTGTATTTCTTTATTTCTAACCAAAAAGCTAAATACCAGTTTTCATAGTGCTTGTTTCAAAATCGGTGGATTTTCAAACAAACTTTCAAATTCTATTTAACCTCCTTAGGGGTAGAATATCAAAAATCCTTTCCTAGTGGTTGCCTATGTAATAAAAGGAACTCATCGTACAAATTTCAATGTTTCTAGTTTCAATAGTTTAGGCTCTGCGATGATGAATCAGTCAGTCAGTCAAGACTTTATTTTATTAATATGGACTTCCGGTTTGAATTCGAAAGAGGTGTGACAGGCGAGGTGATTGAGAGTGAGAAGTGTGAAAATTGGTGGAGAAGGGAAGTATAAAGAGTGGTAGTGAGTAGGGAAAGAGGGGAAGAAGGAGGGCTGGTAAGGAGGAGAAGAACAGAAGACAGGTAGGAGAAAGGAAAAAGAAAGAAAAGTATAGATTAATATGCACAAGTGCTGATTATAAATTATGCTGATTAACTGAGAAGTTCATAAGAGAAAAAGAGGTGTAATTGTCAGAAAAATAATTAAATATTAAAATTGCAGTTACGTTTGATGCAAATTCTAACTTAAACGTTCGATCAATTTCTCGAAACACTGTAAAATCCAGAAATCTTCTTCGCGAACAAATACTATTTTCTAATTAATAATTTACTTCTTCGTTGCTTTCTTCTTTATAATAAATAAAAATTTGAATTATATTTTGTATTCGCTTCATATTTGACTGATTTAACTATCCTAAATATTTTATATTTATACCGTCCTATTTTGCGTTTTAGAAAATGTATCTAGCATTTTTAGATAGCTTCGTATATTTGCATATGATCGAAAGCTTTTTAGCCCAGGGGCAGTATAATAGGTAGAGGAAAGTATTCAGATAAAAGAATACAAAATAATCCGTGAATAATAGAGTTTCATTTTTCTCAGCTCTGTTCAAATAATGAAATACCTGTATACAATGTTCAGATAATGGTTGTTCGAATAAAAGAGGTCATACTGAAGCCGTGCAAAGGTATTATGTAACGCTAAAGAATTTGATACACTTGATTCTCATTAATTCAAAGAGACGTGTGCGTTCTAATAATAAAAGCTCTGACATAATGGAATGTACACTGCAGTTCTCCTTAATTCAATGTAATATGAATTCTGTAAAAGATGATTACGAAACATGTAATACAATTAAAAATTCTCATTAATTTATAGAAACAGGTAAATAATAAAAATTCTATTGCAGCATTACGTAATTGTATCAATATCGAGCCTTTAACCCTTTCACAGTTTAATACGACAGAGATTCGAGCAAATCATAATCAATTGCAGTAGCCTAAGTTTCGTGTCTTAACCCTCTATGGATCCGTGTAACTTTTAGGTCATATGCTAATTTATTGACATTTTAACAAATAATTTGTTTCTTTTTCTCTGAGATGGTGTACACATATTAATTATATAATGTTCTATAATGTAAAATTGTTTAAACTGAAAAATCTCTTTTCATCTGCATATGTAGGATTATAATTGTTGATTTTCCGTTCCATCAATTCCTTTATATTTAAAACAAAAATTCGGTTCATGCAGGGTTAAACTGTATCACAGTGATATAATTAATAAAACTTATTCTAGAGAAATCGTTGAAGTTACGTGTGTATTTTTCTAATCTAGTGCAAAAAGATGCAAAAGGTTCTGATAAGAAAGTAATTACGTTTTAAGCTGCTCTTTACGTATTGTTTACCATTTTATTACACTGTGAAAGGGTTAACATCAAATTTCCAGGCAATAATAGTAAAAGGTTGAATCATCTAAAGCGTGATAAGCTCTTTTCCTCGACACTGTTTTAAATATCAACGTTCCATTTTTTCTTTTTAAATTGATTGGTATACAAGGGCTAATCATTTTGGATACAACACACATGAAAATTGCGATTTCAAAGGGCTAAGGGGATGCAACTCCTATTTTTTATCACGTTTTAAGCTGCTCCTTACGTATTGTTTACCATTTTATTACACTGTGAAAGGGTTAACATCAAATTTCCGGGCAATAAGAGTAAAAGGTTGAATCATCTAAAGCGTGATAAGCTCTTTTCCTCGACACTGTTTTAAATATCGACGTGCCATTTTTTCTTTTTAAATTAATTGGTATACAACACACATGAAAATTGCGATTTCAAAGGGCTAAGGGTATGCAACTCCTATTTTTTTAAACGAGATAGCATATTAAATTTTTGTTATTTCAATAGTTCTTATTAAACCTAACAAACATATCTTTCTATTTTATCAAGCTATATATGAACCTATTAATAAAATTAATTTATAAAACAAGACAGTGCTTACAATTCACAATGAATCATTGAATGCTTCATTTCATTGACAACTTTTCAGGTTGAAATAATAGAATTTTTTATTTGTCACTTCCGTTGTATAGAATTTTAATATCTCTCATGAACCAATTTAATTTAGTATGAAACAAAATCGTTAAAAATTTCGCTATAATTCTCAGTTTGTCCAATAATCAGAGGAAAGATAAAGAAGTAGCGCGAAAGAAGTTAAAAAATGTTCACAAAACAATTTGACTAAATTAGGATTTTAATCTTTAATCTATCTCAGTGTTGCTTCATCGTTTAAACTTCCTGCCGTTTCATTTTCGTCTGCTTTATGCACAGTCAGTGAAGCTGATGGTACAAACAGGCCGTATTTATCCTTTCAACCGGAAACGTTTGATAATATTCATAGATTTATAGACAGTTTCATCATGGCACCGATACGTGAATATAATATTGGCGATATGCTCTCATGAATTCGCGGTTTATACACAAATAATTATCATGTCGGCTTGATATTATCCTGAAATGATATTAACTTTCACTTTTTCCACTGCGTGTTTCATCAGTTCTTGGAACTTATTCCATTGTTATATAATATTAAACTGCGGATGTTCATTCAAACGCATATTTTTCAATATGTTTCATAATTAGAGGATTCTAAAAACATTTTTTTATTTTGCACTTTTCGGATAATGCATGTGTTTTACATGTTTCTGTTTCAAAATGTTGGAATGTTCCGGTTGGAATGTTCTGGTTGGAATCTTCTGTTTCTTATCGACCAGCCTTCTTGAATGTTCGATGCTTGTCGCAGTTGTTATCGATACTCATTGCTCATTAGAGCTCGCTCGCTACTTTATAATTGCAGGGTGATACCAACCATCTTTTGTCGCTCGTCTCTATACTAATGTCAACCATATCACAAATATTAGGGGGACCGGAAAGTAATGTCGTTTTCTTACACATAAATTCAAACACATAAATTTTTAAAGAGTTTTTATTTTTAATCAATGATGTAATCACCCTCGTTATCAACAATCTTCTGCCATCTAGTGTGCAAATTTTCAATGTTGGATTGATAAAAATCAATTAGTTTTTGAGCAAAATATCTGGAGATGGCATTTTGTATGTCATCCAAATTTGCAAATCTTTTGTCACTTAAAAAGTGTTATAGAGATCGGAATAAATGGAAATCTGATAGTGCAACATAGTGCGAGTATGGTGGGTGAAGCAGAACCTCTCACCTCAATTCATTAATTTTTTCCAGGGTCTGTCTTGCACAGTGCGGTCATGCAATTATCGTGTTGCAGAATAACACCTTTTCTGTTAATAATCACTAGCCACTTTACAATTGAAGATTGGTTTACTCGATCCAACTGTTCACAGTAAAGGTCTGCATTCACAGTTTGTCCGGATTTCAGCACTTCAAAATGAATAACGCCGCGAATACTTCATCAAACACACAAAACGGCCTTTTTGGGGTGTAAACCTGGCTTAGCAGTACTTCGTGGCGATTCATTCGGAGAGAGCCACTGCCTTTTGCGTTTTGGATTCCCATAAAGGACCCATCTTTCATCTCCAGTGATCAAGCAATCAAAAAACGCTTCTGTATTATGCTGTTAAAGCAGTAGGTTGCATGTGGTGGATCAGTTAGCTTTGTTCTCTTCGAACAAATTATGCGGGACTCAAATACCCTGCTCTGTTTACTTTCCCAATCTGTTGCAAATGTTCTTAGATAGTCGATCAAGATTGTTTAAGACAGTCTAACACTTACTCAATTGTCTTACATGGATTTGCTTCCACTTCCGTTCTTAACACGTCATTGTTTAAAGTTGTTGGTCTCCCTGATCGATACGAGTCAAAAAGATCAAAATTACCGGATTTGAACTTAGCAAACCACCTCTGACATTTACGAACGTCTAATCCATTTGGGTATACATTGTAAATGTTTTTGATAGCAACTGTTGAGTTACTACCCTTGCGAAACTCAAAAAGCATGCAATGTCGGATACCTACCTCTTCTGGTATTTGGCTAGCTATATCACTCAAAATTGCAAAAGAAATTTTAATTCAATTATTTACAAATAAACAAGTCTCTATAACTTTAAAATGTCTTTGGTATGATTTTGAAGTACACAATGAGCTGAGAAATGACGATCAAATATTAACATGCGCAGAAACGACATTACTTTCCGGTCCCCCTAATATATACAATATATTATTTTCCGCGTATACGCAAATCTCATGAGTCGTCTGTCTCGTTAAATTGATTTAACGAATCAAAAATTGAAAATTATAGGCTTACCATTAGATCAGCCAATAGGAATGTATATAAACTGTATAAATCAGTTAAAAAACATTCTCGATGATTGTGGTGAAAAAATTAAAATGAAAATAACTGCTGCCTTTTGAGTGCGGAGAAGCGCGATCACTCTGCTGTTTGTTACTATAATGAAAGCGGTTATGTTCATATTAATTTCAGTTTGTATTAATATCATTCAATTATGGTCCTTGATAATATAAAGATTAAAAATTATTTTCATCTTTTTAAGATAAGTGTTGCACTGATAATTACAAAACGAACCATGTAAAATTCTACTTTACCTGAAAATTACTATAATATGAAGAGATAAATCTAAAAATTTTTATTTGCTAAAAATTACTTTTTATATAACAATTAGAGTTAATTATTGCTGTTTTTATTATTTTCCAAAAAAGATAACTACGCATTTCATCCCGCACTTCTAGCATATATACAAGAAAATTTCTTAGCACTCAAACGATTAAGAAAAGAAATACAGAACTTATGTAGTTCAGAAAAATTTCACGTATTTTAAGCGATGAATTTATAGAAGAACCGATAAATATGCCACAACATAAAAGGTTATAACTATAAAATGTTAGTGAACGAATGCCGTCATATTCGCAACATTATAAATATTCTAAAAAATTCGAATGTCGCCATACATTGTAAATCTACAAAAAATAAATTTATAAATAATATACAAATCTAAACATTACATACATACATCTATTCGTTTATTTCAACTCCCATTATTTTTCTGTAATTTTCACTTCAGTATCCTTTTATATGGACACATCTGTTCATATACTTATTATTACTAAAAATTTCCATAAAATCCAATAAAGCTCTATTAATTATGCACTTTTTCTCGCCCTGGAAATAAGACAAATAATTTCTTACAAATCCGGCAATTTACTGGTCATTGTTCTAAAAAAATACGCTCGTTCGTTAAGGATTAATATTTAATATTGCTATTACAACTTAATGTAGCATACGCTTAATACCGGGAATATTTACATATTTATTATGCGTATTTGCATATTTTTCGTGCATAAACCTGCGCAGTCTAATTATAATTAAATTCATGGAACATAATTATTGTATTACTCGTATTTAACGGGGTTTAAAAAAGAAATTAAATTTTCTTTCAACTAATATCATCTTTTTAAATATGCATTTAAATTTAACACTGTTAGTATACCATTCCAATTATTTTTCTTCATCAAGAGATAGTTTTCGATTTTTTAATCCTGTTACACGAACACGTTTGAGAGTTTGAAAATTTTAATCTACCTCTTCGTTTCTTCTAGCCGTTTCCGTGTCTGTTGGGGTTTGGACACTAGTGGCCATCTCTTTGGAGCGTTACTTCGCCATCTGCAGGCCATTGAAGTCGAGAAGGTGGCAAACTCAATTTCACGCTTACAAAATGATAGCTGTGGTTTGGACAGCCAGCCTCACGTGGAACGCGCCAATTCTGGTCGTTTCGCGATTGAAAAGCATACGTGGCGGTAAGTTCGTTTTCTGCATTTATTTTTCAAACGACAGAACTACCATCGATTAAAGTATAATACTTATTTGCAGCGAAGAGATAAAATTTGAAAGTATTGGAAATGGGTTTAAAACAGTGATGAGCAACCTTTACTTTATGCTGTACCAGAATTAACTCGTTCGCTACTAACCGTCACATATACGGGGTGTTCGGACAAAGCTGGGAGAAAATTGGAGGGGTTACTCTATGCAACATTCTAAGACGAAAATCAAGAGTAACAATATTGCGTTTGACGCTTTGTTTATTAGTTATAAGCAACTAAAAGAACGGGCTACTTTACGCCTGAGAGCAGGCAAATAGGCAACACGGTAGGTAACGTCAATGACTATGCAGTGATGCACCATTTGCCTGCTCTCAGGCGTAAAATAGCCCGTTCCTTTAATTGCTTATAACTAATAAACAAAGCGTTAAACGCAATATTGTTACTCTTGATTTTCGTCTTAGAATGCTGCATGGAATCACCCCCTCCAATTTTCTCCTAGCTTCGTCCGAACACCCTGTATAATATTGAAATATTACAACAGATAGGAGTCACCGGTGACCCCTGTGGCGCCACGATGAATTTTCTATTGTATGTATCTCTGTAGCTGTTCAGAAGTAAGCCTTATTCCTCACGTAATTACGACTGAGCATCACTGTGCAGTAGCGTTACCTACCGTGATGCACCATTTGCCTGCTCTCAGGCGTAAAATAGCCCGTTCCTTTAATTGCTTATAACTAATAAACAAAGCGTTAAACGCAATATTGTTACTCTTGATTTTCGTCTTAGAATGTTGCATTGAATAACCCCTTCAATTTTCTCCTTGCTTCGTCCGAACCCTCTGTATACAGGTAAGGGGTACAAGAAAGTATGTACATATTTTCAATGAGAAAAAATTAAATATACATGAAATATTTGATTCTGTTTTTCATCAGCGATGTTTTCAATACTGGAGGATATGTTTGAAACGATGACATTAATACACTGTTTTAATAGTTCATGGTAATAAGTATTTATTTCATGCTTCACATTGACAACACATGCTCTTTTTAAAATTGTTTTGTAAATGAGGTGAGTTGCTCGTCACTGGTTTAAAATAAAATAAATGAAACTCTCATTTAACATTTTAGGTGCTATTATTTAACTCTTTGAGGCTAAGTGGGTTAAAACTGGTCCCACCTTTTGCTTAAGTCTTACTTACATTGTAAATACATAAATATCTACAGCATGCATTTAATGTTCGCCATTATCCGCGATTTCAGCTATCCACGAAGGACTTTAGAACCGATCGACCGCGGAAATGGAGGTCCTACTGTACCGTAATTAAAAGTTTGAAATTCAAAGCAGCGTGAGGAACGATTCATGGATAAAATTATACTAATCCAAGTTCGCTCGAATTAATACAAATTAATTGGTACGTTTTATGAACGGATTTATGAAATCAATTGCTTGCGCGACACGTATTACGTATCTGCAAATACAGAAAGCACTTAGGATACTGAAAACAGAGCGTAATTCCTGTTCTGTTATCTGTTGGACAGCCAGGATATTATGTTCTCTCGTGAAACTCGCGATATTATCCCCGGTCTGTTTGCCGGTACACATACGCGCTTTTATATAAACTTAGAATTCCGATGAAATTATTGGAATCACGTATTATTGCAGCAATACAAATAAATTCGTGATCTGTCTAGAAACAAAAGAACCGGATGCAATCGGGGGCTACGTTTACGTATAAAATATTCGATCCCGATACCCATCTTTCCCTTCATCGATATGCTTTTCATGCACCTCTGTTTAATCATTTCGCAAAATAAAAACATCCCCTTTCGAACGGAAGCTGTTATTTATGTTATTCGATGTACAACTTACCACTGAATTTCAGAATAATACTGTATTGTTCATTGTGCATACAGTGTTATAATTGTAGTATCGTAATTAATTTTGTAGAGTAAGAAAAAGTGGGGTGGACAGCGAGAATTCAGACCTGCTTGAGGAAGAAAACCCTTAGCGACGCGCGAGGCCCTCGAAAAATGCCCAAATATGGTCATGTTTTTGGAATATGCCCAAATATGACCATACTTGAGGGATTTTTCCGAGGTACGTAGTGGGAGAAAGACCAAAGTTTGCTCTGGTCAAAAAGAGCAGAGTTGAATTAGACATTGTAGCATGTAGCAAAGTCGTGCGAAAAGTAAAATTTATAGATAATATTCTAACTATATGTTAGGGTTAGTTTAAAAAAAAGAGAGGTCTTTGCCAGTTCGAGGTTCTGGGGTAAGTGCTGTGTGGTTCATCACAGTCCTCTTTCCCGAAGGCTGCATAGCCTTCCCCACTACGTGGCCAGATCCTACTGAACAAAGGTCCTTTCTTTTTGGCGACGTAACGTCGGGCTGTTCGCAATGTTTAGACTTTCACATGACTAACATAAACAATACATCCCTTGGCGCCCGATGGCTGTACGCCTTCGAGGCGCCAGCCGTCAAGTGGCGCTTTGGGGTTGCATTCATACTTTATTACATGTTCTCTCACCAGGCACACCAGATACCCAGTCATAAATCGGTCACTCGCCTAAATTACGGTCTAGGCCCTTTTTCAGCGACCACCCAAAATGCGGTGTCGCTAACTATATTTCCGTATTCATAGCAATAAATAAATATTATTATTATTATAACGCTTCATAATTATGATACACATACGTGTAACAGTGCTGGCAGAAAGTTTGAAAACATTATAGTTTGATTGTTCAGGGTGATCAATGCTGATCTTCGAACATTCGGTGATGTTTACACACGTGTGCTAATTTTAACCCTTTGAACGTTACGATTTATTATTGTAAGTTTATTGTGCTGTGAAACCGATTCTTCTTTGTCGTTTCAAACATACATTGCCATCTAAAAGTTTGGAAACATTACGCGTTGTAAGCACTGCGAGGATTTAACCCCTTGACTACTGTGGGCGCCTGTAGGCGCTTAGAAATTTTGCGTTTGTGATACTGAGAGCGCCTATAGGCGCTTCACACAGTTTGGCTTTCTGACACCAAAAATTCGCCGTTGTCGGCGCACATCGTAACTCAATCCCTGCCGTATGGTACGACCAGTACATATCAAAGTCTGCCGTAGTCAAGGGGTTAATGGAAGGGAGGAAGGATTTGGGGTGGTGTTACCTTAGAGATTTCTCCATTCAAAAGTCTGCAGAAGTACGTAAAATTGTGTAAATGTCCAGTTTATAAGAAAATCAACAAGGAATTCGACACTACGTACTACCACAAAGTACTACTTTGTACGAGGTGCATTTTTACCAAAATTATTAACTAGCCTCTAACAGAACCCAATACAATGACGAAAAAGAAGTGTACTTTATTTTTTGAGAAAATCATTGTAAAAAGAAAGCTTCAGTTTTCAAGTTTACAAGAACGGAGCAAAGATAAACAAAAAGTTCACGCGATCGATACTGTGGCAACAGTTAAAGGGATGTTCCTGGTTCGAATTTCGAAAACAATCGATATTTCATTTTCTTAGAGTGAATGACTTCAGAAATGTGTGTAGTAACGCTGTACTGTAGTGATACGAATTGAAGAAAACGGAAATTACGGAAAAATGAACAAAATTCAGGGACAAACTGTTGAAAATCAATCAATAAATGTATAATTGCGGCATCTCGATGAGGAAAGCAAATGGGGGAAAAAATAATAACTGGAGACGGCTAATAATGGAAAAAATCAACCCTGAAATATGCGAGTACGTAAAAAAATTCGAAAGCATCTTAAGAAAAATGCAGAGGACAAACCAGGAAGCAGAATAAAGGTAGAAGATGAGTGACACCAATTATAGTAGGCACAAGGAGACGAAATAAAATAGGCGCAGCGGAAGACTTTCGTTTCTCAAGTACGTTTATTAACTGACTGCCGTCGACCCATCAAGGCCCGGCAGGACCACGAGAGCGCTCGGTGTCTCCCATCTTATCGTTAATACATTATCGTAAGATGATGCCTTGTTTATCGCCGAACTGTGGCGACCGTTCCAAGAACCAACGCGCAGTTGTAAAACGAGACACCCTCTTATCGCCCAACTACGGTGGTCGTCCTAGAGATTGCTTACACAATGAATAAAACTAAACGTGTATATATGTATATGATACATATTGTATATATATATTATAATATATATTATATTATTATTTCACTTTACTTGCTGGTTCTTACTAGGTCATTGTAAATTTCTCAGTATGGATCTAAACAGTTTTGCAGTTCCCTTTTGAATTTTCGGCTTCTTTCAGCGGAAGGGTTTGCATTCAAGATAAATGACTCGAGATTTTCAGCTAATCTTAAGTCTTCTTGTAATTTTTTTAAAGTTAAATTATTAACTCAAACAGTCAAGAAGTCGCAGCTGTAGAAGTACAGTGTTGTACAAAGATTTTTGCAATTTTCTTATCGTGTTAGAGCGAAACTGTGTTATAGGAGGGCTACCTGTATTTGAATTCCTCGAAATCGCACACGGTAGTGATACTTGTCGTATATGTGTCGTATACGAGCAGCAAAAGGAACTCTCAACAGATTTTCTAAAAAAAAAAGTTCAGCCACTATAACGGAAATTATGAATCAGTTTATACAAAATAACTTAAATTTTGATAGAAGTTCAAAACCAAGACGAAGTATCATTGATGCGGTGTGTTGCTATTGACAACTGCTTGCTGAACGAAACAGAAAAAGACAACTTTAACACTATTCCTACCGACACTTCACGTATACCTATTCCTACCGCGACATTCCCACGTAAGAGAGACTACAAATTTTTCTCAAAAAATAAACAATGAAAAAAGAAGTGAATATTGAAAAATGTATTATACGTATATGTGAGAAAAAGTCTAAAGTTTAAAGGCAATTCAATTACGTTGTATCTATGAAATTCTAATCGAAATTTCAAAAACGGTCATTTGACCGGTTATGGTAGAAATAGTGTTAAATGACTTTGTCACAAAAAAAAACAAAAAATATCAAATGAGGAAGAACTTTCCTTGTCACAAACATGACATCTTTACTTGAACCTTTTTTGATTTTCATGAACGTTTTATGAATAAAAATGGATATTGGCAATAAATGAGTTTATAATTGATGTAATAAAAAATTATTTAACAATAAATGTTACAAGATAAAACAAAACAAAAATTGAGAAGTTGTTTTATTCTTTGTTTTGTTTCACTTATTCCCATTATTTACGTGTTAAGATGATCTCGTTTAACCCTTTGACTGCTAAAGGCGTATATATATGCCTTCATAAGTCCATCACTATATACGAAAGGCGTATATATACGCCCTCACAAATCCATCAATATATACGAAAGGCGTAAATATACGCCCTCTGTATTTTGTTACTATAACACCTTTATTACTGTTTTACCGATTAATTCAACATGGAATTTATTGTCCTATGCAACCTAGCAATTAAATATGCTATTATTATTTGCCATTATTATTTTTTAAACCCTAAGAATGGTATAAAATTTCCGGGTACTGTTTTGGTCACTAGTCAGTGGACAAGTCACAGCGACTGACAAGCGAAATACTCGCCGTCCATATTGATGGATTCGTCCAAAAGCGCTCCGCAGTCAAAGGGTTAACGCTGTTTCGTTTAGCTCTGGAACTTATTGGAACGTATCTCCCGCGTTAAACGGGGTCTTACTGTATCATTGATAGCATCGCATTTTAAATGCATCAGATATAACCAGTTTATGGTAATCTTAATCGAACGTGTTTATACGGTGACAAATTTATGGGATTCCATTTAGTAATACCTCTGCATGTTACAGAATCGGTGCATAATATCGATGCGAGCGAATATTACTGATCAAATTGATGTATTTAGAAGCAATTGTGTTTAGGGATCATTCAGTAAATAGATTATGCTAAGTACCTATTCATTTAATAATGCAAGCATCGGTTTAAATTCTATTTCACGAATAAAGTCACTATATTATATGTATATGACAATCTAGTAATTAATTTGAGCATTCATCACTCTATTTTAAATTTTAATTACCTTCTATGTTACAACGAAAATTAATATTTTCTTCATTTTTCCTTTTACTTTCAATTCTATTTTTAAATTTTATTAACAAAAGATTTACGAAGAGTGTAAAATTTTCTTGAAAATATTACATTTGATTTTTACAATTATATGTATTTATTAAAATATTAAAAATACCAGCTGCTTGTTTTTAATCATTTATTTTATATTTTTAAGTTGAACTTATTTCTGATAAAAGTTAAATTATTGAATTGTATATGGAAATAGATCTGTAAGAAATTTATTTTTTGCTTTTATCTTGAATTATAGAAGTTATCGTGGCACGAATGGAACGAACGACATTTGGATTTCATTCTACATGCAAAAATAAGTTAAAAATAAAGTTTGCCCACACAATTTTTCGTTTTTATGAAAATCGAGTTTAAAAATTCATCGAATATCTGCACAAGTTACGTATAATATTTCTGACCTACGAGTTTCGCTGCACATACGCCACTAGAATTTATTACACTCGGTATGCAATAACCTTCAAATAGACGGCCAGATTCAGTACAGTGGCCATATAACCGGACAATAGATATGTACAGAATATGTCACGCAACAGTTTCGGGTTATATCAAAAATTTGGTAACAAATAGAAAGAAATTGCAGAAAAAAAAGTTGATCGGTACAATGGTGTCCATTTTTGTTTTTGTATTCCGTCGTGATTCGCAGGTTATTTTTGTATATAAAAATAATGCAACTTCCAGCGAAATAAAAGACGAAAGATTTATTTCAATATCGGAGAAATATTTCACATAGACGTAGGACAGGTAAGTCCTAAGGCAACCCAAATTGTTCTTCTTTTTCAGCAAAAGATTCGGGACTTTTATAAACTTTAAAATGGAGAGGTGGGAGTCATTTTGGCTTAGTTTGGGTTACAGTGGTTAGTAAGGGATGAGGTGTTGCGGACAAGGTTCGGAAATAACTCATGAGGGTGAAATCATCGAGTATCGCGGAAAGAATTTTGGGATTTTTACTGGAGGATGAGTAGGTAGACTTAAATCAACCGTTTGCGTAACAGAGGGTATTCAAAAAACACGGTTGAAAAACGCCAAAGAGCGAGATCGCACTCTATGTAGCGAAAAAAGCAGAAAAGCGCGACGGCGCTACTTCAATTATGCGTCGAATTATTATTTGTTCTTCAAATTTTTTACATTTTTAATTTGTAACTTATTATTTTATGTAATACTGTTATATATTGTATATATATTACTATACAGAGTGTTCAGACAAAGCTGGGTGACTCTATGCAGCATTCCAAGACGAAAATCAAGAGTAACAATCTTGCGTTTGACGCTTTGTTTATTAGTTATAAGCAACTAAAGAAACGTGCTATTTTACTCCTGAGAGTAGGCAAATAGGGCAACACGGTAGGCAACGTCGCTGGCTGGGCAGTGATGCTTAGTCAAAACTACGTGAATTTTCTGTAGCTGTTCAGAAGTAAGCCATATTCCACACGTAGTTACGTCTGAGCATCACTGCGTAGTTATTGACGTTACCTACCGCGTTGCCCCGTTTGCCTGCTCTCAGGCATAAAATAGCCCGTTCCTTCAGTTGCTTATAACTAATGAACAAAGCGTTAAACGCAATATGGTTACTCCTGATTTTCGTCTTAGAATGCTGCATAGAGTCACCCCTCCAATTTTCTCCTAGCTTCATTCGAACACCCTGTATAACGTTGAAATATTACAACAGATAAGAGTCACCGGTGACCCCCGTAACGCCACTATGAATTTTCTATTATATACATTTCTGCAGATGTTCAGAGGTAAGCCATATTCTGCAGATAGTACAACTGAGCATCACTGTGCAGCTACCGACGTTACCTACCGCGTTGCCCCGTTTGCCTGCTCTCAGGCGTAAAATAGCCCGTTCCTTTAGTTGCTTATAACTAAGAAACAAAGCGTTAAACGCAATATGGTTACTCCTGATTTTCGTCTTAGAATGCTGCATAGAGTCACCCGTCCAATTTTCTCCTAGCTTCGTCTGAACACCCTGTATAACGTTGAAATATTACAACAGATAAGAGTCACCGGTGACCCCCGTAACGCCACTATGAATTTTCTATTATATACATTTCTGTAGATGTTCAGAGGTAAGCCATATTCTGCACGTAGTACGACTGAGCATCACTGTGCAGCTACTGACGTTACCTACCGTGTTGCCCCGTTTGCCTGCTTTCAGGCGTAAAATAGCCCGTTCCTTTAGTTGCTTATAACTAATAAACAAAGCGTTAAACGCAATATGGTTACTCTTGATTTTCGTCTTAGAATACCGCATAGAATCACCCCTCCAATTTTTTCCCAGCTTCATTCGAACACCCTGTATATTATGTGAGCGCGCCGTCAGTTGTCTGGATCGGTGAAATGCGCTGGCTTTTTTCGATACGAAATCTGAAGAGCGCGAAAGTAACTCGTGGTACGCAAACGGTTAACACTATTCCTACCACGACCGGTCAAATGACCGTTTTAAAATTTTCGATTAAAATTTCACATATACAACGCAATCGAACCGCCTTTAAATTTTAGACTTTTCCTCAAATAAACCTATAATACTTTTTTATCAATATTCACTTCTTTTCTCATTGTTTAATTTCTGAAAAAAATTTGTAGTCTCTCTTACGTGAGAATGTCGCGATAGAAATAGGTATACGTGAAGTGTCGGTAGGAATAGTGTTAAGATAATACTATGCGTTGGCAAACAACATTGTACAGCCTCGCTTTCTTCTATAGTACAAATACGATACACCTGAAAGATATTTACCACATTAAATTACATATTTCTCTTTCACTCGTACAGATTCCACGATGATGTTAATTCGACCGATGAAAATTTGTCAAAGGTTTGACGTTTGCTGTTCCAGGGAGGCGTAAATGTCGCGAGGAATGGCCAAGCGTCGGCAGCGAGCAAGCATACAACTTGTTCTTAGACGGCACGCTGCTTTTAGTTCCTTTAATCATGATGAGTTTGGCGTATTCCTTGATCGCCGTCAAACTTTGGCGGGGATTGCGCCAAGAAATAAGACAAACTTCAACTTGTCAAGAACGTCGTAAGTGTTGCGTGTATTTTGATCCTTAACGCGGGTCCTTGCTACGTTTATCAGTACCTTTGTTGTTAGCATGCAAATTAATTAGTTGTAACAAGATTCCAGTTGATCACGTGAAACCGTGAAGCTACAAAGCTTTGCAAAAGTTTTAAGTCACCTGATAGGACCAATTTTGTTATTTTACCAGTAAACGTGATAATAGCCGCCATTGCTTTTCGTACCTTTATCCATAGTTAATAATTATTCCAATTCTTTCTTTTAGAAATTATTATTTCTATCAAAAAATTTTGATTAATTTAAGATAATTTATATCTTTTGTAATAATATATCTTGTGAATAATCGCGCAATTGAATTTATGTGGCATTTTACATTTACTTTGAGTAATACAAAATGCTCATTTTCTTTTTCTAACTTCCTCTTCTTTCTTTTCTTGCTTATTCTAAAGAACCCCATATATTTATGTTTTGTAGTATTCCAATTAGGGCTGCATTTATCCTAAAATAAAGAAGCAATCAGATCAAATAAAATTAAAAATATCTAACAGAACAATATTTAAAAATTAAATTCCATGTAATAGTACCCTGAAATATTGTATATTTAATTATCATTTTAAGGCTAATAAAGCAATGGCTTAAAACTTTTTCAACACTACTGTACTCCAAAATATGTCTTCATGTATTAGCGAAGCATTTTATAAAGTAAGACAGAAATCGTTCCCTACCGAAACTAAAATTTATAATAATAATATCATTGAAAAGATAATTCACAGTCTATGCACAGTCGAATTTTTCTTACCGATTTATTAGATTTTTATTATTAAAAGACAAAAAGGTTTATAATATTCTTACAAATCTAATAAAACAGAAAAAAAATCAAATCCCTCTGTTAAATCCTGCGGTCAGATAAAAACGAAAATGTCAAAGTGTATACAAGAGTCGAAGAGCAAACACAGTAGCGGACAAAAGTTTAAGACCAAAGAGTCAACGAAATTAAATGAACTGATTTATAAGAAATAGCATGATAAACAAAATTGTCATTCTATGCTAATCAATAAATAGAGTTCTACATTGTCCTTTCGTATAAGATCAAACAATCAATGAAAACAAATAAATTAATTTATAAGAAACAGTAAGATAAATAAAATTCGTATTGTGTGCTAATCACTAAATAGTTTTCTACTATAATAACAAGAAAAATCAACGTACAGACAATATTTGCAAACCATAAAACTATGTTTTATATTGCCTTTTCGCCTAAAACCAAAAAATCAACTAAAATATAAGAAATTAATTTATGACGAATAACATGATAAATAAAGTTTGTATTCTGTGTTAATCAATAAATAATGTTCTACCATAATAACAATAAAAATCAACGTGCAGACAATATTTGCAAACCATAAAACTATGTTTTATATTGCCTTTTCGCCTAAAACCAAAAAATCAACTAAAATAAAGAAATTAATTTATGAAGAATAACACGATAAATAAAGTTTTTATTCTGTGTTAATCAATAAATAATGTTCTACCATAATAACAATAACAATGAATATACAGACAATATTTGCAAATCACAAAACTATGTTCTGCATTGTTCTTTCGTCTTAAACTTTTGTTCGCTATTGCATGACGGAAAACGGTTGTGTAGGAGGGTATATTGTTTATCAAAAGCGTGAACGGAAGTTATAATCCGTGTTACAGTGGAGAGGACAGGATTCAGGGAGGTGATGCAGAATTCAACGCACGGCAAGGATGATCGTGAAGCCGATGCCACCGTTGTCCTGAATGCCTGTGACACATCTTCGAGATTAAGGCGAGGATTCTCTTCCTCTTCCCAGGGATACTTTCAATCTGCTCCTCATGGCGTTACGTCTAGGGTGAGAAAGTGATGAGCGAACAGCAAGAAAAGTGGATCAGCCAGATTTTGATTATCGTGACGCGACGGAAACAGGGAGGGATCGTGTCGATTTATCCTCGATCGTTTGTGTATCGACAAGACGGAGTGCATTTAGAATTTTGCTAGATAATTTTCCACATGAGAAATATAAGATTTTGTCACCGTACTGTAATTTTTGAACAGAATTAGACATCGGTTGATTAAATTTTTTAATTTGATTGTACGATTGATGAAAGCGATTAAAAAGATTGAATTGACAGTGTGACAAAATTTATCGCCAACTGTTAATCGAAAGAATCGATTAACAATTGCTAAGTAGTTAATTTTTAAGTAGAATTGGAATAAAATCTTGATGTAATTAAAATTCGCTTAAAAATTGTTTTTATCGTATTTATTTTTTTATAGAATTTTATAATATTTCGTTCAGACGAGTTTCTAATACATCAGAGAAAGTATTTCGGTTGTCGATCGTTAATCAATTATTCAATTGACAATTAAAGTAGTATTTTTAATTATGAGTCGCAATTAACGATTATCGGCGGTCCTACTTCAGACATTAATCACGACTAATAATAATTGAAAGGAATTTAATCGTTAATTATAATTATTGATTAACAGTAGTAATTTAATCATTGGTCGTTGATTCATCTTTTGTCCAATTGAGGTTTTGGATTCGTTGTTGTATTCGATCGCGAAAATAAATATTCGACCGCGAAATCAAATATTCGTACATCTACCAAATTTCAAACGTTTAAAATAAAAAGAAGTAAGGAAAAGTTTCTACACGTGAATTATGTAGAATAATAATGATCATAAATATGTAGAAGGAAAAATTAGGTGAGATTCTATTATACAGGATGTTCTGACGAAGCTGGGAGAAAATTGAACAGTTTACTCTATGCAACATTCTAAGACGAAAATCAAGAGTGACGATATTGCGTTTGACGTTTTATTTATTAGTTATAAGCCATTAAAAAGCGGGCTATTTTACGCCTGAGAGTAGGCAAATGAGGCAATACGGCAGGTAACGTCAATGACTACTAAGGGGTTACTCTATGCAACATTCTAAGACGAAAATCAAGAGTAACAATATTGCGTTTGGCGCTTTGTCTATTAGTTATAAGCAACTAAAAGATCGGGCTATTTTACGCCTGAGAGCAGGCAAACGAGGCAGCACGGTAGGTAACGTCACTGTGCAGCTAGCGGCGTTACCTACCGTGCAGCCCCGTTTGCCTGCTCTCAGGCGTAAAATACACCGTTACAAGCAGTCTTTTTAACTACTTATAATTCATAAACAAAGCCTCAACCGCAATATTGTTACTCTTGATTTTCGTCTTAGAATGTTGCATAGAGTAACCTCTGCAATTTTCTCCCAGCTTCGGCCGAACACCCTGTATAAACGATCTGGTTATTTAATTCGACTTGTCCCTCGAGAGGTTTTTATACGCGAAGTTCCACTGCATCGCGATAAATCAAGAACTTTAAAGTCGTAGAATAATGTGACACCACAGCATTTCTGAAAATTAACCAGACAATGTCGGATCCTTTTTAAAAAGGTGCGAGTACTTCGAACGAGGGTTCCCAGGATCCTCACTGGCAACTGTCCAAGATCAAATTTCCCTCCTAAATCAAGAATGCAGATTCGCAGCAATGAAAGTAATTGCCTGTCAAGGGACATGAACAATTCTGTTGAAGAGGAGCAACAAAACTCATCCAGCAGTTGTCCCTTCAGCAGGCAACACGCTATACGTAGCAACTATATGAGCAAGAGCATCGAAGCCAAGAAGAAGGTAAATAAATGACTGCATAATTAATTAACGATCCATCCGTACGTACAGTAACGGACAAAAGTTTAAGACGACAGGACAATGTAAAACATAATTTTATGGCTTGCAAATATTGTTTATCTGTTCATTTTTGAGCTGGATTCGAAATTAATAAACAGGTTTATTTCAATAAGTAATATACACCCAATTCTTGCTTTACACGATCTTTTTTTACACGATTTTGAAATAACGCTGTTCATCAATAAGAATAAATACACTTTTTTGTACGAATTTTTCAATCCTCACAATTTTTGTCGTCATTATGGTAGAACACTATTTATTGATCAGCACAGAATACAAATTTTATTTATACAGTTATTTCTTATTAATTAATTTATTCGTTTTCTTTGATCCTTTGGTCTTAAACTTTTGTCCACTACTGTATATAATATTTATTAGTAGACTGCAGACTTTTATGCAAATTTGTATTTTTAGAAGCATATCGTAAGAAATGAAATCTAAATAAAAATTTGTTCAACATTCTAAATTACTATAATATCTTTAAGTTACTTTATTTTAAATGTTATGTATAATTTTACATATTATGTACATCCTGCATTTTTTTACACATTTCAGATTCTCATAAATGCATAAAAGTCCAAAGTCTATTAGGCATGCGTCTATTTTATTCTTTTGTGATTACTACTATTTTTCTGTTCAAAATGACTGAAATGTATTCTGCAAATGCACTTCCACGAAAGTAGAAAATTTAGTATTGCAAAGTTAATTATTATACTTGGTTAAAGTTTAATTATGATATGTGAAAATTCCAAATTGCAACTTCTCGAAGAATACCGAGTAAGTAGAAAAATATGAATAATATTTTCGTCTAATTTTTAATTCTATAATATAGTGTGTTTAGGCCATTGTTTCTAGTTTTGAAATAACAATTAAATATACATTATTTCTAGCAACCTGACCACAATATTATCAAAAAAATTCAGCTGAAAAGATAAATTTGCATCATTTTAGTTTTTATTTCATTAGTAAAAAAAACGAATCCTTTTTAACTATATCTTCAAGTAGCTTGTTAAAGAATACATGTTTTGGTTTTAAAACTTGTATCTAATTTTAACCCATCGCACTCCGTTATCCCCTCTCAGGGGACATTAGAATTTATTAGTGATTTCGGGGAATCAACTTATCCCAGCGCAACCTTTTCAGAAATGCATGTTTCTGTGAAGTTTTCAGCTAAACTAGCACAAAATATAGTACAGTTACGAAGACATACAGGGTGTCCCAGGTTTTAATGTTCAAACTTTGTCTGTGTATTCCATGGTACAAAGTAAGAGAAAAATGTTATGTAAACATAGGTTATATAGAGCTTTATTAAGAAGTTATAACAAAAATTCAATGTAGTAGCACGGAAGGAATTTTGCAAATATTTCGGAAAGTAAGGCCGAGCAACGGTTATATGTATAGGAAAAAGTTGTTCAGAATACTCTCTTCTATAACATATTTCAGAATCATTAAAATCGAAGTTGAGGCCCCTAAAGTAAATAATTACCTATCCCTTAGCGTTTAAACGTGTCCGCTTGAATCTATTCACACGCCAGTCCTCGTTGCGATCCTCACAAGCTATTATTGGCGAAAATTTGTTTCAATGTTTGGTGACTTCAGTTAGTAAACATAGCTTACATAAACACACTGAAAAACACAATACCGTTGATCTATCGAAGCCAATGCTCGCAGTAACAGCAAGTTGATTACTATTCCTATTCTGAATTTTTGTTATAACTTCTTAATAAAGCTCTATATGACCTGTGTTTACATAATATTTTTTTCTTACTTTGTGCCATGGAATACACTGACAAAGTTTGAACATTAAAACCTGGGACACCCTGTATAAAAAAGATAATGATTTTGAGGAACCGAGAATACGTCCATCCAATATGTCCGGTGACCGGCGCGGTCAAATTGATAGAAATACATAATTTAGAAAAATGTCAATACTTATCAATTTACTTACACTTATTTGTTGTAGTTAATATTTCAACAGTGTGTTAGAGTTAGTTTAAAAACAAGAGAGGTCTTTGCCAGTTCAAGGTTCTGGGGTAAGTGCTGTGTGGTTCATCACAGTCCTCTTTCCCGAAGGCTGCATAGCCTTCCCCACTCCGTGGCCAGATCCTACAGGACAAAGGTCCTTTCTTTTTTGGCGACGCAACGTCGGGCTGTTCGCAATGTTTAGACTTTCCCATGACTAACATAAACAATACATCCCTTGGCGCCCAATTGCTGCACGCCTTCGAGGCGCCAGCCGTCAAGTGGCGCTTTGGGGTTGCATTCATACTTTGTTACATGTTCTCTCGCTAGGCACACCAGATACCCAGTCATAAATCAGTTACTCGACTAAATTACGGTCTAGGCCCTTTTTCAGCGACCACCCAAAATGCAGTGTCGCTAACAAGTGTATGTATCGTATAATAGAAAATTCATGGTGGCGCCACGAGCAAACCTTGTAAAATTGGCGTGGCATTCAACGCGTTAATAAATGTGTCCTTAATCGAAAATTATGATTCTTAACCCTACTGTACACGTTTTTGCGTTCGCCAGTAAAATCACAAAATCGTTTATATCAGGTGGCCGAAAACTTTTGCACGATAGTGTACGCGCTGTACATACCCCTGTAACGGTCTCTTTGACCGTGGAAACAATCGTGTCGAAACGTGTCGAAACGAAACGACTCGTGCATCGAAACGTGTTCAGTTTGTGTGAATTTCAGGTGATCAGGATGCTGTTCGTAATTGTCCTGGAGTTTTTTGTCTGCTGGGCACCGTTGCACGTGATTAATACATGGTACCTTTTCACGCCGGAGCTTGTGTATTCCATGGTAGGAAGCACCGGCATTAGTCTCGTGCAATTACTGGCTTATATATCCAGCTGCTGCAATCCTATCACGTACTGCTTCATGAACAGAAAGTTTCGCCAGGCATTCCTGAACCTGTTCGATTGTCATCGCTGTTGGAGGTAAACAAGCCAAATCTGTCAGTATTTTTAAAATCTAGAAAATAGGAATCGATGCACAGAAAGCAACGAACTTGACGTTAGGATTGCAATGATTATAATTGTATTGTAAATTTTTGTAATGCAATTTTATACTGAAAATAACGTTATTAAAGAAATGAAGCTTAAAATAGAAATTAAACCGAATCTGTCAGTATTTTAAAAATCTAGAAAATAGGAATCGACGCACAGAACGTAATGAACGTGACGTTAGGACTGGAATAATTATAATTGTATTGTAAATCTTTTTTTTGCAATTTTATAATGATAATAACGTTATTAAAGAAATGAAGCTTGAAATAGAAATTAAACCGGATGTGTCAGTATTTTAAAAATCTAGAAAATAGGAATCGACGCACAGAACGTAATGAACGTGACGTTAGGACTGGAATAATTATAATTGTATTGTAAATCTTTTTTTTGCAATTTTATAATGATAATAACGTTATTAAAGAAATGAAGCTTGAAATAGAAATTTGTTCTGTCCACAATTTACAATTTCGAACATTTAAATGCCTTATAAGTGAATAAAAATTAGAGAACGTGCATTTAATGTAGGAAAATTATTAATTGTTAATAAAAAATCAAAAAATTAATCATTTCTGATATGCACACACGTTTTTGCATAGTTATTATTGTCAAATCATACGCTATTAGCTCCATAGTAAATTATTACATTTTCAGGATTTACTTAACCAAATGCAAGAAAGTGTATTAAAAAACACACATTTATGATAAGAGAAAACTGTTATTATTTATTATTTTATTTTATTTTATTTATTTATTATAATCCTTGCCTAAACGGCTTAGGATGGCTTCCGGTTTACAATTTGTCTTTTTACATAATCCCTTCTTACTTCTACTTTTACCACTAATTACTAATTTTTATCCCTTATTCAATTATAATATCTTTTTCCCTATCCTATAGTTTACAACTTATCGTTTAACCTTCTAATTTTAATTTTTTTAATTTATTTTATTTTAATTTTTGGTTTGTTAACCTACAGTAACTTATTTTCTACTTAATTCTATTATTGCCCATTTCTTTGGTTTTTGTACTTCTTCTATTTTTCCCTCCCCCCTGATCCTTCTTCCTCCAGTCTTTTAACTCCTTCCAGCACCTCCCCCTTTCTTTGTTCTTCTAGTGCTTCTTCATTTTTTCTCTTTCTTTCCTGCTGTATTTGTTTCAGCTTCTCTAGCCCTCTTCCCGTCCCACTAAGAACTTCCTCTACTCCCCTATCCCCTTTCGTGGCCTCACATCTCTCTATTACATACCATATAGTTTCTTCTTCCTCTTTACATATTCTGCATCTTTTCATAAGAGAAAACTGTTAAGTTATAACTGTTAACACTTTACCGATCGTTACTTGTTCAACATACACATTCCCGATCGGCTCATTTTTGCGCGGATGTATTGCTAATGATTTTATTATTAAACGATATTTTCTTCGCATAATTAATAGTTTAATATTTATTTACAGTATACATATGATGTCACTCAGAAACGTTGTTACCTTCGTACAAAAGGACGTTATAAAGTTTACAAACGAAGCATGCAAAAAGCCGTTTAATAAGCTCCCGGTCGGTAAAGTGTTAAGTTATTATTGTTAAAAAACATTCTATTTTGAAATTAATGAATAATAAATAATAATAATTTTTTATCGTTAATTCTTTTCTTAAATACCGGTTAACAAGAACAATTAATAATTCCCTCGAAAACGCTTTGTTATATATTAATCATCAGAAACAGTAATTAATTAATGCTGTTAACGGTTGCAAGCTGGATATGTAATTATCAGAGCGCGGAGAAATTCGTTGGCATTTCATGAAATTTCCTGAATTTCTTTGTGCGAAAAATATTCAATATTGTGGAGAACAAGTTTAATTTTATTGCACGACCATGGACGTGACGTACATACAGTGACTCGCAAATTCAGGTATTCTCAACGTATTTGTTTTTCTCTTTTTTAGAAAATTAGGGTCAGATCTTTTATTTTACACAGCGTCTCGTTACCTAACCCCACTCCTTAGCTTGAAATCTAACTTATTTTTCCGGCTATGTTGACTACAGGATACCTCAATTTTTTTTTTTTTTTTTTTGTAACAGCACGTTTATTGCCAAATAAATAAATAAATATATACAGGGTGCAATAAACCTAAACGTACAAAGGGTACCAAAAAAGGGGTACAACAAAATAAGATCAAAGGCTACTGCATGGAGCACGCACAATCTAAACACAATCACAACATATACAGTGGCTCCAAAAAGTATTCGTACACTGTATTAGAAGGAAATTAATCTACTTCAGAAATTCTGGTTTCAATGAAACTTTATGTGTGTACAGAGCATGGTGTGTCCTGCGTGGAGCAATCTTTTTGGCGGCAAAATATCTTTTAAGGGAGCTGATAACGAATCTCAAAGCTTCAGCGATTTTTCACGCTTTGAATACACGGTTTTCTGTGTTCTTTTTTTATGACAGAGCGATAGAGTATTAACCCTTTGCGGTCGGTAGATTTCACTCATGGGAGTACCAGCAGGTCGAAGCAAATTTACCGTTTCGCAGTTACTTTTTTCGTTTTAAGGATTTAAAGTTAAAATATTGATATTAAAACACACAGAATTTGTTGAAACTGATTTGTTTGCGCTTAATACTACTTATAATACGTACAAAATACAAAATTTTTAATTCCTGTAATTTTATAAAGTAAACTTTGCAAAATTTGCGAATGTCCCCGCTACGGAGACGTCGACTTTTAAGACGATTTGAGAATGTCCCCAATGCGGGGGCATCGACCACAAAGGGTTAAAAATTAAGCATTTTCTAATTGAAAGGTTTTGCTTCAGCAAGTAACATTACAAAGTTATGTTTAAAAAATGAGGGAAAACTCAGAAACTTCAATGTTGGTTTCACCCCTTTAAAATGGCATTTAGATGAAAAGAAGAGATTAATTCATACGTATACTATTACGATCTACATACCCACAAAATTTTATCAAATACTTCTATCAGACTCAGAATTTCAGGGTTAAACGAATCTATTTGTGTCATGTGAACGAATACTTTTTGCAGCCACTGTACATGGCACTTAATGCTACATTATACAGGGTGTTCGGACAGCCCTGGGCTTAAATTGAAAGAGTAACTCCCTGAGACATTCTAAGACGAAAATCAAGAGTAACGATTTTGCGTTTGTTTTTTTTTTACGAGTTATAACTAGTTAAAGATATCGTTTAATCCGGACCGTTCGACGCTTGAGCATCACTATGGACTCAGCGACGTTACCGACCGAGTTGCCTCGGTTACCCGCTCTCAAGCGTCGAACGGTCCGGATTAAACGATATCTTTAACTAGTTAAAACTCGTAAACAAAGCCTCAAACGCAAAATCGTTACTCTTGATTTTCGTCTTAGAATGTCTCAGAGAGTTACTCTTTCAATTTAAGCCCAGGGCTGTCCGAACACCCTGTATACAATTTAAACTAAACTTAATTGTTTATACATTGGTTTTAGTTTATGTACAGAAAATGGAAAAAAAACTATACAATCAATGTTGTATGATACCTCAGTATACTATAGGGAGCTAATAAGTTGACACTGATAAGAAGGGTACTTCAATCACGCTGTGTGATTGTTTTCGTCACGCAGTGTGGTACGATACTAATTCGTTGATATATTCGTTTCGTCCAATAACAAAAATTCGTGTGCGTTATTGTTATAATTGTGTTGAGAAAGGTGGAACTATAAAAACTACGACCATTTGAACCCACATTCCTTAGACACGCCAACTTACCAGCTCCCTGCAGTACATTTGGATTCCAAAGCGAAACCTTATTAAGTCACGCTTTCTAAATCTTTGAGGACAAATCAAAGGCGCAAAACCAAAAGCTCTTTATGTTTTTTTTTTGTTTGGAACAATACATTATTATCCTTTTAATCAAACAGCCGCAAACGAACTAATTTTTACCATTATAAGACTAAAAGATTTGATACGAAAATGTGTTAGAATGTCATTTTTGAAATAAAAAGATGAACTTAATACAGTTTAGCTGTGGGATCCAGGTATATGAGCAAACATCTGAGTCGTCGTGTGTTTGTACGCGAGGAAAATGAAGCTGACGAGAAGAGTTTCTGTTTGAATTTCAGGGTGGGATGTAGGAACAGCGAGATTGCTATGACATCGGCCAGGAATGCGGCTCAAGCTGGTAACAACAGCGAGCTCAGCGGCAACGAATCGACAGTTTACCTTGGAAAAGCTTCCCTTGTCGCCAAATCCGGTACTGTAACCTTTTCTTTTTCTTCATAAAATTCTATATTTCATTTTTACATTTTTGGATAATTTAATACACCCACGTTGTCTTAGTTAAGCAAAGTCATAAATATCAAAACTAATGGAATAGCATATACAGTAGCGGACAAAAGTTTAAGACGGGAAGATACTATAAAATTAGAGTACTATAGCTTATAAATATTATGTATACATCTATTTATATTACTAATAGGATAATATAGTATTTGTTTATTATAAAATTATTATTATTATTGTTATTGTTATTATTATTGTTATTATTATGGTTGTTGTTGTTGTTGTTGTTGTTGTTATTGTTATTGTTGTTGTTGTTGTTACAACTACGACTATTATTATTGTTATTGCTATTATTATTATTATTACTACTATTATTGTTATTACTATTATTATTATTATTATTACTATTATTATTATTATTACTACTAATACTACTACTATTATTATTATTACTAATACTACTATTACTATTATTATTATTATTACTATTACTACTGCTACTATTACTACTACTATTATTATTATTGTTGTTATTATTGTATTATTAATATAAAATGAGAGTACTATAATTTATAAATATTATGTATACGTCTATTTTTATTATTAATAGGATAATATAGTATTTGTTGATTAGTACAAAACACGAAATTTGTTTACTGCTACTTCACACATATGAATTACTTTATTTTTGCCGACCTTTTAGTCTTGAACTCTTGTCTTAGACTGTAGTTTTTTATAGACATTACGCTTGTTTGAAATTTAAATACTTGAAAGAATTTCCAGCAAAGTAAATTTTCTGCTCGATACAAATTAATTCTCAAACAAATTCTTCGCGCAATATTATACTGGTTTCAACCACCTTTTTAAATACACTTCTAATTAATTCTTCCAGCCACGTTTCCTCGTCGCACAAAATTATTCTTACCTCCTATCAATATGTACTGATCTCCAACGTAATTAATCATCGACTCTTCCATTCCAATGTAATTCAATTAAATTCCTACGTAAATTACGTTCAGGAAATTCGATTACACGAAGTCTCTGTTTTCAGAGGTGGTGCGGCTCCTAGAAGAGGAAGAGGATCGTGTCTAGTACAGGCAACTCGTGTGCCCTAATGATAATCCGAGGCCGAGTGTTCCATTATTATACACCGATAACAAGCAGGACGAATTTTTCTTGAAAATATCTTGGTGTCGGCCCACCCCTAAGGTTCTTCTGCCCGAAACCGAGGTACAGTGCCAGCTAAAAGTTTGGGATCACTACGTATGCGAAGGAATGCAATAAAAAATACATAGAAGAGGAAACTTAAAATTTCGTTAATTTACAAAATTCGTTCGTTCGAGAGTCCATCAAAATATAAAAAATTGTTGCTCGTGAGCATAGAATATTAACACATTCGTGACCGGCAAATTTTTTCCGTTTCTAATACTGAGTACCAGCGAAAATAATGAAATTCTGAAACTGGTTGCCGCAAACTTGTATCGTTAAAGCAAGGATAAAAATGATAAAAATTGTTTTGAAATATCAATGCTGCAATAATGTGTTGTTTAAAATAACAAGATTTTTATAATTAGTATACTTGCTTTATAGGTAGACAATAGAACACTTATTATTATTGTGCTGAATTAAAAAGACGTGAATTCACGTCAGCGGCAACCAGGAATAGAACTTCAAAACACGTGAATTCACGTCAGCGGTCGCGAATGTGTTAATAGTATGTTAATTTAATTATAAATTTAATGAACATGTCTATAAATCAGGAAGTGTATATTTGGATTCTTCAAGTAATGCATAAGTTTGATAAAAAGAAATGTATAATTATCTTAAACTGTTTTTCGATCAGAAATCCATCAGATCAAAGAAAAATGTATTATTAATGTCCACAATACTATAATAATTTTCAGCTGAGAAAAGCTTAATGAGAGATTTAATATAAATGTGACCCGAAGGAAATACTTTTGAACGGTAGTGTACAGTACCGACCAAGAGTTTGAAGAAAAAGAGTAGTAATTTAAAAAAGAGCTAATTTAGAATTTCCCATAATTAGATAAAAATCCACGATCTAGTCATAAAAAGTGCGAGCAACATTTGCGAAAGGACACTAACAGTAAATAACGAATTCAGAGAGTATTTGTTGTAACATAAAAAATAATTACCACTTTGTTTTCAATGAATTGCAATAACTTTTATAATATCGTCGTGTATTGATATGAAGTTCTTAAGTATCATTAAAGCAACCTAGAGCATATTAGTTTTAACTATAAAATAAAATTAAAAACATTCAAGAATTGTTTACATAAATACATACATCGAAAAAACAGAAGAAAGCATCCTGTTTAAAATTCATTTTACTTCATATCGTTTTTTTCTACGAATTATTTTACTGTTCATTTAATTCGAGAAATACTGTTCACTTATAACGTATTAGAAAGATTCGTTACGGAAACTTAAAAAAGTCCGCCCAATATAATTTATTTTTAGAATTAGTGATAACCCAGTTATTAGTTAATCCTCTATAACCAAAATGTAAAAGAAAAAAATCACAATCAGTCATAATTTTTTACTTTAAATTAATTAATTAAATAGTTGAATTGAAACTTAAGGATCCCTAATCATTATAAGTAGTTCAGTTGATGTAAGTACAATTATCGTAATAAAAGTAGAACAATATGTTACAGTACAGTTAACCTCGTATAACACGGTACTTTTGCAGCACGATTTCATCGTAACACATTTTTTGTTGTGGGTCTTTTGATTCCAGTTTGTACTCTGTTATCTTCTTGTGTTTCTATTATTTTGGATTTTTCATTCGAGGTTAGAGGAATTGGGGTTGAATTTAGGGTGGAATTGTTCTGCAAGAGATTTACTTCTGGGTTTGTATTGTTGTTGAAGGAACATTGAAGAGCGATGAGGCCCTCTTGTTCATAAAGAAAATCTGTTTGCTTTTCTGTGTGAATGTGCATTTCTGTAACTGTTCAGAAGTAAGCCATGTTCCGCACGTAGTACGACAGAGCATCACTGTGCAGTTACCGACGTTACCTACCGTGTTGCCCCGTTTGCTTGCTTTCAGGCGTAAAATAGCCCGTTCCTTTAGTTGCTTATAACTAATAAACAAAGCGTCAAACGCAATATTGTTACTCTTGATCTTCGTCCTAGAATGCTGCATGGAGTCACCCCTCCAATTTTCTCCTAGCTTCGTCCGAACACCCTGTATAATGTTGAAATATTACAACAGATAAGAGTCACCGGTGACCCCTGTGGCGCCACTATGAATTTTCTATTATATACATTTCTGTAGATGTTCAGAGGTAAGCCATATTTCGCACGTAATACGACTGAGCATCACTGTGCAGCTACCGACGTTACCTACCGCGTTGCCCCGTTTGCCTGCTTTCAGGCGTAAAATATCCTGTTCCTTTAGTTGCTTATAACTAATAAACAAAGCGTCAAACGCAATATTGTTACTCTTGATCTTCGTCTTAGAATGCTGCATGGAGTCACCCCTCCAATTTTCTCCCAGCTTCGTCCGAACACCCTGTATGAAGTAATTCAGTTAATTTTCGAAATATACTCTCGTTTCTTGTTCTGACAATTAGTAGTCTTATAACACACTTTCTCGAAATGTAATACCGTGTTATACGGGAATTAATTGTACAATGATAAAGAAATTAAGTAAAATTGAAAACTTATAAGTTCTGGGTGTGTAGATATAATTTGTATGCACTTGACGTTATGGGGGGTTAATAATAGATTATAATTTGAATAAAAAATTGTGTTAATCGAAGTGTTTTAATCTGCTTGTTCAAATGTTTATATGTTGAAAACTGCCGCATATACGTAATATAATATAAAAACTGCTCATAGAATTTAATTAATCAGTCATATATGAAGAATACATTGTATCCAAGTACAGTAAAGTTTTTTGACGTACGTTAATGCAGTATTGTGCAAATTTATGTGAACGCACATGATTATTGTTTGAGGCTCGTAAATGTTCATCACGTTATGGTACAAATGCTATCAATGATGTTAGAGATGACACATTTTGTTTATTAAAACCTCAGCATGGCATATTATACTTATTATCACTTAAAATTGATTTTATGAACAATAAAATATTTTTCCAATGGAATAAAATAAAACAGGTGTTCATATTAATTCGCGTAATACTGTATGTTGCCTGTAAGTATAGATTATAAATAAATATTTTTTTAAAAAAATTCTAAATAACAAAAACAATAGATTGAACATTATAGATATGTGTTCGTGTACAGTCAGTCACAAAAGCCTAAATCATTTTTAATTCATGGATATTTCTTGATAAAAATAATAATTTTTGAACAAATAATTTTGAATAATTCTTGGTTATTAATAAAGATACGTAAACGATTGTAGTTATAAAATAACGATTGAGTGATAAAATAACGAAATTATTTATTACCGTTATTAAAAACGAAACTTTTATACAGTTCTGTACTTAGCTCCGTGACTTTTCTGGCTGAATGTAGCTAAAAGTAAGCAGCTTTATAATTTAAGTATAATTAACACTAGATTTACGGACATTTCTTGTATATCTGTTTCTATATGTATATACATATACTATGAAATAGGTATACATCAAACAGGATTTGAAATCGCAGAACTGAGAGAAAAATAGATTTGGGTATACTTGTATCACTTCAGCAATAAAAGTCAGCAAAAATTGCAGGGGATAATAGTAATTGTTTTTGCAAATTTTGCTCATAAAGTTTAATACCCGTCAATTTAACGGATTCTGTAAACCTAGTGTTAAATTCTTCCTTTTGAACAGTTTTATAAGATTAGTATGCTGCATTACGAATGTATTTCACGCATTGCTAAGCTAATTTTGTAAAAAAAATGTTGTAAATATACATATATATATATATATATATATGTAACACCATCGACTTTATTCACTAGATAATTGTGATTGCATGAAACATAATGTAAAATACTAAAACTTAAGCGAACAAATACGTAATAACCGTTGAACTTTGTACATACGCAGATTAAAATTGAATTCAATACGTGAAATAAATTTTTCGATTAATTCTTGAAAAACCCCGACTTTCGATGCATAGCAAGAGTTGCAACGCGAAACGATATAGATATTGCGCGAATGACAGCAAGAAAACACTTCAAACAAGAAGAATTGATATTAAAACTTCAAACGAAAGCAGAACTTAGCCGATAAGGAAGTTTACGTCATTTCCGTTAATAGTCTTCCACCTTTGCGAAATGAACTTCATTTACTACTTTCATATCATTTATTATCTGAATACATCATGCAGTTTAATTACATCGATTAACGATGACATTAAACCAAGATTATTTCTGCGACAATATCATCTCTGTAAAAATTCGTATAACCGAGATAAGCTTAAACCTACATTTTAAACAATCTTACGTATACGTATTCCCATACCCTCTTAATGTGTGAATTTCGAGATTTTGAATACCGACTCTAATACCCTACCGCAAAAAAGCAAACTTTCGTACCAACTGTGTCCAGCGAATACATGTTAATATCGGATGTCGTCGAAATAACCTGTATAACACGTATCATTAAACATTTATAATTTTTAACATAATTAGTTCCTCGCTTTAAAATAGATATTTTTGGTTTCTATTTGTTAAATACTAAAAATATATAAAACGAGAGGAATAAATTGTAGGTCCTCTAAAACGAACTGCATCCAAAGGAAGGAGCTGTGATTACACATCCCTCCTATATGCACTTCCGTTTTATAGCATTAATCGAAACGGAAATGAACTTATCGGCAGTACGACTGGCCGAAACCAGAACATTTTTGAGCATGAGCCAGGAAACGAAGTACTAATCGCATTACATGTTTCGTTATCATCAATAATATATTAATAAAATTCGTACGGGAGGTCATTGTGGCTCTAGCAAAGAAGACGAACGAATAAAAGTACATAAATAAACACGGTAAGTTGGTTTCTTTACAATTTTAATTTTACATTACAGCCATCTAGCGGTAAAACTGGTGTATCTATTATCCTATACCGAAGAATGTGCCTTATATGGTATAATAGGTACATACAAATTTAGTACTGTTTAAAAAATATAATTTCATATCTGCTTCCGATTAAAATCGGTGTACTGATTCTCAAGATCAATGATTATGCAATTTTATAACAATATTTTCTTTATTTAATTAATTGTGGACAATTATTTAAAGGTAGATAACTTACCGTCATGGTGGCGCCATCCAACAAAAAGGTTGCGAAAGAAATGGTGCTGTTGAAATAAAAATAAAAACTTTTTGCTTCCTGGATATCATTTTCACGTATTTAATATGATAATTAAAATTTAAGACTTTAAACGTAAGACGTTACTACATCTATCAGTTTTCAATATCACAGTTTTCTACCTGATTGATCAATTACATGAGAATTATTGGCTGTTTTACAAATCAAACAGCACGAAAGAAATGATTCTGTATTTTGAAGTACGGTCTTGTATTGATCATTTAAATGAAGACAAATGTCTTCAAAAAGACAAGAAATCCTGTTGGATTTAAACAAAATTTATTAACATCCCAAAACTACTGCTAGATGTCGCCACTACGTAATTTCACTACATCATTGATTCGTATCTAATAAACTGTGCCAGTAGTCGCAATAAAATCGAGTAAGAACTGACTTTGAGAATTAGTACTTTAAGTTCAGTCAATAATACAAGTAAAATTCTGCACAACAACTGGGAAATTAGAATTTTTGAGCTTTGATAACGGTCGTACTCAGATGACAATTACTATTACTATGTCTCCGCTCGATCGCCGCAGGGATTTAGTAACCATCTAAAATTGTAAAAGAAAGAATTCCTCCGATTTACCTGTAAACTTTTATGGCTATATCATTTTTATTACAGCTCACACTTATCTTTCATATCAATTTTAAGATATTACTTGTAATGACCGAAAATTAATATGGTCAGTACCTTATTTTATCGCTATATGGCGCCACTATATCGAAAAACTAGGCGTTTAATAATCTGTAATTAACAAATTAAAGTGTGAATGTGAAGACAATAGTAACACCCAAATTCCCGAATATATAAATTCATATTTACTTCTGAACGATGACGTTTGCTGTTTAATCCAAAGTTACGTGATCAAGTTGGGAAAGTGTAAGGCTTCTTGAGTGTTGGATTGGTGGAAGGGGTAAATTTGTATACCTTCTTTTACCGACCTGGCAATAGGTATTTTAGCAGCTTTAATGATGTTACTAACAGTGCACCCAATGAAAACAGAAAATGATTAAAATTTATTAAACTAATCAATTAATGATGAAAAGGTCAAATTATATAATTCACAGTTATTAATACCTTTTCTTTTAGTAGGTATTGTATCTAACTTTAAAGATGGCGGCAATAAAGTTCGGATCTCATTTAAAAGAATTGCGAATACTTTTGTGTCAAACTTCAAAATCTAGTGAAGGTGTCAGGTAATAGAGACGTTAGTTGTATAATATTCAATATCTTTATACTTATGCATTTAATGTTAATTACAGCTAAATATGTAGCCCCTTAACCTATTTATATTTTTAGAAATTTCATTGAAGAACAGTATGTATTGCTTAAAAGAAATAATCCACAGTTTCCAATTTTAATTAGAGAATGTTCTCGTATAGAACCTTCTTTGTATGCACGATATGGTAGGTTCTGCAATATTATAATTTCAGGTTAATGCAACATTTTTGAATACCTGATACATATCTGTTTTGAAATTGTACTATATTGCAGAATATGGTGTGGAACGTTGCATTCCTCTACGGAATTTAGAATCTGAGGATATACTTAAGCAAATCCAAGAATTAGCAACTCATAAACCAAAATAATATTATTGTTATTTAGTAAATGTACTTTAACTTATTTAAATATTAAATAAAATAGTGTTATCAATATAATTAAGTAGTCTAATAATTTATACTAACTTTATTAATTGTTATTGTCAGTACTTAAATATTTTCCTTTTGTGATAAACATATTCAATTGCTTAATTATTATTTGATTATAAAGTATAAGAAATTAATTTACTTTAAAATAACTGATGAATCATTTAAATGTAATTAAAAAGAATTACTTTAAAGTAAAACCAGTATATAAATATATTGATTTTATATATGAATTATAATTCATATATATATAATTTATTATATCATAAAATATGCTAACCAATATAAAATTTTCATAAAATTTTATTAATACCACTTAAGATAAACTATTTAAACAATTATTTGTTGTTAAATTGTATACTTTAATAATAAAACTATGAATATATATTGGATAATTAAGTACCACTAAATAATGTTATGCTTATTACTTAAACAAATTTTATTATTCTATTACTTAAACAACTGATTTGGGTAACACAAACTTATTTTATTTATGTTATATTAAATCATTCTCTATGTGTAACATTAGAAATATTATAAAAGTTATATGATAAATTAGGTGGTAAAAAATTTTGCAAACTTGCTGGCATTACATTAAAATATGCTGCACTCCTTTCTCGGAACGCTGTATCTTGTACTGTACTGGATACATCTGTTTGAAAATTTGGAATAGTACTAGTTGGAATAGTTTGTACAACAATTGGCTGAGTTGTAGATGCATGTGAAACAGTTTGTATTACCTACACACATTAAAAGAAGATATTATTTGAAAATCGGTTACATTTTTTGGAATAATTGAATTATAATTTAACTTAAGTACAAGACGACAACTATAAAAAAACATTTAATTTTTATTGGTACAGTTAAATATTTCTAAATTATATTATAAACTTCACTACTAATTATAATTTATAGAATTAATTACATTTCTTGTATTTTAGGTTGATATTTTTGAATCTAATTATTATTAAAGTAATGTTTATATTAGCTTAATATTTTCATTTAAGACAATTCTTTCTATGTAATCTATTCTTTATATATTATTTATTATTAGAAATGTTTAACTGCATTAATCAGTATTAGAAATTTATTATATATGTGAAACTTATTTCATAGATTTAGTATTTAGGAATGATAGATTAATGTATTTAGTGCAAGTTATCCTGACCTCTATGTTCCAATATTTCTTTCAATTTATAAAAAAGATTTAATTAACATTATAAGAAATATCTGTAAACAGTTCTTTAAATACCATCCCAAAGTAGTTTTGCAAATTTATTAATCTTGTTCTTTTAATACTATGTTAATAAATTTAATACTCTAATAAGAACATTGCATGATGAAAACTTGTAAAAATATTTAAATAATAAATTATTATAAATGAACATTAATAAGAAAGTATCATTTATTATATACATTTAGCAAATCTAATGCATCTATAATATATGTAAAATTTCCCTTATTAGACATTTGCTAAATAAAATGTATCAGAAAGTATGATTACAAATGATTGTAAGATACTTAACCCTGCTATTTTGCTTTGGTCTACATAAAAATAAAAATCATACTTTAATACATATTATAAAATGTTATATTTTATATACTGGGTTACTAAGATAGTAAGCATCTTATTATACTATCTAAATACTGAAGACCAAAGTGATACAAACGAAAAAAGAATAGCAGAGTTAAGGAACAAAATTAGTTAACATTTTTGACATAATTTTATATGAAACTTAAAGTTTACTTAAAGTTTGTAATTACATATAAATTATAGTTTGGAAGTATAAAGATATAGTGAAGCATAAAAATCTTAATTTTTACAAATATAGATACATCCTTATGTAACTGATTATTATGATTAACTACACTTGTAATTTTTATGATACTTGTAATTTAATTGAAAAAGATGTTGGTAATATTATTTAATCAAAATTTGAATAGCAACTCAACACAAATAATATTGAATGCAAATAATAGATAATGATATTGGATAAAGAGTAATAATTTCATCCAACTTGTCTTTTTTCTATATACTTATAATTAAATATCGTATCAAGTGTTAACATCGGTAATTTTATATAGTAATTCAAATACAACTATGTATGTAAGAAATAACACGATTTTTAAACAACTTATTACTGATACGTTAAATATCACAACAATGAAATGTAAACTTAAAGATTTATATAAATTGATAATAAATTAGAAAAACATCAGTACTATTAAACGTTACAAAAAAAATTTTATTTGTATAATGAAGTAAATATCTTCAAATTTTCGATTTGTGAATGGAATGCTACTGGTTCTATTGTGAGAAATTTTCAAACTTTCCGCCTACTTTATGTCCACATTCTACTTAGTATCATGAAACATCAATGCTCAAACACGAATATAGTGAACACAGGCAAGCGTCATCGACACCTGCCAAACTTACCAAACACTATTAATCGTGAGTCAAATAATCTCATCTAATATACTCAGGATAAAAATGAAAATTGCCAAGGCAGTTTGATCTTCCGTTATGGTTTAAAACAATTTTGTTACATCAATGTAATAATTTATACTCTTGACAAACGTGTGGTATATAGCACTATTACATCATATCACGGACTTCTTGCTTTATTTATCTTCTAAACCTTGGCAATCACGAAACTTAGCACCCCAAAAATACCATAGCGAGTTTTCGTACATATCACGCAGACGTGGAAATGCACATCATATTGTTAATAAAAATTGTCTTAGAGATAAAAAATAGAGTTCAAATTAAATATTCTAATAACAGGAGCTCAGTACAAAATGCTTATACTGATACAAAATGCTAAATTGGATTATAAATCCAAAAACACTATACTAGAGGCCAAAAGATTTGACCGGGTAAAGACACTTCTTCGTTGGCACTTCCATACGACTGCGCTCTATTCAACCCTATTTAAATCTGCACATATAGTAATTCAGTAATCTGAAGTAACAAGTCCAACTTCTAAACTACAGTGTATTTAACGTTGTAACGTGATGTTTGTTTTTATTTCCATGGTAGTATATGCCCGCTTTGCCTTTTAACCCTTTCGTTACAAAAACGTATACGTACGCCCTCGGAAATTAAGTACTCATTAGCTAAAAGCGTACTCAAACATTTTCTATAGCACAAAGTAATTTTTATTTTCATCCATTTATATTGTACCATAATTTATTGTACAATTTATCTTAATTTTATACGTTTATTTTTGTTACATTAATAAAGAAAAATATATTGATCTATACCTATACCAAAACATATATATACTTATACCAGCATGCACTTTTAGTTCCGAGAGTACCGTACTGAAAGGGTTAAAACAGAACATTTCTTTGCTCGTCCTGCTGTAGCGTAGTAGGTTTACTCCGTCAATGGTCTTGACTGGTTAGATCTTTTAGCCTCTAGTATTGATGTACATGTCCAAGACGGATATATCTGAAGAACTAAAAATGTAATTGATTATTTTCAGAACATTCAAATAAAAAACTTAATTACGTCGACTTATAAGGAGAAGGTTGAAAAGTGAAAATCAGATATATATAGAATAGCACTAAAGACTACAATACAAGTTGTAGTACTTTTTCATTATAGTATACATTATATGATACAGTGCAGAACTGAAAAGAAATTATCTAAGATAACAGCAGAGAGATAGGAATGTCAGGTCGGTTATATCCAAAACCAATTAATCGGTTATGTGACCATATTTATTATTCATTAATAATAAATAACTCATATTTGATGACCAATTAATTGCTATTTTAGTATGTTATACGGAAACAAAATTAAAATCATTGATTCAGTGGCTATTTATTATATACAGCATATGTGTGTGAAAATTTGGCTGCTAATCGAAACAGAGCGTAATTTGCGTACAATATTGTATGCGTGCAAAGCCACTTGTTGATTGACAATGCAACAATCATCACAAATTTACTTCTTACTTACTTTTGTACATTAATAGTTTGCTTAAATTATTCATGTTATCCATAGAAATATATATATATATTGCAATTGAGTGAGACAAGTTTTGCTGTATTACTTTCTATAAACCAAAATGCATGGCTTATCAATTATCTAATACAAAAATAATCAAAAAAACGGTTATTATGAAAGTTTAATTACTTGACATCCTTACACAGTGGCAAAAGAGATATTTCACTTGCAATGCCCTATTTTTTTCGTTACATCTTTTTGACTAATAATAAAAATATATGTATCTTATTTTTATACTTATGTTAAAAGAGATGAGCTTATAGAAACTACAAATAATGAAGTCTGCATTCCTTCCGACTGACTTCTTTCTAGCTCTGCACAATATCAAACTTGAAAATAGCTCGTACATTTAATGTTTTAGTATTCAAATAACTGAATATTAAAAGTTAAATTTCGAAATTTTCATCTTTGTATTTTGGAAAATAAGGGTCGATGCAGAAGAAGAATTTTTTGACGCACGATATCTTTCCTTATTTTTCTAACTGAAAACAACGCAGACAGATATATAATTGTGTGACAAAAAATCATTCGTCTATATCAGGCCTAAACCCAAGATTCGCAAAAAGTAAATGACTTTTCAATTTCTTTTACTATTAATAATTAGCATGCTTTTTTATATCCTTATGGTACCTTTTAGAATCTATAATTTACTGAAATATATTTTCAATAATGATAAAATAAACTAAAATATTATATAAATTCATAATACTGATTTGATTTATCTTTGAAATGAGTTTCACATATTATTTGATGCTGTATATATTTCATATGTACTATACTATTAAATTAAACAATAATTTCTTACATGAACTGTTGATGATTCCGTAGGAGACATAGAATGTTGTGAAGCACTTGAATGAATTTGTGACTGTTCTGGTTGTTGCTCTTGCAATTGCTGTTGTGATTGTACTTGTTGTGGCTGTGACAGATGTTTTATATGTGATGTATTAATCCCATGTCTACGTTTCATATGTTTATTATAGTTTGGCCAATTTGTGAAATGATGTTGACATTCTAGGCAACTATATGGGCGTTCACCAGTATGTTGTCTTCTGTGAGTCTAAAAATAAATTTTTAAAAAAGTATTTTCCCTTTTTTCTAAAATAATTCTACATAAGCTAGTTAATTAACTTACAGTTAATATTCCTTTAAAGCGAAAGCATTTACCACAAAATTCGCATGTAAATGGCATTGCACCAGTATGTATTCTATGATGTTCTCTTAATGTACCCTTTTCTCTAAAAGTTCTTCCACATACAGCACATTGGTGTGGTTTTGCTCCAGTATGAACTGTTTCATGTTTTTTCAATTGTAATGGTGTTTTGAAACTGCAAATTATATTAAGTGTTTAAATATAGAAAAATTTTTAACATTATATATAATTACTTTAAACTATAAACTACTTTTTTTAAATTAACATACGCTTTTGAACATTGAGTACAACTATATGGCTTATCTGCTGAATGAGTTAAAAAATGAGCTTCTAGATTTCCTTTTTGAATAAAACTCTTGCCACACTGGTCACATGTAAAATTTCTTACACCAGAATGAATGCGTTTATGTGTGACTAAATTTGGTTTTGTTGAAAATCTGAAAAACTTCTTTTATTACTTGTATATTATTTGTATTTAACTTATATATCAACCAACTATAATATTAGAGTATGGAATACTTTTATATAGTAATAACTATGATATTAATAAACGAAAATGTTTTTTAATTATTGCTTGTAAATATTTGTAATGTAAATTACATTAAACAGTCTCCCATTTTAAGCTTTCCCATGTTTAAGTTTCCAATTATTTTCTATTATTCATTACTTGAAAATACATCTTAAATTAAATTTACTCATATAAAATTTCTTACTCTGTTTTGATAAAAACATCGTAAGTGGAAACTTCAATCTTCACTAAGTAGAAATGTTACTAAAGCTTCAAACTAATATTTGTTTTTTACATGAAACTATATGTATATTTTATAAGGTATATAACACATTTCAATACGAGCTTATTGATTTATATACGTTGACCTTCTAAAATGATTCAAGATCACAATTATGTGACTCGCATATCGTAATTTAGAAATGTTTTATAATACAATCATATAACTCTGTCTTATAATTTTCCTAATACTTTCTTAAAATCAAAATAATATCAATAATTTCATTAAGCGAATAATCTTACATTGTAAATTGAATCGTTACTGAAAGAAAAATTACGTGACGCTAGTCATAATATTACTTATTCTTTATAAGTTTTGCAGAATGATAATACTCTAGTAGTAGAAATTTCGTATTTATAGAGACGAAGATCGAGCATCATGTTTTCAAAAGAATTGAAAAATTATTCAGCTAAGAAAAGTCTGTGGACAAAAAGAGAATTTCAAAAATCGAAAATAACCTTAGAAGATTAAAAAATCATAAAGAAATACATTTGCATTAGAATCTACCTAATTAGACAAAAATATATAGCTTCATTCAAAAACTAAGATCATCTTGAAATTATCTTTTTTTTTTAAATAACAAACAGTGTAAAAGATAATTGTAGAAAAAAATTAAAATGGAATACCTTATATGCCATACATTTTAAAATATACATTATGAAAATTTATATAAAGTGAAATCCTAAATCTCATTACAAATAAAAATTATAACATTTAGTATTTTATATACCTACTTATCTCAAAACAAATCAAGTTATCCAAGCAAGCATGTATAAAAATTTACAGTACTACTCTCAAATACATATTTATCTGCTATATATTAGTTTTTATTAAAGTTATTCTATCATATAAATTCCACCAAAATGTCTCAAATATTAAAAGAATATTATTTTATAAAAATTCTTTGCATAATATGAAATTCATCTAACATACAATATTTTTCAAGATTTATACCCTCTGGTTTTCAACAAAAAACTGAACCTTTTGATAACACATAATGTTATTATAAATTAATGATTAATCAAATTTATTTATTTATCACATTATATGAAGATATACCTATGATACTGATACAATAAAATAAAATAAAATTTAATGCCATTCATAATATTATAACTATTTACTATAGGGATTCTCGATACTGTTTTATTGAACGCTGTCATAGTTTGAATTTTCAATCTACACCGTCGAATTTCATTTTATGCCTTTTATAACTTTATAATTTTATATTGATGAACTAAATAAGTAAATAGGAAAACTTATAAAATGGAATTTGATAATAGAAATCGAAAATCTCAAATTATGGGAGCATTCAATAAATCAAGTTCCAATATGGTATTTAAAATTTCGAAATTCCCCATTCCCGACTCAACTCGATATTCCAACTTTCCGTATATCTTCCACTGTTTACTGTTGTTTATAAAGGAAACATTTAATCAATTCAATATTTAGCCTTTTAACTGGGGAGCTAACTTGGAGAAGCATTCATCAGTGACGAATAAAAGGTTAAATAAAAGGTTTTAAAATAAATAAATAATTTAGTATACAATATACCATCTTCTATGAATAAAGTTAATATAAGCTATACATAAATAAATAAAGTGAATCGATAAAATATACAAATAAATATACCTCTTATCACATTGATCACATGGATATCTATTTTTCATAGTTTCTGGTAAATGACATCGACTATGTATATATAGAGCACTTTGCTGTCTAAATGTTTTTCCACAAGTTTGACATATATGGGGTCGTTCCTCACTGTGGATTGCTTTATGAGAATCTAATACTTTTTTATGTACAAATGATTTCCCACAATCTTCACAACTTAAGAACATATGTTAAATAAAACTGTTAGAAAATTATAAAAATTAAACAATAACTACAATTTAATGAATTTCTTTTACCTGAATTTTGTCTTGTTTTTATGTCGTTTAACATGAGTAAGAAAACCATAATATTTATCATAAACTTTACAACACAGTACACACATATATTTTGCTTGCTGGTTATGAATAGTTCCATGATGATCTTCTAACTTTTCTAAGCTAGGTAATTTATCATTACAATCAGTGCAAAGCCAAGGATATTTATTTAAATTTTCTCCCCTTGTACGTCCAAACTTTAATGCCTCTACTGTATGTGTTTCTATGATTTCTATGTCTGAATCTGTACCTATATTAAAAAATTATAATCTAATTATTTCAATAAAATTATTTAATATAACTGATGTAACTATTTTAACATCTTACAATAGCGATATATATAATTATAACTTTATTTAAATATACATTGAAATATATTTTAACATATAAGTTATGTTATCTGTGTCAATGACTTTTTTGTATTATCCGGATTTTCGGTTATCCAGATCGGGTCCGGTACTGTTTGTGCTGAATAAACGGGGTTTCACTGTAATTTTTAGTGAACTAAATATATACTAACTACATGATATTGATAGCAGTTTTATCTACAAAAAAAAAACATTTCCATCCTAATGTAACAGTTTAAATGTATATTTAATTATATTAAATACAAATATACTTCATAGCCTACCCATGCTTTATTCTTTATTGTTTATTCTAACTTATTAATAATTTTTTATATTCGCTGACTTTCTTTAGTTCTATGGGGTTCTATTGAATCTTAATCCAATCAATTTTTATTTAATGTGAATTTTATATTCCTTAATATCTATTATCTTCCTTAATTCTTTTGTTTAAATAATATTATTCAAAATAATATTATAAATAAATTAATAAGTATCAATGAAATTTATTTAATATAGTCAATAAATATTGAACAAATAGTTGTATTACATATATGTTTTTAACTCATTATACAATTATATTTACCTGTCATATAATTTTCTGGAATTTTAACATTAGCTTTTACATCTACATTATCATGTTCCTTTTTTAAATCAGTATTTATGTATACCTCTGAATCTTCTATTTTTTGATTTTTTCGTTTTAATTTCTTTCTACTTTGTTTCGGAGATGTTTTCTTAAGTTGTATTTTATACTTCTTTTGTTTTATATCTTGGGATTCTTCAGTCTCATACTTTTGATGATTATTATTTTTAGTTTCCTGAATAAAGTAGTTACGTGATACATTAGATGTGTCATGGGTATAATTATTTGACAAATAACATTCTACACTTTCTTCTCCAACTTCTTCTTTTGGAAATGCAACTGTTTTTCCAATACAGTTTACATTTGATTCTATTGGTTGTGGTTCAACTTTAGGGTCTATAAGTAATTGTCTTAAAGATGTTTGTGCTTGATTAGTTTTTTCAAAAAATTCACTACACTGATTTAATAAAATACAACAATCTATACAAACTGTAAGTGGTAATCCATCATTTATTAGTACCTATAAATAATATTTTAATTTACATACATATAAACATATGAATAGAAACATTAACACAAAACTTTCAAAGTATATAATATCATTTTGAAATTAAAAAAAGGAGTCATAATATATTGTTAATGTAGATAAAGAAACAAAGAAAATTTCAATTTTAATATTTTGCAAACAGTGAACAGAAAACAATAAAAACAGGAGGACTTATTTTTACCTGAATTTGTAAACATTTAGCTATTTTAGTTTCTATGGCTAATTTTTGTCCTTCTGCATCATAAATTCCAATAAAATTCTCTTTGGTTTCGGCGCAGAGCCGGCAAAGTTGCGGTTCTGTCATGATTCACAGATGAAAGTCGAGAACAAACTTTACAATACAGTACATTCTCAAAAAACTGTAAATATAATCACATCATCTCACATTTACATTGCAATATATGATAAATAAAAAATTGTTGCGGACGCCAAAAAGAGTAGCGGACATGTTGTTTCTCTGCACAAGAAACACGTTAACTATTTTCCAATACACATACACTTCTTAAATTTTAGCTTGCTTTACTACATTCATGGACAACGATGACAGATCTTTAAGAAATAATTCAATCAATATATTTTTCATTATGTTATATCCAAATAAAAGTACACAATTGTCTCGTTGCGTTTGTTAAAAAAGGTACATTTGTATGTACATATACGCATATTTATTGAATTACTAGGGATTTTGAGACTGGACCATATATAAAATTCAAATTACTAAAATACCCATTATATTTTATCAATTCTCTTTTGAACATCTATATCATATGTAATACGAAACACACTTCAATAGCATAAAAAATATTCTTTTTCATAAAATGAAAATTTTTCAAAAATAAGGTATATCTAAAAATAACATCTTAATATTAAAATCCCACCAGTCATATCTGTCAATTCCAAATTCTCGAAATACATATTATGTCTTCTCAAACTTTAATACAATATTGACAGCATTACATCAAGACCTATAACAACAATCAAACCAAAAATATATCAAGCCCCACAACATAAATGACACTAAATCGGTTACAAAACTTAACAAAGCTTGGCGATGACAACAAGGCGTATTCTGTCTTAGCGTCAATTTGTACCAAAGCTTAGTAACAGACCTGGCGTCAAAATTGATGCCACATAACATTATGTACAAAACAGTACAAATGGAAGTGTTTTTGAAGTCAAATCTGTTGTGAGCGTGATGCCACACAAATACCAAATGGTTACACAATTTTTCTATTAAAATAAAAATTTCAACAAGTAGAATACTTTTTCTAACACATTGAAAGTAATATTAAAAGAAATTCAAATATAGCAAAATGTAACACTTTTATCTATATACGTAGTATTATATAGTGGAATATTTTAACAGAACTCACCGATTCTGATTAAACACGGATGCATAACAGTAATTCAATATGAAATAGTCGAATGGAAAAGAATTGCTGAGGATGGTTTTGTCAAACTTTCTTTTCTATGCAAAATAAATAAAGGATGTGGAGTTTGCAGGGTGTCCTATTTTAGCATTTCAGAATAAACATCTCAAAAATACGAAAGACATGAAAAAATGTTTTAGATAAAAGTTGAATTCGAGGAAGATAGATTATGTCAGTTATTTGATCTTGAAATAGCCTTAAAAAGACCTGAAAAATCAACTTCGAATTTTTAGATTAGAACCTATATTGTTACATTAGCCAGTATTAGCATTAATGAATATAATATCATGAGGAGATTGGATTAATCGGATTAATGCAAGCAAGAAAAGAAGCATGACCTCTCGCTTACTTATGCATCGAAATAAACTGACAAGGATTTGAAGATCGACTAATTTATTGTGATTATTCACACACATGCGCGCGCGCACGCGCACGCGCACACACAATCAGCTGTTTTAAAGCTACTACACATATAATATAAGGTCTGACTATACAATCTTCCTATAGTGTACACCAAGTAATGTTAATGACATTTTAACTTCAGTTATATTTTGAGAATGGTTTACACGAAAAAATATATTTAACTTATGTTTTAATAATAATTGGATGTCAATTATAGTAGTAAGCAACAAGAATTATATAGAACAGTTATATTATATAATTAGATTTTAATTTAAAAATTCCAAGATAACTTTTATAATCTTCTTCAAGATCATCACAAAATTAAATACATAAAAATATGATTTGTTTCCTAAGATATCATGTGACTTTTATCTGAAAAATTTTTAAGTTTTCCTATCTTTTGAAATATTTACCTTGGAAAATTAACATAGGACATGCTATTTTCACTGTATATGTTTTTATGTAATAAATGAATTCGGTGCATTTGTTTGTTTAAACGTTTTAATGCTAAACTTCTTTTTTAGATGTCGTGGGACTCACATATCTACAAATACAAAATTACAAAATTCATAGCAGTTAAAATTAAGAGCAAATAAATATACATGTGAAATTATGAATAAAGTATAGAACAGGATATCATGTAACTATATACGAAGTATAGAATTCTATGTATATACTAGGAATTATAAAATTAGGCTAAATCAGATATATTTTTGTATAACTGAGACCACTTTTGTAATTGCAATCATATACGTTTTAAATAAAAGCCAAAAAATTGTGTTTCTTAAATTTAACTAATAATAATAGGTATTGTTCTATTTATAGAGAGTGTCCCAGATAAGTTGAGGCAGCAAACAGTCTTGTGGATACCTGATTTAAAACAAAAACAAGCTGACATATGTCTTTTATTATTTGTTTTGGGGAATTCAAACAGCACTACTAGTTTTTTAATATGTAAGTATTTTCAAGGTTGTATCAAGGTAATCTTATTTTATTTATCGTAAATCTGTATTTTTTATTTTAAAATCATATTCTATGTAAAAAATGTATAATCTTTGTTTGAAACACTTTCCTATGCGTTTTTTTTTTTTTTAAGATATTTTAAGATATTTAACATTTTTTCAAATTTATTCTAATAACCACATCTTCTGTACCTGCAGTATTTTAGCTTACATCTTGAAGTAGTATTAGTAGTATTCAGAAAGTTTTGATATAAGTGTGATAGAAGTAAATATAGCTATTATCATTGTATTTATAACTTGCTTTTATGTTTATGTCTTATCAAAGCTGAACAAGTTTGTGACTGAATTCTTAATTATAGTCTAGGAGATACTGTATCTCCAGTTCAATCTACATATTGAGTTACATACAATTTACAGTGTGAGTTAAATACAATGGAACATTTAATAGTTCCAGAAAAAATTATCAGGAAAAAACTTTATAATCCATGCATCAGCCTTTTATTAAAATCAGTACCAAATATTTAGAAGTTGAGAGTCAAAGTTTTAAGCATTTATTATGATGTTCAGAAATGAAATAAAATATTTTTCAGAAGAAAAAACTAAAGTAACCTTAAAATAACCTTGGAAAGGTCTAAACATTAAAAAATTAATAGTATTATTTGAATCCCCATTTCAAATAATAAAAGATATGTACCAGCTTGTTTTTTTAAATTACGTGTCTATGAAATTGTTTTCTGTCTCAACTGCGCACGCATGTGTATGTATGTGTTTATTTTATCTTATTTTGTGTTTAAAGGAATATGTACATACTAAAAAAAGATCAGTATAAAAGGAAATGGTCACTGTTCTGCAATAATATGTTCTGGAATAACTTTGGCTACTTTTCTGAATTCCTTACGCATTGTCTTAGGACATTGCATTTGTGTCCAACTGATAGGTATCATAGCTACTCCTGCAACATAAAGATTTTTAATAATGAAAAGAAATTTTATTTTTAATTACTTGCCTTCTTCACTGTGTGCTATCACTACACCTAGTTCATTTTCTGATGTACTTAGTTGATAAGTATGTGCTTCTGTCATTGGCATCTAAATACTGTATAGAAAATTATTCAAAATTAAATTATTTGAAATTTTATAAATTTACATTTTTTACCAATGATAAAATATTTATACATAAAATGCAAATATTGTTAAAGGATACAACTCTGGCAAGTATAATATCTCCAGGCCTGAAACACTTGTACATTTGAATATTGTCTTTGTCTATTTCACGTACATCTTCTTTTCTTAAAATTCCTCTATAAGGTCTTGTTAATACAATATCACCTATACATTTTATACTACATTTACAAAACCTTTGATTAACAACAGTGACCATAGCAGTTACAATATCACCAGGTGCGGGTACAATACTTTGCTCTGTTATTCCACGAACTTCTACAGTACGTGTCTACAATTCAAAATATAATTTATTTGTACTATTAATCTAAAATATGACTAAAATCGATTATTTTTCTTACATTTTCTTCTTCCACCAGTTTCACTACACCTGCTAATTTCGAATAAATATAACCCTGTTGCTCATAAGTACCTGGTCCAGCAATATTACTTTTGTCAGAAACACATAACCTCTGCCCTATAAAGAAATATCACGTTTTTACTCTGACTTGCATAAATGCATGTATTATTGAGTATAATTACCTGGAACGCACACAATAAGATCTTTACGTTTTTCCATGCTGTTATACAATTAAATGAAATTTATAAAATTCTTTTTATCGGTATAACAATAAACATCACTTATTAATAGTTTTAAAATGATATTATATCTTTATTGTGACAGAGAGGTACAAAACTACATCGAATCCAAATTAAATCTATTAAATAGATGCATAATGTTAATTCTACGTGAAATAGTCAAATTTGCAAGAGATTTCAATGGCGAATCTATGGTAAATTTTTTTATATTACAGTACCATCGGTATCGGGCTTGAGTTTTATTAGGCTCTGTGTTCAATGATTTAAAATACCTACCGATTACACAAAAAATCAGAACATTTATTATCCTGTCTGTAATTTGGAGTGATGACTATAATTTATATACAATGTAACCAAAGTTGATAAAGTCAATAAATACAAAAAGATCAATTTTATTACATCTGTAACATTTGATGCTGTAACTATTTTGTGACACAAAAAAATCAGAGATTAAATATTAAATGTCTATTCATAAAAATCTATAAAATACATCCAAATATATTTTTCATTCATCTACGAGATTTACATAAGAACGTTTTATAAACTTATGGTGTCTTCTACATGTTTTGATTTAAATATAGGGAGTTTTTTTCAGAGTGCTAGATAAATATGTATAAAATAGTTGATTCAAAAAGATGAGCGACGAACGAAATTTTCGTTCATCTTATTATGAAAAGGTATGCATTTTCATCTCAATTGTTTGTATTAAATAGATTATTTGACACAGGAACAAAACTATATATGTAATTAAAATATAGGTAGGATTTCGAAGCGTTGAAGAAAAAAGATCTTTGGAAATATTACTTAAGGAACGTCCTTTTGATAAAGCAAAATTGAAACAGTTCTGCTTACGATTTACGGTTCCTGCTATCTATAGAAATTTTCTTTGGAAGGTGCTGTTGGATGTAATACCAGTTTACATAGATAGTCATGAATTTATAATGAATCAAAGAAAAGCAGAATTTTACGATCTGCAAAAAGCCTTAAAGGTTACCAAGATTTTGGATGATTATACAAAACCTCATTTAATGTTTCTTACTATGTGGTTATTACGTACTAGAAGAGCAAAACTTGATATGAATACTCAATTAGAAATTCCCTTACATAGGTCTCTTTATTTTGAAATTTGATTAAATACAACTATTAACTATAATTTATCAAATTATTATACTTTTAATTATTATTTACTTTAGAGCAATGAGCAAAATGGCTGAAACATTATGGCACATTGTTGACGTTGATTCTTATGAGGAAAAGCTTGTAGACACATATTGGATATTATGTGGACTATTAGACCAAGTACAAAGATTTCACAAAGAAGTTGGTAGATTACAAGAATGTACTTGTACTCTGTTAGAAAGAGAAGATCCAGAATTGTATAAGCATCTTGTTAAAATTGAAGCACTTCATAATATTCCATATGATATTTGGTTTTGTTCATGCTTTGCAGGAACAATATCTGATGGCTCCATAGCAAAGTACATATATTTAATATACTTAAAGTAAAAAATAATAAACACATAGTTGTAAAGAACTATGTTACAGAATATGGGATAAAGTAGCTGTGGGTGCATATAGAATTTTAATCTTTGTCACTGTAGTTACCCTAACAACACTAAGAAGGCTTTTATTGAGATGTGCAAATATAGATGGTGTTTTAGATACTATTGTCAATGTATGAAAATATCTGTGTATTTATATATATAATGCAACAAGCTAAACATATTGCTAAATAAATATTTCTATTTTAGATAACTGAAGAAACTTCAGAAGTAATTGTTAATAAAGCAATTGAATCTTGGCAACAAAGTGGTTCAACATTAACAACAGTTTCACAAGCTGTTTAACAAATAGGTTTACTTTTGTAAGCAAAATTATACTCAAGAATGTTTAATGTAAGTTATAATTTAGTTATCATTTTAATTGTAAATATTAGTTAAATTTAGTTTCTTTGAATAGATCAGTATATGGATATTTTTAAGATATGCTTCCTTATATTTTAAAAATAATTATTTTTATTAATGCATCCATCATACATTGTACATATACAATTACTTAATTTATTGAGGTTGTTAAGTCTTAAACTGGACTTTAGTTTTAATATTGTGATTCTTTTGTTTCTTGTTTTGCAATATTATATTACAATAATGATGATGTACTCCAGTGTGTAAGATTAAATTTTAATAAATAATTTTCAAATCAAGCAAAAACATAATATTGCATGTTGAACCTGTATTCTCCAAGAATATCTGTTATAAATAATTTATTTTACATTCTCATGACTTGTATTTTTTATCATCAGAATTCATAAATAATCTTCACATATATTCATATTGTGCAGTTATAATGGAATTTTATTCCACTGTTTATCTTAATAGTGATATAAAAACAATATTGAATTTTGATATGCATGGCACTTTTTCAGTATCAGAATAATTCCACATAATGGAACAGTACTAATAAGGTTAAAATTTTGTATAAATTGATTTTCTTTTTAATTTTTACGAAAAAAGAATATATATTACGATTTATTTACATTTTTTCTAATTTAAAAAATAGGATTCTTGGAGAGAAGTGAGATGATACAAAATTTTATTTTTTTTTACGCATTGCACCATAATTTCATGAATTTCTACTATTTTTTATTCTAGAATAGAATTTCTGCTATTATTCGTTCTTTGGTTTTTAATGAGATTTGGGTATCTTCTGTTCTGTTTAATTACTCATAACAAATAATGGCAACAGCCTCATACATGCTAAAAAATGATAAATAATGAAGCTATATTCATTTCAAGTGTTATGAAAGAATCATATACTTGTTATAAAATAAACATAACAATAGAAATTCTAACATAAAATTGGAATTTGTTCTAAACAATTTTGGTAGAGCTCAAATTTAGAGAATTATTTAGGTTATGGCAATGCATAAACAGTTTTGTAGATACTAATTCCTTCATAAAGTACACGTAAAATGCACAAACACTACACTATTGTATTTCCTTAACATCAATGATTTCGATTTATAACATGCACATTTTAACGTTTAAAGAATTTCTAACGCCATTAGGTATTCAATTAATAATATTGATAACATTCTTGATCAAAATCTACCACTGTCTTTGAATGGCAAAGTATAATTTTATATAAATTATTTCCTGTTTCTTTCTGATTAAGGCCATTAAATTTATTCTGTTGCTATTTAATTATTAAAATAAATATTTTATGCAAAAAAAGTAGTTAATATACTTTATAAACATCAGCTAACTCTTACTATGTATCTATGCAACTGGGAACGTATTCTCTATTTTACCTATGTAAAATTCATTTACATCTCTTCATTCTTTCTACATTATTGCACTTTTCTTCCATTACTAATTAAAAGGAATACCTAAAACAAAGGAATGCATGAGAAAAGAAACAAAATATATTTGCAAATAACTTAAATTTTGTTTACCAAAGATGTTTCACAAAAATATTGTAGAAAATATCTTAAGCTGAAATTCATAATACATGTGATGAAAGTAACAGGTGCTTTTGCTTAAAGTTAAGAAATATTGTTGCTTCTTTTGCAATCCTAATAAGCGATGTATGATGTACACGATGAAAGAAAAGGATTTTACATAAAAAGTTACATAATTTCCTTTGTTACAAGTCTAATAAAAATACTGGTTACAACTTTCATTTGTTTTACCATCATATATGTCTCAAACTACACAAACCAGGAACCACTGATAAGTGTATCTATGTATTCAGAGCTTGATTGATACAAGTTCATACTACAATTTCATTTTTCCTCTCTTAAAAAAAAGTATAATTTTATCATTTTATATAATAAAATCCCTAAATAATTAGAACTTAATGTCAGCTCAACCTGAATGTCAGTAAAACAAGCACTGCTCGTAAAAACTTATATTAACCTAAACATTAAATGGATTCATAGTCCTAAAATCAACCTCAGTTATTGACATAATATAATACAGCTTTTTTTAAAGTTCTTGCGAAGTAGGTGCACTTGATAGTAACCATTTCTCTAAATATAGAGTTTCATCACTGAACAAGGGTTCATATCCTTTTTTTTTTTCTATAGTTTGTTTTAATTTTCACAATAGCTATAGAGCAGCAGAATTGCAATTGTCGACTAGAGGTGACAGCGGTCCTATTTTCCCTTTTCCACTCCCCAACTTATCTCCTTCATAATGAACATCCAACGATAAACCTTAAATTGTAATGACAATTAATATAGTTGAGTATACACGAATGAATGCACACATGAATGTATAATATGCAGAATGGAATTTTAAATGAATTAGATATACGTTATATAAAATATAGATGTATTTTAATTATATTAATAACCAAAATATAGTAATCACCTGATAAGTAATCATTTTTTCATAATTAAAATTTGGCGAAATTTTTAATGAATTAGCATAAGCAACACTATACAATATTCGAACCTAGTATGATCACTTATCTGAGGACTATACCTTTTCTTATATAATTTATTAGAGGTCTTTATACTTTATAATATTTAGTGTTCGATTATTATTATCATCTAAATTGATATAAAATAAAACCCACCACCAAAATACATCTGAATTTTAACATAACTGACAACCTTTAACGTACATTTCTGATATGCGTATTTACCGGATGGCCTCCGGGAGGTGGATGGATGATGCAATGGAGCTGTTGGCATCGTGTTTGATTCGGGTATAAATGCAGCTACTAACAATGCACATATCACAAGTAATGCACCAAACACAAATGGTGGTCCTGGTACAAGCTGAAAATATAATTTTCTTCATAATACTTATATTAATGTTATAAGAGAAAAAACATTCAACAAATTTCATCATAATCACACTTACCTGGGTTACTATCTGTGGCATAATATCAAGATGTTGTGTGGCAGTTCCTGTTTTATTATTTTCATCTAAAGCAGATGACCTCGCAGGAAGGGAAGGAGAATTATCGTTGAGATCAACACGAAAGAGATAAAAAATTACTCCAAACATTGCGGGCCCAAGACCATTACATAATCCACGCATTCCAGTTACCATTCCTTGTACTAAACCTTGCTTATCGGCATCAGAATGCATGGATATGAATGCAGAGATTGCAGGATATGTAATACTTGACACAGCAGCAAGTACTCCAGCTGCCCACATCATCCTTAAAATCAAACAAAGATTTAATAGAATCCAAAGAACACAACATTAATATAAGCATTATGAAGAAAATTATATTTTCCTTATTAAAAATGTATAGTAATTAAAATTAAATAGTAATAAAATTTGAGTAATATTTTTTAAGCTATTTAAAAAATAAAAATCTTTGAGATATAGATAAAAAATAATACCATGTTTGTGACCCAAAGCCAAACCACATGAGTTGTAACATCTCAAACAAAAGGCCTAACATTATAGTATGTTTATTGCCAAGTGTCCTTATTAAAGGACCCAAAAGACTCTGAGCTCCAACACTTAAAACTCCCACCACAGCAATAAAAATTGCTACCATCAAAGCAGTAAATCCCATAACCTTAGTCAAATAGACAAATATACAACTATACTGTCCTGCTTCAGGAAGATAGCTCAGGAACACAGTAATGCACAACATTAAAATAGTGTGATCTTTGCCAACCTAAAATACACACATTATATTTAAGTATTTTAATCTTACTTGCCATATTATTATATCATATAAAGATACAGTATTTTTTATAGTATTAAATGATTTCAAATAAACTTTTTTTTATAAATAAGCTACCTTTCCAAGATAAGCAAAGGGATCTGCCTGCTCCCAAGAAATAGGTGCTGGTGGACGAGCTTTTTCAGGTAAACTTTCAGGTACAGCCACTAATATAAAAAACACATCCAACACTGCAATAGCAGTTGCTAATGCAACTACAAGATTTTCACCATACACTTTCATAATATGATCTCCTAATGCTGGACTTATTACCATACTTGCAGCAAAAGTTGCTGATACCTATCATAATACATTTAAAGAATAAATTTGTTATATTATGAACCACATTTGTTAAATAACTCAGATACTTACCATACCATATGCTGGTGATCTTTGATGTTCTTCAGTAACATCAGCAACATATGCAAATACCACTGAAAATGTGCAAGCAAAGACACCACTGATGGAGATCATAGCAAAGAACCACCATGTGTTAATACTCATTAGAGGAATTGGGGCACATGTGAAGGCTACTGTGATGAGTAAAAAGAATTTTCGACCCCATACATCAGATAAAGCACCAATTAATGGTGCAGAAAGAAATGAAAGGATTCCTTTAATGCCCATTATCAAACCATTCATCAGGAACGTATGATTTGGAAATGTAATATTTAATACAGAAATAACAGGCATAGTTAATAAACCCCAAGCAAAAAATTCCAAAAATATTACAACCAGAGCATGATACACACTTGCCTCTCCAATGCCAGAACTCTGTAAAAGAAAAATGACAAATCATATAAATTTACCCTTTTCGTACTACTAATTTATACACAGTTCATAAGCAGCCATGATATCTATTTGCTATACCCAGCAAATATGAAACAGTAAAAAGGTTATTTGATATGAATTAATGATATCAGAAAGTTCTTTGGATTTATCAAAAACTATAAGCACTTTGCAAATTGTGACAGCTGACCTTAAGATGTCTGTAGCATTGCTGAGCAAATGTAAGAGGAGGTGTGAGTTTAGCAATAGCATGTTCTTGGCTGTTGTGAATTTCAGAACAGGAGGGGCCCAGGCCCTCTGCTCCACCTTTTGCCCCAAGGGGCATGACCCCTAAGAAATGCTACTATATATATTTCTTTCCATACTTATGATTCTATCAATTTTTCATTTATCAGTTGTTCAGATCCATAATATACTGTAATGAATAACCTTGACTTAGCATCATATTAATTTTGCATTTTCAATTATTCAACCTAATCTTCATTAATAATTATTTATTACTACTACATTTTTTTTTAATTGTGTTTATACATTAATTTCAATTTAAAGTTCTATATTTATTGCACTCTCTTAAAAATATCATTTTAATACTTTTAATCTTTAAATTTATATACATATTTATTATTATATCACATGTATCATTTTATGTAAGATGTAATCTACATATTTCTATACTTTATATAGGTTGTATTATTCTTAATTATACACATGTAAAATTATTGAACTATTATTTGCAACAAGCTTCTTTCTTATTTCCATAATATCAATCTTTATCATTATAATTTGTGTCATTAATAAAAGGTTAGGAATAAGATCAAGAATATAAAATATAACTTGTTTGTGCAAAAAATATTATACGTCAATATTTAATGATATCATGAGAGTAATTAATTTATTTAATGTATTAAACAGAAACCAATGTCATCATTTGATTTTCTAACTTGATCTTCTTTCTACAAATAATGTTATACATTTTCTTTATCATTGTTACTTTTAGTCAAGTTCTAGATATTTCTTCTATTAAGAAAAAGTACACTTCTCTTCTTTGTTTCTCTTTTTTTACATTTCCAACAGCATGAAGATAAAAGATTTTTCAAGTGCATAAAATGTGTCAAAATCATTACTATGCAATAAAATATCCATATATAAGCATCTTAAAATATATTTTTCTGTCATATATATACATAGGTTTCAAAATTATGAAATTCTTATCACATACTGCAAGTGTGTGCAAATTCAAGGGCAGCTTGTTTAAAGAGCACTACATGGTTAACAAATTAAAATATTTTAAATTTCAAGAGCTTCTGCCTTTTTATGTAGCATTATTTGAATTTTTTTTTTCAAACTTTTCTCCTTGTTTAGGAAAAATTGTATTTCTGTCATACATGATTCCGTTTGTTTTCTGACAATTGGAGATTGTAATTTCAAAGAAAGATATTGTTCTGTATAACTTTATACGATTTTTGTAATATCGAAGAATGTAGTTATTCAAACTTTATTTGAGAATTCTAAGTTTTCGCAAAATTCACAAGCCAAAGTGTTGCATTAAAATGTATTAAAAAGTGGTTCTATCGATGATAAAAACTGACATATCAAGTAGAATAATTTGTCCCATATTTAATGTTTTCCGATATCATAATTTGTCAACACCATCTTTATTAAGATTTTTGAGACCGCATGCTTGTTTAACGGTATTCTAATTTTTTCAACATCTAATCTTGTTTGTTTCAATATGTTTATCAAAAATTTTAAACGAAAACCCTAATCACTGCATTGCAACTCTATCATCGAACTCCTGCTTTTTATGACACAAACTATAATCCTTTCGTCATAACTTTAGATCGAATCTAACCTAAAAATCTAGTAACATAATATTTTATTTATTTATGACGATATAATTAAACAAAATTTATGCATTTTAAAGAATTTCACATAATTCTTTTTACGTTATCCATTTCGTGTTGTAAAAAATTACTTCTTATCAATTGCATATTGTAAGTAACTGATCAATATGCGCAAGTATGATATCATTCGAAGAGCCTTTATGTATATAAAATATTACGCAGAAAAAAAAAGTTTAATAGAGTTCTAATAAAAATCAGAGATATCTTTGCAAACCGAAACAAGATACATCTATTCTTATAAACATGCAATTTACATTTCTTTTAATGAACCATAGTTTATGATGTTTAGAATGGTAATGATGAACTTCTATATTTTCAACAGTTTAAAATATTTTACAATTTTCATAACTATCATATATTAATTAAAACAACATAACTTTGATTTTTAGTTTCATTAATATCAACCGTAAAGAATGTACAACATACCATCTATTTTGAACTTAAATATTGCAATTGAAATACCTTTCTTTTATTGAATTTCCCATTTAAAAAAAATAATAAATGAGTAAGTACAAACAATGCATTATTATAGTTTTCTATAAATATTGTGAGACCATTTCTTTATATTGTAAATATTAATTAAACATCTATTTTTACTAATTATAATCAGCTTTATAACAAAAAATAACAAAAATTGATATAATTTAAATTTTTCAATTTCTTTCACTTGTAAAGTACCTTTTTAAATAAAATATAGGATAATAACTATTTTAATAATAACAATAACCATTTTATTTAAGCTATTTGTTAAGTCATTTTATTTAAGCTTGATTTTATTTTAAAGATTAAAAAGAAATAAAGAAGCTGGTTGCAGGTTTTATATACCTTAGTAATTATAAAGTACTAGGAATTAACAAAAGTACAAATCATTTAGTATACAGTATATTTAAATCTTAATAATAATATCGTTGTATCATTATATGATTACAATCAAGGTTTTGTGTGCTTAATTAAAAATTATAAGAAATACAAGATTAAAATCACAGTATAGAAAATTAATTACTGATGTAAAAAAACTGAAAACTAGCTATATAAAATGTATGAACTATATATTGTAATAATTTTCTGCATGAGAATGATTACTAGTATGAATGAATGAAAATGGATAGTGCTAAGTACAGTTACAATGTAATTACACTAAAACTCACAGAAATTTTGCAGTGACGAACAATCTTGGAAACAATCTAGTTGGGGTCGCGCTTTGTACGGAAAAATTTTTCATTGTTATTGTCTATTATGCACTACTTGACAACAGATAAACATAAAATGATCATCATTAAAATTTATCATGCACTGAGCGAAAAATCGTACTTACTTTTGATGCAAAATCAGAAAAAATATACATAGAAAGGATCAAGACATAACTTAAAAATCTAATAGATATTAAACTGAATATTTTAGTACCGTAATAATCCCATCCTTAATAATGAATTTTCGGCTTCGTACGATCATGCCCACGACCTTCTTTGAGACCTTGGCGGGCATATTCACGCACTGCGCGCACAGACTTTTCCGCTTTTTCAGTTTCATTAATTCCTAAAAATTCGATGACACTGTGTGAGTCATTTTTCTGTGATATCCTCACACGACACAAAAAGCGTTATTAGCTTTAAATTGTTTTTACAATTGTATCTACATAATGCTTTAGTCCACACTTAACCATGTTCGCAAACTACTATAGACTACCAGGTAAATGCAGTATGTTTTATAAAGAATATAGAATCGACAATGTAGCGATCACAGAAATTGCGTACGACCGAAGTGCCACCAAGCAGTAGCATTAGAGAAACTCGTAGGTGTATTCCTATCTGCATAAATAGCAAGTTTCAGTTGTACATAATGAACAGTCTTGTAGCAAAAGGTATCCAAGTGAAAAAATGAGTTACTCGATGTATGTCAAAATATTTTTATCATTCTTGTTTTGTCTTTTTGTCATAAAAATTGAAAAGTTCTAAATTTAGATAATTTTATTTGTACATTACCTGTTTTAAATATATACAAAAGTGAACCTTTTGTACAGTCCTGTATTGTATGTGTGCATCATGTAAGAATTCATATAATTAAAAGTTTTCTGTGTGTAAATGGTACCCACTTTTTAGGTATTTTAGTTTCTTTTATATTTCTCGTGAAAAAATGAAGTGCTTTTGTTATGTGCAAAATTTGATAAATTCGATATGACTAAATTAATAGTTTACAATCATAGAATAAGTTAACTATAAAGTGGTTTTTCGTTTATTTTTATTTTATCATATTGAAATATTCAATTAATATGTATTATCAAAAAATAAAACGTTGGAAATTATTTCCAATAAGCTATGATCGGCATTGTATGATAATACATCACATTTCATGTGAATGCGGCATAAATTTATAACTTGATCATTGTTAACACATAACACCACAAGAGTGCGCGTTATTCAGTGAAAAAAATGGTGGTTATTTGGGTGTAGTCGGGCGATTTTCTGCAATACAAATGTGAATACCGGTTGACTAAGGAATTACGAGTGCTGTTTGTCAGTGCATCGCAAAGCTAGTATGACTGGGTCTATATTGAAGGTAATAAAACTATTGATAATTGAACAAATGTCTTACGTTTCTATATAAAACCGCGACATTAGATAGGTATTGTTGTTCACGCATCTCCGCATGACAAGTACTTGCGGTCTTTTCAAGGTATTTTATCAGTCAAAAATCTGGGATACGTCCATGACGTTCTTTAATAATGAAGAGATTTGGATTTATCCATACGTTTGGAAACCTTTTACTACGGAACAATGTGTAAAATATGCACTGACGCGATATTTTTGGGATAGATGTCACATTATCTTAGTGTCTTAACTATATGCGCGCGTACGGATGTGTGCATTTATTTGATTTGTGGTGTACGTGTGCGATACTTCCTCTTCGCCCCGTAATACGCAGTCATTCCTGTGTACAGCATGCAGTGCTACAGTGTGTTTGTGAGATACGTATATCACGGTATATACGTAAGCCTGCTACTTGCTATATACTGTCAACATTTTTCAAGTGACTGTTCCATGGTGCTTGACAACATACTGCGATATTAACGAAGTAAATTTTTTTCTCCCTCTTCACCTTCGTTCTCTTTGTTTAAACATTATCGCTCCCTGATATTCTTCCATTGGAAAAATAGAAAACATAAATTTCAAGTTATTAACAAATAATTAAATAGTTAGTATGTAATGTTAAATATATCTAAAGCACTAATTCTGAGATTGGTTGTCCTCACATTTATTGGCAGTCGACATGATCAACATTATACTATTGATGTTGCTAAATTTATTCAATCTGTACAGTATATAAACGTTTGCAAAACAGGAATTATAGTGCTACAAGAAGGACCTATACACATGCAATTCTGCCCTCTGTAAAATAGATTAATTCAAGGTTTATTGATAGGATTCTATTTCAATCACAATGTTTCTCCATGATTCTGATTTTGTTTTTGTTCTTCAAAAATAAAGTTGATTTTATTCGATTTATTAACATATATGTTATATAAATATTTACAAATTATTTGTATATTTAACATATGGTGTACTATATATATATATACACATATCTTAATATAAACTTATTTTAATCAAAATATTGGTACACATGTAATGTAAGCATTAAGAAAGTTGTTAATAGTAATTCAAATAAAATTTTTTTGAATATTAAAAATATATTATAAATTGAATTTAAAAGAGATAATAGTACAGTTAATAACAATTATTATTTTTTACATGAGAAAAATATTAATTTTGTCATTTGCAAATTGCAATAAATATCCATTATCACTTTACACCATCACTAATGAACAATGTTTATAATTTGTATAAAACAAATATATATCTTTTTAATAATTAAACATTTTATAATGTATAAAAAAGTTATAAATATACTTATGTGTCAAAATTTTTTAAATTTTGTTTTCTTAAAACTCTGTTTCTCTTGTAAGATTGAAATTTTACATAATGTAATGCTTATAAAAAAAGAAATATAAAATAAAATTTTTAAATATATAGCCTACTTGTTTTAAGTATACTAATATAAACTCAGCTTAAAATCTTTCATCACTAATATTTTTATTAATGTATATATCTTTTTTATTTTCAGGACTTTGGTATTAAATATTGAGAATTTAAAGTAACAGAGTATATGTACCAAACGAAGAAAGAAAAAATCTGTGATGAATATAAGAACCATATACTCTGTATACTTACATAAAAACATCCAATATTTTATAGTTTGAGAAGTAAACTTAATTAAATATACTATCTACTGTTTTCTTTATAAATAATATAACAATAAAAATTCTCATCAAATCCTTATCCAAGTCAAACTAAAAAAGAATATAAACTAGGAAGCAAGGAATTTTATAAACTGAGTTCTCTCATAAGTTGGTTATGTGCAATGCCGAGATGCTGCAATGAAAACAAAGCAGTGAGTTCGGTTGGCACCAGTCGGAAACATAATACAGAAGATATTTTATTAACACAGAGTCATTCGTTTTCAATTGGAAATCAATTGGAATTAGAGGAAGATCCACCTGTAGTTCAGAAATCACACAGAAGAGTAAGGTGTGATTTAAGTCCAGTTCCAACAAGCACAAGTACTAATTTGAATATAAAATTTTTAAGTATTAAGGTAACTTTATAACAAATTAGTTTTAAATTCATATTCTTTTATAGTCTATTTTAATACTATGATTTTATTTTTGGAAGTGATTGATATATATTTCTATATTTATTGTTATGTTGGTTATGATGTTACTGTTTTGATTACAGGGAGATAGAAGCACCCATCAAGATCAAGTGGGCACTGGATCTGGTGGGTACAGAGAACGAGAAAAAGAAGTTAAAAAGAGAGCAGCTATAGGCAATACAGTGCGCGGACTCCTCTCATCTGGCCACAACAGGCAGGACAGGTATAATGATGTCTGTATCAAAATCATGCTTCTTACATTGTCATTTTTTATCTTGTCATTTAATTTCTTTGCTGTAATTCATTTTTGTGCTTTTCATTTAAATATACATATTCAGTATATATATATATTTTATAAAGTGTGTGTATATATATAATTAATTTGGAATGCATTTTATAAAAACTTATTTAATAGTGTACTGTTTTACAGATTCTATATTCTAAAAAATTATTCCATTTAAATATGAAATTTTAAACACACAGAATGAAGTATTTAAGTTTTATAACATAAAATTTTTAAATTACTAAATATAATAAAGTATGTTAATATTTTAAATCATACAATTATACATGCACAATAATCTTTTATATATCTCATCCGTACTGCATATGTACATATCATATTATATATGAAATTATCAATCTTTATAAAGAAAAAATATACTTCTGAAAGTATGTTAACTATATTTAACACACCAAAATTATTTTGAATGCTGAAATACTATAAAATTTAATTTAAAAAAAATGTTATCACATAAAATGAGAAAACTTAATTAGAAAAGTAAAAGTATAAATTCCAATATATTTTCAGAATTACTGACCCTGAACTTGATGTACGAAATTTCATAGGTATTTAAAGGTTAGTAATTACCTGATTTACACTACTGTTACATTACAACACAAGACTGCTCACTTAGTATTTGTTGCCTTCTTGATATTTGTGAGAAAAGAATATTTCATTCATATAACTATAAATTTGGTTTGTTATATCTTTCTAAAATTCAGTAGTACTTCAAATCATTCATATTTCAGTATTAGATAATGTAACAATTTCATAGCTAACATGTACATTTAGTACAGATGAGGCTGAATATTACTTGCTTAATTTAGATTTATTACTTTTCATAATCATATGATGAAAGATATATGACTGCAAAACATATGTTTGATTTCAAAATATATGTGTGTGTGTTTAATATTTTTTATATTTAAAACAATTTTTAAGATAACAATTTACTTCATGATATTAAGTATAATCTTAATTTAATTCAATAATAGTTTTTGCTACAGTTTATATTTACATTTAATACTATTAAATACAAATATTTTTTATATACTGTATCTAAATTAATGTGAAATATGTATAATTATATGATTTAAATACAAAATCTCTTTTAATAAAGAAAAAAATTGTAAGCAAAAATTTTACTAGATTCAGTAAAAAAAAAAGTTACAATTAACATACAAATTATGTAGTATTTTAATAATATTTTAGGTATGAGACAAATAGGCAACGATCTTCAGGCGGAAGTGGCCTGTCAAGTATATGTCCAAAGCTGGTGGCCAGTGGAGGTGGTAGTAGTCAGGGTAGGATTAATTTGGCACTGGGCCATTTAGCCTCTCAGGAAGGAGGAGGTACTTGTCCAGTTGTAACTACTCAAAGAATTCATAATCATAAACGCCAAAGAAAATTATCTATTGTTTCTCAAGCTGGCACTAGTGGCCATTGTTCTGGAGATCGAAAGGTACGTTTGTTAAAACATGGAAAACATTTCTTTTTCTTTTTATAATATTTATTCAGTGTTTCGATGTAAGTGCAAGTTATATCATAATCAATCTTTTTAGACATCAAGTATAAGTCGTTCCTCTACAACAATTTGTAAAAAGCAAGTACGAACACAAAGAACTGATCATAATACAGATTCTGTAACAAGTAACGGAGTTGCTAGTAGTTCACCTTCTTCCAGAAAGAAAGCTTTATCTGTATTACGAATTTCTGAAAAACCATCTCGGGATTTTAGTTCACCCTCTTTAGATCATGAAAATGAACACAGTTTTAGTGATGCGGAGGAAGCCATTACAGCAACAGAAAATGTGCCAGGTACTGTATATTCACGTTTTTCCACAATTTTTATATATAGAAAATGTTGTGGATTTTATTTTGAATTTTATTTTAATATACAGAATCCAATTCCACGCCATCCACCCCAATTAGTAGTCGATTAAAGTCAAAAAAATCGGACGAAGATGAAACGAGCTTGGAATGTAATATCAGTGAAGAAGGTGTTGAATCGTTACAGAATGTACCAGAGAAAAAAATATCATTAGATTTAAATGAAGAAAGAGCATCAACATCAGAATATTGTGAATCATCTAGAACTTCAAATTTTATAAGAAAAATATCGGCAAATAGTATTGAAGAAGATATAAGTACACAAAATAAACAAAAAGTATTTCCTACTTCTTCTATAAGTACAAAATATAGCAGTAGTGAAAATAAAGCTACAAGGTCTAAAAACAAGTATATTGCAGAAAAAATGATTGAGCAACAAAATAGCAAAAATTTAAAAGAAACAAATATGGAGAAGAACGGAAATATAAGTACATCCACGGAAACAACTATTAATTCAGTGGCTAATAAAAATAATGAAAAAACAAAACGAAAAATATCTAATGAAGGATCAAAATCTACAAATGTTACAGAAAATGAAAACTCAATTAAACATTCTGAAAAAGATGTATCTGGCGATAAAAAAGAATTGCAAGGTGAAGAAGTAGTAAAAAGTTCGAGATTTGTGACATCAAAAGTATCAGAAGAAATTGTGGAAACAGAAGTTAAAGATATAGGTACACAACGGGAAGTAGAGGAAGAAGTAACAATATATGATGAAGATGATAATGGTACTAGTATCAGTGATATTGTTGCTGCTCAGGCACTTCATGAATCTTTAAGTAAGTTAGGAAAAGTACCACCTTTAGATACAGAAATGGAGGATGTTAAAGATACGATTACAGAAGATCAAAGTAAAATAGTAAAAGAAGAAAAAGAAAAGGATGTTGTACAAGAAGAAACAGTGGAAGGGTTTATTGGTCCTTTACTAGATGAAAATTTTAAAGCAGATGAAAAGTTAACACAAAAAACAATGGCTATGGAAGAAGTTAGAAACTTATTAATGAAAGTTAAAGTGCAAAATGTTGAAGATGATGATGAAGAAAAAGCTATAGGAATATCACCAGATGGTAGATTTCTAAAATTTGAAGAAGAGATTGGTAGAGGCAGTTTTAAAACTGTATATAGGGGTCTAGATACTCAAACTGGTGTAGCTGTTGCTTGGTGCGAGTTACAGGTTAGAAAAATATAATTAAATGTTTATATAATTCTTCAACTACTCAATTATAACTTTTGTAGGAAAAAAAGTTAAACAAAACAGAAAGATTAAGGTTTAGAGAAGAAGCAGAAATGTTGAAAGGATTACAGCACCCAAATATTGTTAGATTTTATGATTACTGGGAAGTTACACTTACACGTAGGAAATATATTGTACTAGTCACTGAACTTATGACTTCAGGAACATTAAAAACGTAAGTTTCTAAATTTACAAAAAAAAATTTCTATTATTTTAATTATTTGAAAATTTCTATTACTTTATTTTATTACATGATTTTGGGTAGGTATCTAAGACGCTTCAAAAAGATTAATCCAAAAGTAGTTAAATCTTGGTGCAGACAAATTTTAAAAGGCCTTAGTTTTTTGCACTCAAGGTCGCCACCAATTATTCACCGTGATTTGAAATGTGACAATATTTTCATTACCGGAACAACAGGAAGTGTAAAAATTGGCGACTTAGGTCTTGCTACTCTTAAAAATCGAAGTTTTGCAAAAAGCGTTATTGGAACACCCGAATTTATGGCACCAGAAATGTATGAAGAACATTATGATGAATCTGTTGATGTTTATGCTTTTGGAATGTGTATGCTTGAAATGGCTACAAGTGAATACCCATATTCAGAATGTACAGGACCAGCGCAAATATATAAACGTGTAGTATCGGTAAATTAATATTGATTTTAATTAATAACAAAAATAGTTATATTAAGTATGAAATTTTTTAAGTTTTATGCATTTAACTAATTAAATTTTATTCATTTCTTTTTAAATTGTATACTGTATAACATATTAATGTTTATTTAATATAAAATGTCAAACAATATATTAATTAGCAGTTGCATTATACAGGGTGTAAAACCGCAGAGTTATGATAAAGTGGAAAATCCAGAAGTACGTGAGATTATAGAAATGTGTATTCGTTTGAAGAAAGAAGAACGACCTTTAGTTAAAGATCTTTTAAATCATGAATTCTTCGCGGATGATGTTGGATTAAAATTAGAAATGGTTTCAAGAGACTCAGCTGTAGCGGATATAGAATTATCGCGTGTTGAATTCAGACTTCGAGTATTGGATCCTAAAAAACGTACTAACAAGCATAAAGAAAATGAAGCGATACAATTTGATTTCGATATTCAAACCGACAACGCAGAAGAGGTAGCTTCAGAAATGGCTAAATCTAGCCTTATCCTTGAAGAAGATGTTAAAGCAGTGGCAAAGATGTTGAAATCACAGATAACTACTTTGTTACGGGAAAGAGAAGAACGTAAAGCCAAAGAAGAAAAAGAACGTCTAGATCGAGAAGCGGATAGTGCTAACACAACTAATGAGAATCTTCTACAGCAACAATTATTACTCCAACAAATGCAATTGCAACAACAGCAACAACAGATGCAATCAAACATGGGCATTCAAATGCAAGGCCAAGTACAAATGCAGTTACAACAAAACCAAATACCTCTACAACAACAACAACAGATGCAAACAGCTGCACAACAATCTCAACAACATAATTTACAACCTCAACAAGTTCAATTGGTTCAACAGCAACCATTAATGCAGCAGCAAACATCCGTTGTTCAACCACAACAAGCACAACAGATGCAACAAATACCTCAGGTTTCACAACAACAAGTACAATATCAACAACAGCAATATCAACAGCAGTTGCAACAACAATATCAACAACAGCAACAATTTTCTCAACATGTTTCACAAAATTTAACCGCTACTTCTTCACAATGTTCTACTCCTCAGACTGTACAAACTCAACCTCAATTTCCTCAAGTAACTCAACAAATACAACAGCAGCAGCATTTACATCAGCAACAACAATATATACAATTAAATCAAATGAATGTACCACAACAGATGAGTCATCAGATACAACAACAAATACAACCTCAGATACAAATTTTATCACAACCACAGCATATGCATCAACAAATGCAGCAACCTCAACAAGTGCAATATTCTCAACCACAAATACAGCATGTTCAGCAAGTACATCCACATTCAGTAGGTTCTGCTTCAGTTCAAAATCAACAATATTATCAACAAAATGCAACAGGAACTTCAGGATACAACACGCAATCCATGTATCAGCAAAATATGTCTCAACAAATGTATCACTCTTATACTAGCTCAAATTCCTCTGGTCATGTTGAAATTTTATCATCCAGCCAACCCACGGCGCAACTGTATTCTCATCCAAATATTCCTCAGAGTGCAGCACCTCCAGCTTCACAATCTTACATTCAACAACAAACAGGACAAATTCAAGCATCTGTACCATCCAATATAAATATTCAAAGCACATCATCGACGACTCATATACAAAATACAGCAACTTCAACAATTCCAAATGTGCAAAGTACATCTACACTTATTTCAAATGGTGGACATCAATCTCAGCCTCAACAAAATGTTTTGGTTCAGATGCAATATTCACAAAATTCTAATGTTCCTACTTCTGTGCCCATGTCATCTGGTATTTCTGTGCAATCAACTACAACATCACAGCATCAACAGCATTTCGTTTCAAATACAGAACAGTGTTCTAACACGGATAGATCTTCTCTATCTAAGCAGGATACAATGGATTCTGTACAATCTTTACCGGCAGACGTAGCATCTAATGTTCCAGATCAGGGAAACATGTCTAATTTAAATAATGCAAGCGTTACATCAATACCAAATGAAGGGTAAATTTATAAAACTTCAATCAGTCTGTGAATAGAAGTTATTTAAGTATCTAATTGATTATTTTGCCCGTCAGAGTAACTCAAGAAAATTCTGAAAACGTCACTTCATCTGAAAGATCTAGAGTAAAAAGATCTGGTACGAAACGTAAGAAGGCCGGTATCAAATTAACAGTCTTGTCAGTAAGTAGTAATGAGGGACAATCAATGACTGTTGAGTGTCAACTAGATACGAGCAAACAGAAAACTGTAACGTTTAAATTCGATAGAGATGATATGGTACCTACTGATATTGCTAACAATTTGGTGAGCAAATCATAAAATTGTATATATTAATATTTCTATAAAAATCTATTACTATTTTATTTGTACTTTTTGTAGGTTGCTGAAAATTTATTGCCCCAATCTCAGTGCGAAACGTTCGTCGAATTAATAGAAGATATCGTTAAACAGTTGCGGTTGGACCCTACACGAGCTTTACCTTTAGTAGCACATGGTCCACCAGATCAATCTGCTGGTGGTAGTCCAGTTACAAGTCGTCGACCTAGAGATCGTGACCACAGTCTTGATACAGCTAAGGTAATGGTTTTCTTTCCATTTTATATATATTAATGTTTCATAAATATAAAGAAATTAATATAAAATATTGACATAAGAAGTTCATTTTTTCTATTAGACAAACAAAATACAATAAATTTTGTAGTCATTTTAAAATAAAAATATTTTCAATTGTGGCATCAATCACTATTTGAGAACTTGATACACAAAAGTCCATAATGCATATCATCGGACTATTTTGTTTGTAAAATATTTTCCCAAAATAATAGAACCATATTTTTTATACATTTCATATTAAAATAACATTGTCGTTACATTCGAGATATGTATCTCGTAATACAATAAAAATAGCAAAGGTGTACCTCTAAGGTATAATTGGTGTGTATCATTTTGGACGCAGCAGGTGAGACATGGCTCGCTAACTCGTCAAAGCAGCCACCGATCATCGTACAAAGTCCATCGTAGACACCGTTCGGTGAGTTCTTGGTCCCTGCTGTACCTTTTCCTGTTTCCTATATTTCGTCATTTAATCGTGGACGTTTGTGCATTCCTTTTAATTCATGATATATTGTGTTCGGACATTTGTGTATCTTTTAAGGCACAGCAGTATCATATGATGACATTTCCTGTATATTATTAAATTTTTTCCATAGGATATTCATAATGCAACTTCTACAGCACTAACAAGGGTGTGCTTTATACTTCAATTTTTATTTATTACTGATTGTTACGTTTAATTTTTATTTGAAAATTTTTCAGGAAAGTTTTCTTTTTTTATCAGAATTATAATTCCAATTAAAATTTAAAGCAATTCGTATCTATACTTATATATAAAATAATAATTGATTATTATTGCTCAAACATGTATAAAATAGTATTTATTTAAATAATTTGTATTAAAATACAATACTATTATGAAATATTATTAAAAATATCAATTTGTGTTTTCCTTCTGTAATTCAAGCTAAAAATGTATTTTGTAATGTAAAACTGGTTCCCATAACTTACTTTGTGATAATTTTATTTATAGTATAATTTTGTTTTGTTCACGTATATTGTAACCATTTTACAATAAAAAGTAGTTTTGACAGTTAGGTAATTGTCTCTCATATGTTTTCAGAGAGACGAAACTTCCAACACTTCTACGCCTACGAAATTATTGCCGATTGACCAAATTCTTTCTCATATTACGGGCACTACCTCCACGGATAAGCAACAAAATGTACAAACACCTGATAGTCAAATTGGTCTTGAAAACACATCAGCTGAAGCATCTAGAAGATCATCAACTTCTACACAAAATACGGATACATTAACGCCAACAAATTTGCCAAGTGATCCTACTGATCCAACTCAAGAAACTGTAGTTTCTGTTACAACCACAGATGTAGTTTTAGACGTACAACATACACTTAAAGATGAAAGTTCTAAATATTGTCAGTCTTCTACAACGTATGTTCAAAGTCAAATTCACGATACAAATATTAATCAGAAAGACGAAAAATCTAAAGAATCTGCAATTCAAGATATAATAGAACAAGAAAAGGAAGTGAATAAAGAAATGCAACCTGATGCTTCAGCTGTAGAAGTGGCTGTGTTAACTGCACCATCTCCAGCTCGAAAAATTTCTCGCTTCTTAGTTAGTCCTGTAGTTGAACAGAAAGTCATTACGACTGAAGAAGAAGTGTATAACACTACAGAAAATACAGATAAACCTAATGTATTAACAATACAGTCAAATTCATTATCACAGTTAAGTGCAACTGAAGAAGGACAAGCAAAACATGATGATTTAGAAGTAAACGTTTTAGAAATGCAAGCAGCAGCACCTGAAAATTCTAACATCGAAATAGTTACACAAAATTCTGCAAGTGTCACAGAGCAAGTGGACAACGTTCAAATGTTACAATCAGTACAACAAACAATTGGTCTTCAAAATACTGCACAGGCACAAATGATGCCACCCATTTTACAAACACAGCAAAATATTAGCGCTATACAATCTAGTCAACACAATGTAATAGTTCAAGGATCAACAATAACACATCAGTCACCTCAGCAAATGCAAGGTGTGTCTCAAAATGTAGCTGTTTCACAAAAAGATTTGCAAACCCAAATTTCTTCTAGTGGAATCAATTTACAAGGACAATATCAAAATCAACCTATGCAATGCAATGTTTTATTACAACATCAACAAATTAACATGCAACAAAATTTAACACAGATGCACATGCAACCTGAACATCAGCATCTAGGACAAATGCAAACACAGCGACCATTACAACAATTTCATTCTCAGCAAATACCGCAACAACATCAACAATATGTAATACTTTCTGGACCGATTCCGCAATTGCAGCCAACTGTAGTCGTAGATGAAAGAAATCGTAGGATTTCTAATATTTCTACAACATCAAATATGTCAACGGATTCACAAATTTCTGAAACTACTAGCATTATAGATGATAAAAAACAATCTATGATTGTGCCCAATTCTTCAGTATCTCAAATGCAACATGTACAATTTATTTCTCAACAAGATGGGTCAAATATTACACCTTTATCGCAGACTGTTGTGGAACCAGTTCAACAACTTCAAACAACTCCCCAAAGTATAATAAATATTCCAGCAAACGTTTCTGTTCCTGTTTCAGTTCCTGTTCATCAGGTTGTTACTACTGAAGTTGCCCCCAAAGTTATACTCAAAACTAAAGAAGTTTCGTCAACACTTCCAGATTTAGCGCAAAATCTAGCAAACATACTTTCAAATCCGAAATCAAAATCTGTAACTCCTCATTGTTTAACTAATCATGAGCCAAACCAGTCCGTAAATGTCCCAGGAACTGTACTTGACTGTAAACCTACTCTTCAGTCTGAACAGTACTTTCAACCTATTCAGCCAGAAGCAAGTCAAACACAACCACAATTATCACATAATTACCAAACGCATATAGCGCAACAAGGAATTCCACAACCATTTCAAATTAATCAGCAAGCTCACCAAACTCAAATATCTCTACAACAAACAATGCAAATAAATGCAACTCAACAGATCGATCCTCAGTTACAAATGCAGCAAAATTTTCAAGGAATAACGGTTCATGCGTTAAGTTCACAAAGCAAATGGATTACTCCTACGCATCAGAATATTATACAGCAAACTGCACCAGTCAGACATGTTCAGCAAATTCAGCCACAATTACAACAAATTATCTCTGCTTCACAATACATTGGACAAGATACTCAAAATGTAGAAAGTTCCACTCCTTCTGATCAATCTCAGTTTCACTTGAAATTTTATGACCAACAACTATCTGGAAAAACATCGGAAACAGAAATTCAAGAAGGAACCAATTTAGCTGGGTATGTATATTTACACTAAACATATTTATTGTTTTTGAATATTTATTATGTTTTTAAATATTTATTAGGCGTGCAAGTTCTGAATATCCTTTATTATCGGAGAATGAAAACTCTAGCCATGATATAACACCCGAGCATACAGTTGTCGAGTCTGTAGACTCGGGATTCTTCACACAGAGTCAAATATTACAACAATCACAGCAACAACATCGAAAACTTAGCCAACAGAATTCTTTGGATAAAGTCTCGGATACATCAATTGGAACAAGTATTCCAAGTGGAACAGGAGGACCACAGACTATTGCAGATCTCCATCAAAAGCTTGTTCAATTAACAAGTCAGCCGTCCGAAGCACTCAATGTAGGAACACCACCTATAAGTTACCCAGCTACCCCTCATAATCACCAGATAATAGGAGGGTATGATGCTTACATGCATTCTTTACAACAGAAGCTTGTTAATATTGGTATGCCAATCTCAACAACACAAGGCATAGTAAGTAATTATAAAAAATGAGAAGAACTTAATTATAGCTTTTTATACTGTAAACTATTAATATAAACCATTTATGATAGGGTCCTTTGTCGCCTCAGACAACAACCTTGGCCACAACCTTGACTGATTCCAATGTTACAAGTGTTGAAAGTTCTGCTTTGCCTCAGGAGAGTTCAATTCATCAACTTGCATTGTCCCAAACAGTAAGTTTTATATTCACAAGTTTGTGTTACATATATTAAAATATTCAAATCAATAATATAATACTGTCTTATATTCAGCATGTAGATTGCTCTCTTGATAGTCCAACACCAGGAGGGGGTCCCATAGGTTCTGAAACCATGAGCCCCAGCAAAGAAAGTATAAAAGTTCGAGCACAAAGACCAGGATCTCGACTTCAGGAATTAGAACAAGAATTAGCTAAGATCCACCATAGAGGCTCAATTTTATCAACAGCTTCTCCACAACCTTTAACGCCACCTGTTTCGGTCGTTGGTTCTATTCAAATGCAACCACCACTGCAATCTACTCAAAGTTTATTAACTACCGTTCTACCTATAACAACTGTGCCTGTTGCTACGGTTACTCCCAGTGTCATTACATCACGCTCTGATACAAACACTCCAGTGCAAACTGAATCTCAAGATAATACTTCTGAGGTATGTAGTACATTAAAGTAATTTTTTAAATGAATGATGAGTACTTTCGAAAAATAATCACCAAATTTTGATAGAAGGTTAACATAACACAGCCTGTCAGAAAAATTTCAAGATTCGTGGTTTCCAAGGTCGCAGGTCCACCTAGTAATGCTGCAACTCCAAGTCAACAACATATTGATATATCGAAAAATCAAATGGAGGATTCAAAGGCTTATTATATAGATGATACACAAGGTAAGAAATAATACACTATCAAATTTCGGAAAATCAAATGTATTAAAAAGAAAAATTAAAAAAATAAATATTTTTCAACTGTAGGTACACCAGTACAAATAATTCATAGTCGTGAAGGTTCTGTTCCACCTACACACACTACTCAGACTGTTAATCCTCCAGCTACAGAAGTACGTATTTTAATGTATTATATTGTTTATTTTACAAATACATTAAAATTTATTAATCAAAATGCTTATAGCAACCAGATAAGGATGAAAGATTTTGGACATTAACACCAAGTGAAGAATATCAATTGCTTATAAAAAAGTAGGTTTATATTCATAAAAAAAATGGAGATTATAAATTTATGATAATTAAAAATTATTTCTATTATTATGTAGACAAACTATGGAATTGGAAACGCTACAAAGAAGACATAGGGAAGAATTGGAACGATTTCAACAACACCAGTTACAGCTATTAATTCAACAACAACAACAAGCAAGTGCACTTCATCAACATCATCATCATCATCCAGTGCTTTATCATACCGTTGCAACTAGTATAGCAGGTTGATAATTAATTTTTGTTTAAAACCTTAAATATCTCTTCAATTCTTTCTATTTCAATTATTATAATCCATCGTCTTTTGTAATGATATAGCTTTCTCTCTTAACAGGACAAACTAGACTTCCAGGTACAGAAGATTATTTAATGTTTAATACGACACCTCAAACTCCATTGCAAAAGACTCCAAGTAATCATCCAAATACAGATGAAACGTTACGATTAGCTATGCAAAAATTAAAACAAACTCCTTTACAACTACAACCACAACAGGCGACAACTGGAATACCACATGCTTATGTTATTCCAATTCCAGTAGTGCCTTCGGAAACTAAGCAAAATGTGCCCTCTCAACAATCTAATAGTTATACGAGTGAAGTAGCAGAATCTCTTGATCCAACGCATAATCCGACAATTATAAATTCAGCGCAATATCAGTTCACACCTATATTATCGGATGGGACGAATATCGCAGTATCCTCTACTGGATCGTTAGTTACGCCTATACCAATATCAAGTTCAACGGGAAGCGGAAGTTACATTCAGTATCACGAAAATCAAACATTACCGAACTTTCAAACGTTTAGTTGTACACCACATGGCAGTTTCTTTTTACCGGCTGGTTATCGGTTAGTATATGCTCCTCCTGGTGGAACATCTCAATCTCAGCCAGCTACACCAGCTACTCCACATATAGGAAATTCTCATGATGGTACACCACCGGCAGAACTTTTACATGCCGCAAATGTTGACAATTCAACCACTTCTCCTTCCTATACCGATCAATAACATAATTTTCAGCAAGTTATGGTCCATATTTTTCGATTTATTAGTTTCCGTAATACATTCTTTATTTAAACTTGTTGCCCTTTATCTACAACTATGAAAATCATGTATTATTACAATTGTTATTCTATTATAATTTTGCTAATACATTACTACCCTCATCCTCGTGGATATGTATGCGGGTAGGCGCGAATGAAAGTATTTAGGACATATTCGATATTGTAACATCCGTGTGTAAGCGTTAAAATATTCTCGTCGTCCACACGTGAGCATGATATTGTTTGATATGTGCCTCGCAGTAAAAACACTCAAATCGTACACGAAGAATATTTTGAATGAATGAAGTTTCTGGATAAAAAAAAGATAAATGAAATATTGAAATTGAGGATAGAGGCCTTTACATGTACTGTGCTTATACCTTATTATAGCAAATATCCTTCTTTAGTGAAAATGCTTATTCAAAGACCTTTCTTGCTCTCGATTTATTAATTGCACAGTCCACATTAGTACAGGCCTCAGCTAGTCTTACGAATAAGATGGCATACAGCCATTCTGCTCGATATATATGTATAACTGTTAATGTATGCTGAATGCTTTAGAGAGAGAATGTATGTTCAAGTGTGCATGTATATGACTGCAGTGTCAGGCAGAGAAGAAATATGATTAATATAGTCACTGTTATGCTTTAATGTATTTCTAGCGATTTTACCTACTTCAATTTAAAAAAAAAGTCATGTGTTACTAGTTAGCAGTCCCATGTATCTTATCTAATATTATATTGACTATTATCTTTTATAGACTCAATTGTCAATATTTTTATTATGGCATATTTAATTTATCGAATTTTATTTTACTTGAATTGGCATTTCATTTACAACATGTTCCAAAATATGTTTGCACAAGCCATTCCTATAATTATTTTAAGAACTTTTGTTATTTAACACTTTAATTTCTGATGATTAAATCATATCCTGAAAGAAACTGATGGATAATCCTAAGTATTGAGAATCTAAATTAAAAGGAAAGAAACTCAATAGAAATATGATATAGGTATGAAATTCATACGGTTTAACGACATCTAAAGTAAAATAATTTAATGCTTGCATTACATCCCAAGAAATGTATTTTAAATTTCCATCTGCTATCACATATTGCATTTTGCAATATAGTTAAGAATAGCTTGTTTGTATAACTACAAATATTATTACTGTTTATTAATGAGTATAATGTTATCTTTATCTTTGTTTAAATAACAGTTCGCGTCGCTATTAATGCTGCGAATTACTACTATTTTTGGCATGAATTTATTATTATCAGTATTATAATTTTGAAAATTGTTCCGAAATTTAATATGAAGCGTTTTTGCAATCTCAATTATTACTATTTAATCTACATTAAATTATGTAAGATTTCTCAAGTTGTTTCATATATATTTTACTTACATGTTCTGCATATTATGATTTTATTATTGCATTTTTCAATTCGTTTGATAAAATAAAACGCAATTATCGACCTTTTATTCAATTAATCTATCTTGTAATAAATTCATGTGACTGTTGAATGGAACATTATAATATAGATAATTGTATGTATTTCTTCTGGAAATACATTGCAATTACTCTTATATAGTTACTTTTAAATAAATTTATTAGATAATACTCAAAGAGAATGCGTAACATATAATACTTAATGTACATATTATTCATTTACTGTTAGGTGGATTGGCTTTTGATAAAAACACAGCTTCTATATTTGTTAATAAAAGCTGAATATTAAAAATTTCTAAAATAAACTAAGTTTAAATATAATAATTTACAGTGATATAGTTTGGTAAAAATTGACTTTTATTCCGCAAATTTATTCATTGGATGTAATGAAACAAATGAAATAAGACAATAGAAATGAACATTATTTCATTAACAGCATTGCAGCAGACTACTTCCTTCCAAGTATATTATACATGATGTGATTTTAACTGTATGTAGTATTATGATGATGACGATATAATTGGAGTAATTTTTTTGTAAAACATTCTTGTTGTTTTACCAAAGAATACCAAACAACACTATACATGCAAAAAAAACCGAAAGAATATTACGAATTCATCATAATTCTTTTCTACCAATATGGCATCTAACTTGATGGAATTGAACTTAGTACATTCAGACTTAGGTATTATAATATATTTTTCAGAAAATATGAAAAAAAAGACAAGTAATACATATTTTGCTACATTTAAAAAATTCACATGTAATGTCTTAGTACATATTGATGGATTAGAATTTAATGACCTAATTTATTAAAATTATTTAATTTATTTAACAGATTCATATAATTGCAAATATATATATAAATAAAACCAATTTGTTGATTTATATATATTGTATGTACCGCATAACTATACTGTTTTAAAATATATCATATTTTAGAAATCTAATTGTAAAAAACATCTTTCTCATATTATGAGATTACATTATTTAACGACTTTTTTAAAACTGTATAATAGTATGTTTTGGTTGTTTATATTTCAATGTAAAATAGTAAAATCTTGTCTTAAATAGAATTAATTAAATTAATCTATGAATTATGCTAAAAATTACTCTGTGCAAAAATTAAAAACTTACTGATTAGAGCATACAAAAGAAGCTTTTTAAAAAAAGTATATGTAACTGTTACAAAGAAATTTTAATTAAGTTCATAAAGTATCTTGTATTAGTGTTTAATTACCTTGCTTGTAATAAACATGAAAAAATATGAAGTATTTAAACAAAAATTATCAAGGAGGTTTCCTCTGCTACTATATATAAGTTCATACATATTTTAAAACTTATGTAAACTATGTTATATGAAATTCTATATGAAATTTTGTAAAGACTGATTAGATATGCATTCTCATCCAACAAATTGCAAAAAGTAACAAAATTAATTTCAACCCTTCACTTTATAGAAAAAAAATTATAATTAATAGAGGAGTTATACAAATTTTGTTAATATGAACAACATTGTGACATTAATTAATGTAAAGTAACTTTGAATAATTTAGACAATTGTGCTCAAACTAGCAATATTTCCCATTTATCCAGCAAGTTGTGATTTATAATATTAATTAATATATTACATATTTACAAAAATTTATGAATACATTATGTAAACATTAATGTATAATTTCTTTTTAATTATATTTTTGTATTGTACTTTTGAACAATATTTCTCTATAATTACTTTTAGCATTATTAAATCATAAATCAAAAAACATTACATCCATTTTATATGAATTCTGTTAAATACATTTAAATTATCTCTTATGAATACATATAAAGATAGTTAAAAAGTAATACACAACAAATGATTACTTCAATTTATATCTCTGCATCATTTTTATTTTTATTTATTTTGATACTTATCTTACATTAAGAGCATAATGTATAAAAATAGCTTGTTATCATAAATATTCTTTAAAACTATAGAAGTTACTATTATTATCAAAAGCTTTCAATGTCCGTTAATTTTGAAGTAACATTCTCAATAACGTTATAATAATATTAAATATTATTGAAAAACATTTAAAACAAACATTTGTGGCATTTTCTTCCTTAATCTTACATGTATCGGATAGCCTGCAATTCAAATGACATGAGTTACTGATGAATCATTTGAAACAGTTTAGACAAGGTAATTATTTATAATATAAAAAATCATAAGAATAAAACATAAATAAACCAAAATAATTTTAATCTGAAGTACATTACCACACAGGAATAAAAATATTAGTTGTCATAATATTCATTGTTAATTCCTAATATTAATTATTTGTTATTGAAATTATATTCATAAGCATTCTTAATAACTACATCTTTTTATTTAGTTCTTTTAATGAACATTCATCCTAAATGATTTTGTTTCAAAATCTACGAAATTATTAATTCATAAAAATTTGTTTACTAACAAATTGTAAATACAGACAGTATTCAAACATTTTTTTAATAGTTACTGGAAATTTGTAATAAAATGATTAAAAGGCAAAATACTTACTAAACCGTAGACAAATTTTGGAGTATATATAATTATGTCATTGGTTCCATATGACTTTGACGACGTGCATAAGCACCCATGCAAGCAAAGAATCCAATGATTCCAATAATCAACCCAAGAATCAATGCTAGAGTGTCTCCGAAATCAAAACTGGACGAAGCCATTGCAAAATCAAACATCATAAAAATAGTAATGAAAAAATACCACATTGTTGCAATAAAAAGATAAAATTGATTAATTGATATGGCAAGTGACCTTTATAATAAAAAATTTAATAAATATAAGCACTATTATATGATAAAAATCACATATTCTCCATGTTTAGGAAACAAATTTATAATTCACTACGAAACTATTGTTACTTTTTACGTTCTTACGTCATACATACATATACAAATGTTCATACCTACACTATTTTGATTCGATATTTTTATCAGTATTATTCATTTCTTTAATTTTGAGACATAACATAGTAATTAATGTTACACTTTTATAAAATTTATATGATATAAAAGAAATATCGTTGATTTAAAATTATTTTTCTTATTCTATAAAAGTTAACTACTTATTTAGAATTATAATTGAGATATAATTGAGATATAATTAATATAAAATGAATAATTGAATCCCAAATTTAAAGATATATTTAATATAATAAACACATTTTTGTACAGATCTCTACAAAAATATATACTTTCTGCAAACATATTCACATGTCTCATTTTAGAACACCAAGGTATATTCTAAAATGCAAAACGATTTTATATGCTGAAAATTCTTTTTTCTTGCGTAACTTTACGCAATTTGCATAAGAAATATTTAAATTATATACTTTTCCTTATTTTTGCCTTTTTTATTATTATTTTTATAAAATATTTGTAATATTTCTCTAAGAACATCTTTTCCCTAATAATCCATCACTGGAAAAAATTCCAGGAAATATTATAATGATGTAAAATACTAGTATGCGAAAACAACTTAAGATCAAAGGAAATAATATTTATAAATCACTTGTAAAGTACCTTTTTGATACATCTTTTAAAAACAATTTCTACACGTAACGTTCAGTTTGGCTTATTTACGAATACAGCCAACGCAACCTATTTCAGTGAAGATATAGATATAGGTTTACATGTTTAAGGTGGCGTCACTTACTGGGGGAGGTATAGAGAGAAATATTATATTGGCGCGTATCGACCGAGCAAAAACAATTTTTCTTCTCGCAGCTTATACATTTCAGCTATTTCACACAGGTAGAGTGAACAAAACTGTATGCATAATTCTTCGTTTATTAGATGGAACTTTTAACATCTTAACATATTAGCATGTACCTTTTCAAGAAAACAATCGCCGTTTTGTAGCCATTTTGCTATCCGTTGATAAATACAAAACATTTTCGTACCGACTGGTGAACCGCGTACTTCTGGTCATATATAAAATGCTAATGCCTATTCCAATGTTTTAAACGATTCTTTTCATGTATAAATAATTTTTTTTTAAATATGATGCTATTTATTAAACTGTTATGCATGGAACAAGGATGTGTGTAATGCATGATACAGAATCTCCAAATGTTCATATAAATCAATTTAAAAGCAAATAGATGTAGAGGACAATTACATTATATTTTTTCTTTGATATTTTATTATTTTTTTTCCGTTATATAATTAATAAAGTATATTCATGTACCTTTTATATATATGAAAAAAATTATCACTATATTCTTTTGTTAAATATACAGTTATATTTTTATATATTTCTTAAAAAAGTAAATTTTAATTCATAAAATATAAAAATATAGATTAAGAAATTTGTATTTAAAGAAATTGATTCACATATAAAATTTTATGTATTTATGGATTTAATATAACTGTATAATAATTCATCAGAACATGCCATTCTTAAATATAAATAAAATTATAAAATTATATTTAATAACAATAAAATAATACTTAAATAATTTCATCTTCTAAATTACTATTGAATTAAAATATATACATCAATGATAAATCTTATATTCTTTTTAAGCGCCACGTTTTGGACATTTATATTTAGTTTAAACGTACTATGGAATTATCACATGAAATGCTGGATACATTAGACATTAATAGTGATAAAGATGTGATGGAAGTATTAAAGCATGCAATTACAGAAGAAAACATTATTCTTGAATCAGAAGCTACAGAAGATTCTGTAGAAACAGAAATAGAAGAAATTATAGAAATAATAGAGGAAATAGAAGAACACAAAGAAGCATTATCACAAGATGATGTTGTACTCACAGAAAATAAAAGTAAAAAGATTGAAGAAGAAATGGAAGTTTATGCTTTTGATGAAGATAATTCTATATTTAAAACACATTCTGAAAAAGAAAATGAAAAGAAAGATCTACATCACAAAGGTAATAATAAACAAGTTATAACATATGATGTAGATGAAGATTGGCAAGATGAAGATATGGAAGAGGAAGAGCAATATGGATTGAAATATAGACATGATCCCAATGAACTAAATAATTGCATAGAATCATTGCAAGAACAAAGAACATTAAGTGGTAATAAAAAGTATAAAAATAATCAAATAAATTCTTTACAAGCAAATAGATCGGAATTTAAAGACGATGCAGAATTTTTGGATAAAGTTGACAAATCTAAGTTAAATCAAGAGTTTAAAAGTAATGTGAATAATGATGAAAATATTGATAATAATGTAAATCACGAAATAGTAAAAAATGTTGAAAATAATTTATTGTACACTGTTCTTGGTACCAAAAAACAAAGTTCTATAAGAACTTTACAGATGGATAAACTTTCAGATGCTCATTATATTAAGGTTTGTATTTTTAAGTTATTTTATTATAAGTGGTATTTATACTTTTAAATTATTTGATTATAGTTAATATTGTTTGTAAAAGTAATAATCTTTTAGATGGAGCAACTTGATGAAAATACTATACCAGTTGGAGGAACAATTTATTATGAAGGAGACAATATAGAAACATTGTATGTTGCACAGACTGTAGATGATAATGAACAGTATCCTTATGATACTGCAGCAATAGAAAATGAAGAACAAGCATGGGAAGCAAGTAACTCAGATAATAATCAAAATCAGGAAAAAGAAAATGTTCAGGTACTAATTATAGAACTATAGAATTAAACTTATTTTTATTTTTATTTCAGTTTTTGTAGTTTACCAAATAGATATTATTTGAGAGATATCATCAATTTTTTCCAATGTTTAACTTTAGGACCAAATATTTCTACATGAAGATGAAGATGGTCAGTTATATTTCAAGGATGAAACTGGTACTTTACAACCAGTATATTTAACTGAAGATGGACATTATGCTATCGCAGAGAGTAATGATGATCATGAAAGCAGAGAATTGCAAGTTAAATCTCAACAGAATACTAGACAAATAGAAGAAGAATCTTATTCTATGCCAGATAATGAACTCAAATCTATTCATAATAATAAACAGGTACTTTTAATCATTTATAAGGATGTATATCCGAAAAATTCTTATCTTCATTTTTATTGTGCTTTAGAATTCTATAGTTTCTGCTGCTGATCTTGATAATGAAGATAATACTGTAACTATATCTCTGATAATATCTGAAGATGAACACGGACAGAAAAGAACACAAGTTATTATACCAACAACAGATAATTTGAAATGTGATATTTGTAATAAAAACTTTAAAACATCTTTTCAATTACTTCGGCACAATAGATTGAAACACGCTCGTGAAGAAGATATCACAACTAGAAATTTTCCGTGTGATTTATGTCCTAAAAGGTAATTTCTTTGTATAAAAATTAAATCTTTTACTATTATATTTTTTGCTACTATTTCCAAAAGTATTAAATATGTTTTTTTATCTATACTTTAGGTATCCAGATCAAAATTCTTTAGCTCGTCACAGAAAAACTCATACTGGTGATCGACCATTTCAGTGCCTCGAATGCCATAAAAACTTCCCAACATCCACTGCTCTGCGTCGCCATTTAACGCTTCATAATTCGCAATCTCGACCTCTTCCGTGCATTTACTGTGGTCGTCGTTTCGTAGATAAAGCTAGTTTGGTCAAACACGAGCAGTCGCACTTGGCTGGTGATCAGCGGACCCACACGTGCGACGTATGTCATAAGTCATTTTTACATGCAACTGACCTGAGTTTACATAAAAAGTATCATGATCCTGATAAGAAATTTGACTGTGAGGTTTGTGGTCGAGAGTTCAACAGATTGAACAATTTGCAGAGACATATGATGGTACATCAACAAGTACGTATGATCAATACGATCTTAGTGTTTAAATTATTCGGGTCTCCTAAGAAAAAATATATTTTCATATACTTCTTGTCATTTCTCTCATATTTTCTGCAACTTGTACGTATTACGTAAATTGATGAAAACTATATTTAATAAAGAAACTTAATTTTTGGAATATGATCTTAATATATAATATTCTTTTTTATTCATAAATTTTAGCAAGGGGCAAACGAGGAAATACTTTCTTGCGACGTATGTGGCATTACCTATAAATTCATGAGTTCATTGACAAGGCATATGGTGACGACACACATGAATCCAGAAAAGTTGAGACAACAAGCTGAAGAACAACGAAGGAAGCGTGAAAATAATTACCGTCGTTACCTAGAAAATCGAAAAATGTATGAAACACAGCATTCAGGAGGATATGGAACAAAACGAAATTATCACAACACACGTATACTTAGTGGAAGTAACGACGAAGCGGCTTGATTTTTGAGCTATTTCTCGAAAACTATCAGAAACAGTATCACAATCAGATCATAGGTTTTCAAAATAAAAAAGAAAAGCAAAAATATCATAAACAGTTGTATGATTTAGCGATCTTCCTGTATTATTCTTTTCGCTATAAATAATTGCATAGATAAATAATTTAATAAGTAGTGTTTGAAATGTACATGAACCTACATATGTCTTTATAAAAATGAAGATATATACTTTGTAGAAGATAATATACATGTTATGTGTGCTTAAAACAGAATATTATATATATATATAAGTACACATCATTTTCATTGTATACTAGGTATTTACATTGTAGATATAATTGTTATCACTAATATTTTAATACATATATATTTTATTGTAATTTTGATGTAATTATATTCATGTATTGTAGGTAAGTATAAAAATTTGTAATAGTAAGGAGGAAAAGATTATAAGTTGAATTTTCGTACAAATGTCTTAATAACAATCATTAATATTAAAAAATTAGTAAATATCATTTTTTTAATTCAAATTTGTATGAAAATTATATTAAAATATAAAAATGTAACATTAATGTTTTGAAATTAATATTGTTTTTATTATACTATATTAATTATGCTCCTTTTATTGATTATATTTAAATTCAATTATTCGAATATAAGTATACATATATAAAACTGTAAAAATAATGAAAATGTTATGATACACTGAATTCTATTTCTTCAAATAATGTAAATCTACAAATATACAGTAGCATACATACCAACTGTTGTTAATATACTTTATTCCCACCAACATTTATCTTGGTCATATGATAATATAAAGTGATATTTAGTGATATAAATATATAGATATATGTGCAATAAATTAGTTTTGTTGGATCATTCTCTCCGTTAAAACGAAATGAAAAGGTATAATTCTTAAAACTGTAGTGAAGTCCAAATTGAATTATTTTATAATTAAATACTAAAGGTAAAATACGGATATTAAAACGATAGGTGAGTAATAATATTTAATATACTAAATGTTAAATATCTGTTAGGAAAGTATTTTTAAACTGGAAATTAATTTGTCAATTTCGATCACGTGTGATATATTTATTGTGATACGAATAAATAACACTATTTATTTTTAATAAGTTTGAAATACCAAAAATTTAAGTATCTATTTATACCAATAAATATTCAAGATATGTATTGCCTTTTAATCTACATTTATCTATATAGTATGATAAACTTTTTTCGGAAGTATTATATAATACAAATTTTAATCATTAATTTATCTATAAAGATTTCAATTTCTTCAAAATACCAAGTTATATTTAAGAATCTTAAATAATAGTTTTAGCAACTTTAAAAATAACTAAATTTTATATCACACATATTAAAGCTATCACACATTATTTGTTACAGCCAAATATATATATATATTCCATATATATATCAAAAGGTTAAAAAATAAAACCTAATAGACCAAATTTTTAATATTATTTATTAAGCAAAATTCATAAATTTTAACTGTTGTAAATATGAAAAAACAGGATACATTTTTACAAGTACATTTAGAAAGACCTATATATGAACGAGAAACTTTAAATGAAGATTATCATTATAAAAAACCAAAAACATTTCGTATGTACAAAACAATACTTTATTACAACATTAATGTAAATATTATAATAATATTAATTTTTTATAGTTATTAAAGATGCAGTAAAAGTTTTAAAACATAAAGATTGGAAATCATGTTTTATCGCTCCAATTCCACTAATACATTGGTTAAAAGAATATAATTGGAAAGAAAGTATAATGTCTGATATAATTTCTGGTTTAACTGTAGCAATCATGCATATTCCTCAAGGCATGGCTTATGCTCTTTTGGGAAATGTGCCACCTGTAGTTGGAATATATATGGCATTTTTTCCTGTTTTAGTATATTTTTTCTTTGGCACATCTAGACATGTTTCTATGGGTAAGAAAACATTTATATTACAATTCAGTAGTATAATAAAATAAGATAAGATATTTAATATATCACAAGGATCAAGAACTTTTTAGTATTTTACATTTGATGTGCGCATACTTTGTAAAATACTACTTCTATTACAGAAATGTTACAAATATCTACTTTTAATAAGAACTTATTAGACAAGTTAGAACAATGAAACATTATTGGCACTCATCAGGAACTTTTGCTGTGGTTTGCTTGATGACTGGGAAAACAGTGGCATCTTATTCAATATCACACAATGAAATTATAAGTCAAAATTCTACAACTGCATTGTCCAATCAGTCTGGAGAGTATCTATATATGCCTGTACAAGTAGCAACAGCAGTCACACTTACAGTTGGAATATTTCAGGTAATATTTTGTAAATTCATTTCACATTTAATTGCAAGGAAATGATTATTTTTTCACTTATTGTTTAGATTATAATGTATATATTTCATTTGGGCATTATAAGTACATTGCTTAGTGAACCCTTAGTGAATAGTTTTACAACTGGAGCAGCAGTTCATGTTTTAACATCTCAAGTTAAAGATTTATTGGGTTTGAAATTACCAAAACAGAAAGGATATTTCAAGCTCATTTTCGTAAGTATAAAATATTAAACATTGTTTTTGAACAATAGATTAAGTGAAAAAATACGAATTAATTAATAAAAATTGTTTCAGACATACATAGATATCTTTAAAGAAATACAAAATACAAATTTAGTTGCTGTACTTGTATCAACAATAACAATTGTTAGCCTTGTATGCAACAATGAATTTTTGAAGGTAGTTTATAAATAGTAAAATGTTTTCGTTTCATAACAATTTATAGATAATAATTTTATTATTATTTTAATATTAGCCATGGGCAAGCAAAAGATGTAGCATTCCAATTCCAATTGAATTGATAGCAGTTGTGAGTGGAACTTTGATTTCAAAATACTTTTGTTTACCTGCCAAATATAACATTCAAGATGTGGGTGATATTCCTTTAGGGTATGTATATGTTTAATTATTTTTGGTAAATATAATTTTAATTTTTTAATTTTTTAAATTAATAGGCTACCCACACCAACAACTCCAACACTTGATTTATTACACCTTGTAGCAATGGATAGTTTTGCTATAACTATGGTTTCTTATACTATTACTGTATCAATGGCTTTAATATTTGCACATAAATTTAATTATAAAATTGATTCAAATCAAGAACTTCTTGCTATGGTGACAAGTTATTTTTTTCTTTTAAATATTGTTTCAATATGAAATATATTACTTAATTAATATTAAGTATATTTATAAAATATAATTTTAGGGTTTGAGTAACGTAGCAGGATCATTTTTTTCATGTATGCCAATATCAGCATCTTTGAGTAGATCTTTAATTCAACAAACTGTTGGTGGTCGAACGCAAATAGCTAGTGTTGTATCATGCACAATATTACTTATAATTCTTTTATGGATTGGCCCATTTTTTGAACCTTTACCAAGAAGCGTTCTAGCATCTATTATTGTCGTAAGTATAAAAATATATTTAATGTCGTTGCGTAAATTATTTAAAAAAATAATATTTATAATTGTGATACAACTCAAAACCATTGGTTTCCAAACAATGATTTCTCAGAGATTGATCAATTTATAAAGTTAAAAGAATATACTAATCTCTATAACCAAAGAATAGGCAGTTCCTGTAACTTTCTTATAATGATAATATGTTTCTTGAGTTGTGTCATTAGTAGTAAGGATGTAATATAAAGTTTATTTCTTTCTATAGGTATCTTTAAAAGGAATGTTTCAACAAGCTAGCCATCTTATAAAATTTTGGAAATTAAGTAAATATGATGCACTAATTTGGATTTCAACATTTTTGGCAGTTGTGGTAGTAAATATTGATATTGGTTTATTATTTGGAATAATAGTATCACTTGGAATTATTTTATGGCAAAGCCTTAGACCTTATACCTGTTTATTGGGACACATACCAAACACAGATTTATATTTGGATATGAGTAGATTCAAAGCGGTATATTATTTTATTAGTAGCTAATAATATTCCTTAACTAAATAACAATATCTGTAGTTAATATTTATATTTTTAGGTAATGGAAATTCCAGAAATCAAAATTTTTCATTATTGTGGAATTCTAAACTTCGCAAATGCTAGTCATTTTAAATCGAAATTTTATAATTTAATTGGAATAAATCCGCAAAAAATTATTGAGCATAAAACTAAGTTAAGAGAAAATGGAATTTATATGAGCGCAGAAGATTCAGAAGACAAACAAGAATTACGATGTGTAATAATGGATATGAGCGCATTAAGTTATATCGATTCTTGTGGTGTAATTACATTAAATTCAATAATGAAAGAATTTCAACAAATCGATGTATTGTTTTATCTTGTGAGTTGTACAAGTCCAGTTTTTGAGACTATTAAAAAATGTGACTTATATTTACATGGAACTCTTACATTTAAGATTTTTGCAACTATACAAGATGCCAAAACGTACTTAGAAAAAGAACTTTATTCAAAATAATGTATGCAATTCATCATATTTATTTTAATACCTTAATAATAAATCTTATTTTTATTAATGTTATAAGATAAATTATAATATTACATAATAAAATTTTAGTATTAAATAAAATATATACTGATTCTATAAACTTCAAGAAAAACGTTTATATAATATTACTTTTACTCTCTTATACCCACTTTTACTGTGTGTACTTATGGTATTTTACTAAACAATGTTCTTAATATCGATGAAATAGAATTATACTTTTATAAATCGAAAGTACATATTATTCATTCAGAACTGAAATAGAATTTCATTAATAGTATATGTAAATACATATGTATAATTTAAAGTAAAATTTATAAATTCATAATGTAATTAATTTATACATATATACCATATTTTTTATATAGATGTTTTCGTGTATATGTAAAATTATACAATAAAAAAATATATTAGTTATATTTCAATATGTTCAATGCATATGATTTATAAAACAAAATATTTGAAGCTTTAACGAACAATAACGAATAATGCAAATTTAATTAGACCGCGTTACATTAAAAGTATCTCAAGATGCGTACAGCTGTTGTGAGTGCTATCACGAATTAGCACCTTAAAGTAGTGATGAGCAACCTAATGTTAAAAAACTATAGTGTGCTAAAATTAAAAAACTAATATTTTATCCGAACCACAATAAATGCATATATTCAAATATAATACGGATGCAAAAATATATTAAAGAAAGATTTAATGTATAGATTCGACTTTATTATTTTCAATAAAGCTTTTTTTAAAGATTTACTTTTTATTAGTAATAGTGGTAAATGCAAGTAAATGTAGAGGTATAAGTAAGTATATGTATTTTTTCAATCAGAAGAAATCAAATATACAGTTGCAGTTTAATTGATGAAATATTTTACTCAGTTTCTAATGAATCAGCTTTTTAATATTGGAAGATATGTTTGGAACCATGTCATTAATACACTGTGTTAATAGTTCATGGTAGTAAGTATTTATTTCATGCTTTATATTGACAGCGTATGCTATTTTTAACATTGTTTTGTAAATGATGCGCGGGCCGCAAGAAAGTAGTTAGAGGGTCGTGAGTTGTTCATCACTGCCCTAGAGCATGTATATGTTTATGATTAGCACATATCAGACAAAATGTTTACACGATTTTGTATACATATCTCTTAATAAAATCAATAAATAATTGATAAATATATTTATATTAATTGAGATAGGTAAGAAAAAACAATTAAGAATACACATTAATTCAGCAATCACAGATCATTTATTTTCAGTGATCACTCTATATACAAAGTAACAGTTTTTGGTTACAACAGGTAACTCACTGTCACTATCAAATTTTTTTTAAATGTGCCACCTTTTTTATAATCATAGAACTGGTAGCAAATACTTATAATTCATAGCACAGTGTTACATCTAATTTGGAGGCAGTGACAACCTGCACTGATGTCTGTAGTACATAATAAATACTCAAAATGTATGGCAAAACATTGTTCGACAATGTACTTGTGAAGAAGTAATGTAATTTATCTATACTCTTTTTCTAACTGTAATTGATTCAATTAAAAATATTATTAATGCTTAATAATTAAGCTAGTCCATACTTCTTTTTGAGGGATTCTGGCATTTCTGGTGGTGGTGGGCGAGGCATGCGAAGCCAAACTTTCACTGCATCATAAATGAACCACTGTGCTGCTGTTAATGTACCAATCATAACAATTCGAGGACCAAGACCTTTCCATACTCCACCTAAACCAAGCTTTTTCAAAACATCAATAGCTGATGCACCTTTTTCTTGATTTAATTTTGACACAACCTGTTTTAAATCATAAGTAGTAATTAAATTACTAAATGTAGATGAAAATAAAAAAACAATACATACAAGAAATATACTTACAGAATCAGCAGGATGAGATACAATAGCACAAAACACACCAGCAATGTATCCTGCAGCAAAGGTAACAACCAACTGTTCACCCTTTGAGCATTCCACCCTTGGTTTAGGAACAACATATTTGTACAAGAGCTCAAGTGTACGTTCAAAGCAAGCAAATTTCATCATTGTGTATGGAATTTGACGAAGCCACAAAGGTACCAGCCCTTTGTAAAAACCACTAATACCTTCTTCTCCATATATTTTAGGCATAGCTTCTCTCAATGTATTTGCAAATCCTGGTGTGGTTTGAATCTTAACCTGCAAAAATAACATATATACTTGATATATTATTATTTACTCAGTTGTATAACAACTGTTTAAAGAGACTTACAATACATATGATATTGGACATGATGAGGCAAAGATGAGGATCAGTAGGAACAATGTAGAGGAACAAAAGAACAATTCTGTTGTGGTTTTGGTGTAGAACTAGTCATGGGAATGCACAGATAATACAAATGTAGTATCTGACAATATAAATCATGAAAAGGACAGTATCGATCTAACTGTTTCCTTTTCTTTTCTTTTTGTTGTATTTTTTTTTTTTTTTTTTGATAAAATATTAAGAGTTACCCATTAAATAAATGCAAAAATGTCTGATATTTACTTTAGAAGCTTCAAAAGGAGATAGACCAATATCAGCAAAAAATTCTGCAGATGCTGATGAAATTAGATATAAAGATGTTCTGTATTCATATGACATTTCTTCTCCAGCTAGAGCTGCATAATATACTTTAAAAACTTCATAAAGACCAAATTTGAACATTCCTTGGATGGAATAACCAAAGAATGTTGGAGCCCATCCTTTAACCAAACCCCGAGTTCCATCCTCAGCTAAAGTCACCTGAGCAATAAAGTGTTTAAAATCAATTTTATGTACATATAATTAAATATCACTAAAAGCGATATGTTGCTTACTTTAAATCCATTGAAGACTGATTTATATTTTGCAGGATCTACTTGAATTCTGCACTTTACTAAATCCAAAGGTGTAACCATAGTATGAGTAATACCACATGACAAAATACCTCCTAAGCCACATAGCATAAAGTAGTGATTCGATCCAAACTCACAGCTATCTAAATGTTAAAAAAGCGATTATAATCTAATCATATTAAATATAAATTTTAATTATGCAAGTATATTTATATACATTATATTCATATATTGAATAATAAAATTAATAATACTTAATTATTAATATAAATGTACATTCCTAAACTATGATTGTTACCTAAGCTTCTGCTACATGTTACAAATAATTTTTAAGCATAATTTTAACCTATTACTCAATATATATTATTATCACTTTATTGAAATATTGTTTAATTAATTAATGATAAAAATTACTGATTAGCTGTTCTAAAGTAAGTGCAAAATTCGAACTTGGCAGAATTTCAACATCAGTACGAATGATCTTACTACCTTGGTCTAATCCAATAATAAACTTCTCAAGTACACTAGTAATTGTTTCTCGGTCGCGGTCACGGTACTAACATGCATTATTATTTTTACTCGAATGTCAACCAAGGCTACGAGAACAGCATCCACATGTACATTTTCGTCAAAATGGCTGCTCCTTATGCAATCTTTTACATCGCAAATAACAATCACACATGAAAAATTTTATACTGAATTATTTAAAAAAAATATTTTGTACCCAATTATATTTAATTACTCCAAAAATATGATAATCTGATTAATAAAACATTAATTAAAAAAAAAGAGGAAAATGTCAAAAAGAAAAGATCCATGAACACAAAAATATAACATGCCATGCGGTCGAATCTATATTCGTTATATAATTTGTCATTCTTAAATTTAAGACTTTATTATAATTTATACGATATTAAGTTTTAACTTTGAAATATGAACTCTATTAGTGTTTAAATTTATTATTCGCTTAACTTTTACATTAAATCTTTCAAAGGTAACTGATACTTAAAAACAATGTTTTAGATTATGTAATAACGTTATCAGTTTGAAATTTTACTGATATATCATTTATTCTTTTAACCATTTAAAGGATCAGTTTTTACTAACTGAATATCAATAAAAAATTATTCTATATATATATATATATATTATGAAAATTGTACAATTCTTAAATAGATAATTGTAATTAACATCAATGTAATAATTCATGCTATGTTAAAATATTACTTAGAAGTTACTGACCGCCTGATGCGACAGAGGCAGCAGCAATGTGACGATTTTTAACTAGTGCTTGTGTAACTTCGTTCTGTCTCTGACAATTAACTGTCATGAACGGCGTTCCGAATGGATTCGTTTTAGCTACGTCCAATATTGAGGGCCACATCCTGTCTTTATCACTTCACCTGCACATATCACCAATCAATGATAATTTGTATATAATAATTATATTAGTCTATACTACTAGCTACAAAACCTTTAAAGGCACGACTTTCTCCCTTGCCTCGTAGGAAAAGAGTGGCAGAGACTTCAATAACGGAATCCGTTTAGCAGCATAATCCATTAATTATACTCTTATAGATGAGAAATCAGGTTTCCGCACACAACAGCGCTATCTATCACAAATTATAGAAACCAATACGTAATCATTTTCTATTAAAGGTATAAATCAGTGCTGAGGTATGAACTCTATTTCGAATATGTTATTAATGACTATAGTATGTGATAATACGTTAATTATAATCTGTTTATTATAGTTGAAAATGATGTCTGTTTTTATTAATGCACGAATTTTAAGGAATACTACAAACAGAATTTCAACACTTTTGTTTCATAGTAAGAGCAATAAGATGTATGCTTCCAATGAATTGGCAAATCCAGTGTCTTCAGACATGGTAATTATATCATTGTAAATATTTATGTTAAATAAAAATTTAAAAATATGAAAAATATTTTTCATTTATTCTTGTAGCCAATTACAATTGAAAATCCATACAAAAAAGAACGGCGTTTATGTGTTTTATGTAAATTAAATATCGATCCAGATTATAAAAATGTACGTTTATTATCTCAATTTCAAAGTCGTTTTACAGGTAGAATTTATGGAAAAAATATAACTGGATTATGTAAACATAAACAGAAACGAGTAGAACAAGAAATTAAAAAAGCACAAATTGCTGGTAATTTTCATTTAATTTAGTAATCATTTTTATTCTTTATACATATAGTATTTTATTGTACTAAATTATTTCTCGTCATATAGGTTTAATGGCTTACATGACTAAGAACCCAAAGTTTGTTAATGATCCAAAGTTATTTGATCCTGATTTTCCATTTAAACCTCACAAATATTAAATGATAAATATAAAATTTATAAATGTTTCATACTAATTATTGTTTATTTAAAATATGTACAATATATCATAAAAATGTAATGATAAATAAAATGCTATTATAACTTATAAGATTATTTTACTCATTACTTATAGATTTCTGTTAATAAAATGTATCATCATCTATAGAAAAATGAACTATATCAGGATCTATATTAAAGGAAGACAAAATTTCCGATATCATCACTTCTCGTCCAACCTTTCCTTGTAAATCTTTTTGATAATCTTTGAGGGCATTTCGGCAACAATCTGTCCATTTTTGTATGGCATTTTGTAAATCTTCAGCTTTGTTCTTCAATCACAAATGATTCATTTAAATAATTTATGCTTATAATATAATTTATCTTTAATATTTTCTTTTACCTTTTTTCTGTATGATAATGTAGTTTTTAAATTATTAATAGATTCTTCTTTCTCTTGTATTCTTTTTCTCAACAACTCCAAATCAGTTTGGTACAAATCTTTTTTTTGTTTAATGTTAATTTGACCATCACCATTTTCTTTATTTAAACATAATTTTTTAGGAGAAGACGTTTGTTGAAAAAGTAGCCTTTTCACTACAGAATTTCTTCTGTTTTAAGATATAATAACGAAAATTTATAAAATGCATAAATTTTAAAACAATAATTTATCATACTTACAATGGCGTTTCATTTCTGTTTAATTCTAAAGTCGTTGCTTTGCTTCTATTATTATGATTTTGAGGAGTATTAAATGGAGAACGAAAAGGTTTATTCACACCTTTACTATTTCTGAATGGTTTAGCATTCATATTTCTAAAAATAATTCATATTTAATTGATATTTATAAAAACGTTTAATGCTTTTCAACACAATTACAGAATATTTAAAGAAATCGAAGAACATTTTTAAAAAACTTACACAACACTTCAATAACAAATACTAGGAACTATTTGTATTAACATTGTAAAATTATATTTCTCGTTATAATTTAAACCATAAAATATAACAGTCTTTATTAAATAATTTCGAATTCGATGTTAACATATCCTATCTTTCTTGAGTAAACTGCATTTTTACGAAAACGGAATTACGTAATTTAAATATAGCATTCATAATTTACATATAGTATCTTTTTTAATGAAAATACAAAAATAGGTATTTAATTGTTATTTATAAATATACAAAATATTAATGAATAATAATTAGCGTTCTTAATTATAATTTATCACGAATGTAATATATAATGTTTTTAGTATTAAGTTTCCACTCTACATTTATGAAGTATATTCTACTACATTCATTGTACTCTAACCTCTGTAAGTGAGAGACGCCGACTAAATACACAATTATTTTAATATACAAAAAGTATTATTAAATATAATATAAATATTATATTAAATTTAATTTTAAAAATTGTTTAAGTAAGATAATGTAATTTTATTATTGTACTGATTGTATAATATATTAAATTTATGAAATCATAATTATTTTATTTTATTACTAGTTAAAAGTTTTGATGATAAAATTACATTAAGATATCTTTTTATTATAGTGGCAATGGACATTAGACCAAATAATACAATTTATATTAATAATTTAAATGAAAAAATAAAGAAGGATGAATTGAAGAAATCTTTGTATGCAATTTTTTCCCAGTTTGGTCAAATATTAGATATTGTGGCATTAAAAACATTAAAAATGCGAGGACAAGCATTTGTTATCTTTAAGGAAATTGCTAGTGCTACAAATGCTTTAAGGTCAATGCAAGGATTTCCATTTTATGACAAGCCAATGGTAAATAATAACTGTACAAATATTTTGTATATTTATAAAGTAATAGAATTAATTAATTGTTGTGCTTAATTGTATTTTAGAGGATACAATATGCAAAAACAGATAGTGATATAATTGCAAAAATGAAAGGTACATATGCAGAACGACCTAAAAAGCCCAAGCGAGTTGTACCTGCAGCTGATGAAGAAGCTAAACGTGCTAAAAAACGTGCGAAAGAACAAGCAAAACATTCCCAGCAGATTGGTTATCATGCTGGTGTACCACAACATCCAGGATTAGTTAACACAGCTGTACCAGAACAACCACCAAATCAAATTTTATTCCTTACAAATCTACCAGATGAAACCAGTGAAATGATGTTATCTATGCTTTTCAATCAGTTCCCTGGTTTTAAAGAAGTACGTCTTGTGCCAAATAGGCATGACATTGCATTTGTTGAATTTGAGAATGAAGTTCAATCAGGAGCTGCAAAAGATGCTCTTCAAGGATTTAAAATCACACCTTCTCATGCAATGAAAATATCATTTGCTAAAAAATAAAGTAACACAACTCCATGGTTTATATAAAAATGTTAAAGAATGGAAAAATGAGTGTGTGTTGTAATAGATCTTGTCTAGAACATTTTAAAAGTACATGAGAGTGTGATTAAAGACTTCTTAAACAAAAGTTTATAAATGTAAGTTAAAGATATGCTATATAGATTCAAAAACCAGGTGTGTATAAAATTACATATAACATATATGTAAAAATTGAAATCCATGCTGTAAATAGCATTTAAAAAATATGTAACATTTTTCAGCAATACCTCACTTATATTAGATTTAATTAAATTTTATAATAATTCAAAAATGGTACAAAACTCTTTAATATAAATTAGTTAAAAAATGACAGTAGTAATCCACCACCATTACAATTTTCAATTTCCATCTTATAATGAATAACTGTTAGCAAGGAAATGTTTTGAAATATAAATCATTGGCTTTAATAGTACTTTTATATAGTGTAATTTTCAAAAAGATATCTTTGTTGAAGGAGTAAAAATAGCTTCCAAAGTTGAAATTAAAAAACATATTTTATTAGTATTTCAGAAAACATTAATTTTAGAAAACTAGTCTAAACATTGAAATTGCTTATTTTTAAACAAGAAATTTGGTTATATAGACAGTATCAATTTTAATGTAAGAGCTTTTAAAAAGTTTATTTAAATAACATTTGTTTTAACATTAGTTGTGAAATATTAATGCATTCTTGTATAAATTTATATGTGTAAACAACAGACAATAACAGAAAATTCAGATAAATTAGAATTATGGTTTTCAGTATTATGTCAAAAATTATTACATACGTAATTCTCCTATACTTTTTGTAGCATGTAGTTGTTAAATACATATGATCCTAAAAATGATCAAAATTTAGATGATCATAGTGTGCAGCTTTATTAATTTTATTTTTAAGTAATTAATATATCAAATGTAGCAATCCAATGCATGGGATATGCCTAATTTCAAATAATATATTGATGATTATTCCATACTAATTCAATTTCTTTTACATTCCTATGTTATTTTTATTAATGTTCAAATTTCTAAACCTAATTGTTTCCAAGATATTTTGTAAAATGTAATTTATATATGTATATTTTGAAAATCATTTTTGTTCATTCAATATAGATATCATCGCATAAAAGGAAAAAATGTTAAATACCTATTTTATCGAAAGTTACATTATATATAAGTTTCATAAAAATTGGTGATTTATACTTCAAAAATTTTCTGTATAAAATATCAATGCTGCTATTAACTATTTTTTATATGTTAATGTCGCGTTGAAAATTCTTAAATTGCAAAATATAAAAATGTAATTATAGAAATTTTGTTTAATATAGGAATAGAAATTACGTATTGTTTAAGATATTCGCAATTTTGTGTTACATTCTTTTATCTTTATAAAGATCATGAAAGACATTTTGTGTTATGTCATGCATTTGACAAAATATAGAAGTATTTTCCATTTAATTTAGATTAAAATTATTTTAATTTTTAAAACCTAGGAAAAACAGTTTAAGATTCAAAGATGTGTTTGTGGATCTCGACTGTCTCACAAATTGCAAAATTAATTCAAATGAAAAGTACAATTGTTCTATTATTAAAAATATTGATAAAATTACCCCTGAAGTAGAAACGTTGAATAATTCTTTACTCAGCTTTTACTTTAGTATTTTATTCAGCTTGATTTATCTTTTCATTAAAAATATTTCTAATATACTATTTAATTTCACAAAAAGCAGAGAATTTAATTGCAGCATTTTTATATCATTAAATTATATAATTCAGTAATTATTTGTAATAACATCGTAGAATTAATGTAATATGTAATATCATTATTTAATATAATTACATTCCTGCCAAATAACAGTTCCTTAACTAACATAAATGAATTGTTTTTATGAAGTATTTAATGTGATATAGAATAATACAAATTTTTACAAATTTTTGATATTAAAGAAATTTTTTCCTTTATCATAAATAATCGAAAGTAGAAAAAGTAAAAAGTATTATAACATTTTGGCGGGAATCGCTTAGTGTATTGTGTATAAAGAGTAGGGGAGAAATTCTTAGGATAACGAACGAATCAGAATACAGTGCATCGTCTCGATCACGCCAGTCGCGTCTCGCTATTCGCGCAGTGAATTGTGAGTTGTATGTTACAGCCAGCTTATAGAGTGTAGCTAAGAGTAGTCTACGCGCGCAATAGTATTAAAAAGACGCTGAAGAAAAAGTTGGATTGTTCATATTCTAATAACACATAAATATTAAGTACTTTGGCATATACAGTGCATAAAAAAAAGTACAACTAGTCTTTCATACAACACGACGCGCGCACCGGCTGAACGATTACCTTTGTCTCCATATATACAAGAAATTTAAGGTGAGTGCTTGTTAACGAGTTTTTCTGCTGTAAATATTGTACTCTTTCAATCTATGTGTGTATTCTACGCGTTGCAAGATTAAGAAACTCATAGAAAAGTTATTTTAGCGATTTTTCTGTTATACTTTCGTGTAAAACCGATAATTACTTACAGAGATATTTATTCATTTACTTATAAAGAAATCGGTGATGGACGCTACCTTGACGCTGGTGTTGCCATGATTTGTCGATCATGGCGTCCCTAACACCCAAGTAACTATCGTATTTTCCTTTAATAGCAATTCACCATGCTGTTCTGTTTTATATTCTAGACAAATATAAAAGATTTTCATTCGTTGACATAATTATATATTTTTATCTGAGATTATGTATCCAAAGGGATGGATAATGTATAACACACTTAATATTTTTGAAAATGGCGGGCGCGGAAATTTTAGAATGTACTGTTTATTGTTGTGAATAATCTTTCTCTTAAATACATTAATAATCATACATATTATAATTTTATCATTTCGTAAAATACAATAATATTTTATTTATATATACACATATTAAAACATTAAGTGTTTATAATTACTTCTGTGCTAGTATTGTGTTCAACTATAATTAACTGGTCACAAAATCATCGCTTTAACGATGTTCAATACGATCATATTAGGCGCGTAATTTGTAGCACTTTAAAGAATGTAATTAATATTTTAATTCTTTTTTACCAATTTTTAGTAAAACATTCATTCTCACACTGCTTTTAAATGATATTGCTACTGAAAATTGGAATTAAACAAGTTTTATAAGAAGGTTTAAAAATCGATAGTTATACAATATTCTGTATTTTTCCCATAGGAGAATATATTTTTCATATGAATTCAAGGTTTTGTAGCAATATGAGATTAATTTTTATAGCAAATATCTAAATATTTATTTGTAAGAAATACGCACTTTTTAACAAAAATTTATTTAATTTTTTATTTCTTTTTTAAGTCAATCTATAAAACTTTACATTAGAAGTTATTAATTACAAAAGATAAAAATTTTCTATTCATACAGTACATAAAGGATTGAAAATGTCAGACGATAATTCACCTGTTGTTGAGGAATTAAAGAAAAAGCGAGGTAGACCAGCAAAAGTGGATAAGAATGCTGTTAAAGAACCAAAAAAGAGAGGAAGGCCTTCTGTAGATAAAAATAATTCAGTACGAGCTACAAAATCTGATAATGAAGATGATACATCACCTGTGCCTGTTAAAAAAGGAAGAGGACGGCCAAAAGGGTCTCATAAAAAAAAGGTGTGTATTAAACTTTTTAATTCCCTTAAAATTAAGATTTTAAGAAATATGTAGTAATAGTGTTTATTTGTTATGTAAAAGCTGTTGTCTAATAGATTTTTTCTGCTAACATCTTGAAATGATACATATTCTAATATTTTATTCTTCCAAGTAAAAAGATTTTAATTTCATACTGGCTTTTATATGACAGAATGAATTTGTTATTTCTTCTTTCTCTTGGTGAGACATTAATGACATTCTTATTGTTAATGGATTGTGATTGATATTTCTTATATTGCAGATAATGAATTAATATGTTAGTACATTATGTCATATAAGGTGTTTATTTTATCTGTTCTTGCTGAAATGCTTCAGAAACAACAGAAATTATTAGAAATCCATTTCATACAAAAGTTGTTTGTTATGAAGGAGGATATAATTTGGCATAAATATTTTTTTATTGGTGATTGGATAAGGGAGATTTCTTGTTCAACTAATCTTTTTTAAATATCATATGATACTTTTACTCAATATTGTAGCTCGTTTTAAGATGGATTCAACGATCTGCATAACGATGATACTTCATCATATGAAACTTTATAAAATCATAAAGAACCACCTGACGTTTTGGTTAACATGTGTCATTCACTATCACATCAGTTAAGGGAATCCTACTTTTCTTTCACAAGGGTAGATGAAAAATTTTGTACAAGACATTCTAAGGGACCTGTAGATCATAGCCAGTGTATGAATAATGTAGAATTACTTGCTACTGTAGCTGGTACATTTATTGTTATTGTTTAAGACAGATTTTTTATTGATTAAAAGCGGAATAGTAGATCCTGATGAAAGACTATGGAAACTATGTATTTCTATTATTTAACCCTTTGTGGTCGTATGTCTACTGTCAGCCATCAAAACTTTTTTATCATTCCAATCGTATATCTGCTCTCAGCCACCGCAGTAAAGAACCATATTAATCTTTTATTATATTAAGTTGACAAGCTTTTAAAACTTAAGGTGCTATTGAATTGGTACCATTCAAATAAACAAAATATATTCCAGATATGATTAAAAAACCAGCTGTAATTAATTATTTTTGTGACAAATATTCTCAAAAATCAGGGCTTCATATTGGAGACTGCTTTGAAAGATATCGCACAATGAACTATAAAATATAATTTTTACATAAAATTAAAACATATTGTGTTACATATATCTAAAATTTAAAAAAGAATTAATAAGTTTTGTTTTCCCTTCATAATCTTGCATATTATGAATTACTGTTCGTTCAACGGAAATTAACTCTGATCAGGATGACACCTAAATATAAATTTAATACGACCGCAAAGGATTAACTCGTCTTGATAGCTAATCTATATTTCTTTGCTAACAAAATTCCTCTCGTAATCTTGTAGAGAGATTCAGTAGCAAAAATATTTTATAAATAATTTCATTTATACAGTAAAAAACATGGTTTTAACACTAGGTTTACGGGACTGTCAATTTGACCGGTTTCGGACTTCCTGAGCAAAATTTGCAAAAACAATTACTATTATTCCTAATAATTTTTGTTAACTTTCACTGATGCACTAATACGAATAGACCCTAATCTATTTCCCTCTCAGCTCTAGAGTTTCAAATTCTATATGATGTATACGTATTTCTTAGTACATGTATATTAGAAATAGATGCACAAGAAATGTTCGTAAATCTAATGTTAATCGTTGGAGGAAAAATGGTATTAATCGACGATACAAGGCCAGATTTTTACACAATTAAAAGAAGTTATTATACGATTTAAAAAAACGGGAATTGTTGTAAAGAAAAATCACGGTTTTCTACTGTATCGGATAGTAGAGAAATAAATGTATCAGCTACAGTAGCAAATAGTGCTACTTATTCGTTACTGGTTGCGATGTCTTAGAATGTCTTGTAGAAAATTTTTTACCTATTCCCGTAAAAGAAAAGTCGGGTTCTCCTAACCGATGCGATAATAAGTGACATATTAATCAGAACGTCCGGTGGTTTTTTATGATTTTATAAAGTTTCATAAGTTGAAATGTTATCGTTATGTAGATTGTTGAATTTGTCTTCAAATGAACTACAACATTATGAGTAAAAGAAGTGTAGTATTATATTTAAAACATATAAATTAATCAAATTGATCCATCTCTTTATCAATAAAAATAATCATGTGGAATTATATCGTCCTTCATATTAAACAATTTTCGTACGAAACATTTTTACAATTTCAGACGTTTCTGAGATATTTTAGTGAATACGGGTAAAATAGACATTCTCTATGGCTTACATATTAGGTATAAGTTGTATTTTGTTGCCTTAATTATGTAGATATTCTTTAGTATGCTAATAACAAATCTAAACTTAGGTATCTAGCTTTAATTCTCTAATCCAAATTTCTTTGGTTTTATCTAAAAAATTAGATGAAGTTTCTTCAGTTATTGTTCTAATCCTTTCTGAGTAAGTATTTGTTGATTTTATACAAAATTCATTCCAAAAATTATTAATGTCTTGGAAAATGCTTTTCTTTTATTCTCAAAATCGTTCTTCAGTAGTTTATCGCTGTTGTTTTTTTGTTTTGTTTTTCAATTTCTAAGTTCAAAAAGATGAAATAAGTTATTGCTAATTAAGCTTGCTTGGTCAAATAATTAATTTTTTTTAATTATTTTCTATTTTTTGGATAACATACTTATCTTGATATACATTTTATCTTTTCAGTTTTATCTATATTATGTTATAATTTTCTTTTATTTCTGTCATATATATTTATTGTCTTCAGCTTTGATCCATTCCCCCTTGAATAAATTTCTTTACATTATCTTTTAAATTCCCCTAGATTTTTAATTTGTTTATGATTATATTGTTTTCCCTTTTTTTTTCTTACTCTCCAAGTTTTTTCAGTGGATTTTATTATTTGTTAATTACTTCTTTCTCTCTCTCTCTCTTTCTCCTATCTTATTTCATCTACTATATTTTGCTCTATAGTTGTAAGATCACTTATTACTTTCTTTAATTTTTGTAGTTCTTCTTTTAAAAAATTATTTATTTTAATTATTTTATATATTTTATATATTTAATCAATTATTTTATTCTCTTTTGCATTTAAAATACCAAATATAATTTATTATTCAGTTCAATATGATTTTGACAGAACTTTATTCATTCTTTAAAAATGTTTATTGTATACCAATAAAACTTCAGAATTCTTCCATTTATTATGACATTATATATGTGAAACTACAGAAGAATGTTTTAATGTATATAAACCATAAAGATTAAATGCAATAAATGGTAATAACAATTTACACATGCATACATCATCCACTTTATGGATTAAAAAGTGGCAAAACATCTTTTCTTATTTATTTATAATGTATAACTAGTACTAAAATGTCATAGATACTTGAAAATATACGTTGGTTTTTAGCAAGGATTACCTAAAGGAACTCCTTCAGGACGAGGTCGTGGTAGACCTAAAAAGAAAGAAGAAAAGCCAGAAAGTACTGGGGAAGAAGAAGATGAACAAGAGGAAGAAGAGGAGGAGGAGGAGGAAAATTGAATGTAAAAAAATAAATTCAATGTATCAGAATTATTCTCTGAAAGTTTTTAAAAAATTCATAACAAATTAAAAACTTAAGTTTGCTTTTTATATTATAATCTGCAATTTAAATTAGTAAAGTAATGATACATTACTTTGCGGTCCGCGAACGGTTCGAAGCGCCGCTCTCATTTTTTTAATATATGGAAAAAGGTACTCGTACTTTTCCGCATATTTTTTGATATTTTTATTGTAAAGTTCCTGCTTTTCTTTTTTTAATAAGCATTTTAATAGTTTTCATTTCTTTTTTGTATGATAACTTTATGTTGTCGGCAGGCAATAACATCAAAAACAGAATAATGACGTGATGCCGTTGATGGGTCGCAAAGTGATGTTATTTTTTAAAGCTTAAACGACCGCCCGTCTAGTAACAAAACGGAAAGCCGATATTTAGTCATTCATGATGTACGTCAAAATTTTAATAATGTGTAATTTGGAAGTATTTATAGTTTTTTTGTTTTTCTTCATAATTGTATCTCATTACACGTACCAAGAACGAATTGTTTAAGTGGCAGTACTTGAAGAAAACATCTGATAAATACTTGAAGGATAAGGAAATGTAGAAAATAGATTTATAAAGAATAATTTTTTTGTTTCTTATTAGCAAAATTTATGTATACAATGTTACTTTCTTTTAGCGTGCGAGTGTTACAGATATTTCTTTTATGTATTTAATCGCTTGATTCTTTAGAAAAATTAATGCTATATAGAATTGTTTGACTATATGAAATTACATGAAAACTGTATTTGCAAAAAGTGGATATATATAAATTGAGTTCAGAATATGTTAAGAACTTTTTTACAGTATTTGTATAAAATTTAAAAAATCGAACAGATGTAATTCTTAAATATTATAACTTATATTCTCATTGTTATTATTATACTTCTCCAGGTGTAAATTGTGCAAAAAATGCTCAAGAAAAGCTTTTTATTCTTTGTAAGTTTATTTTCTTTTTTTCCAAGTATTGTATAAGAATATCACTGTAAACAATTATTAGTAGTATAATAAAATGAAATATGAGAAAACAAATTACAAAGTAGATACTACATTTATAGCATAGATTCATAGATTAAATGACCCAGCATTAATCTTCTGTATTACCACTAGACGGTTAGGCATTCAAAGGTTAATTAAGTTTGAATAAGTGAAAATTAACGTCGTTTTTAAGGCCAGCATATGTGTGAATGTCAAATTTGTAATGAACTAAATAAACATAAAATGACTCTCTTATCGATTGTTATATTATTTACATAAATGTTAATGGTACATTATATTTTAACTAAAATTTTTTTACTCGTATTGTACTACACTACAATGCCAGAAACATATCTTAATATATTATTCATTGAAATTTCTAAATTTATAAGTTCAGTACTTAATTTGATATTATTTAATTTCTATTTTTTAATTACTAAACAGATGATTACAAAAAATTATCACTAATAATTATATAATATCTGTATATAGCAACTATTTGAGAGGAAAGTAGTTTGATAACACTTATTATTATTCTATTGAATATTGGACATCTATGTTTAGCTCTTTATAACTAAAATTGTTTAGTATTTAATGTAAGCGGAATAAATTTTAATATTTAATTTCATAAATGTATCTTTGCATGAAAGGATACGAAAAAAATATACATAATTGAAATTTAAGATCATGGTAAAAGCTGTAATAAACAATATCCAATGAATATTACTGATAAAAGAAGTCTTAGTCATTTTCGAGTTTTTACTTTTCTATCACGAAATGGTTACATTAAGCGTAAACTCATTTTATATATATTGTCATATGGAAACTAATAAAGTACATCAATTCTATCATGTTATATAGCTTTGTGATAAGTGAAATTCTAGTAGATATATTTTTGAGTATTTTTTCATATATAAAACTTATGAATTTAGATTTTATGCTGTGAGTTGAAAGATATACATATCCAATTTATCTCAAAATAGCTAAATACTTTGAATAGTTGGATATAAGAGAATGTTTCAAATGAAAGTTGTAGAATATTGGGGGTTACACGTAATGCTTATATTTACTTGATTTTGATACGACCCTAGTACCTAGTACTGTAGTGTATAAAATTCGGTTAAGCAATTTCCTTCAGTGTACACTAGTTAATACCTATGTCAGCGGTACACTGACTGTGGTGTTTCATATTTCAAAACTGGCTTGAATATATAATAAAAAAACAAAGGATTTCATTTATAAATTTAAATATGATCTTCACCTCCTTGACATCTAATTTTCGTTTAAAATATTTTGTTATATCACTAGCACTCTAAAATATTTAGCTATTTTGAGATGAGCTGATATACAAACTGATATACAACACTATATACAAACTATTTGAACATTAAGTAACTATATAAATCTAATAAATACTGTAGTTTTTAATTGATGGTAGTTGTAGATAATACAAAGTTTTTAAAAGACTATTATGAATGCTTTGTCAATGATTTCCAAAGAGTTCAGCATTTTCTTCTGTATCCATAGATTGATATCCTTGCTAAAAAATAAAATACTTTACATTAACAATATATTTATTAATTTGGAGAGAGGAAATATACATACACGTCTCTGATGATTATTGTAACATTCTTCCAATAGTTCAGTTTCCCAGTCATCTTCCTCTTCTTCACCAGGATCAAAGTTATACATTGGCATGAGTCTATGTCTTAAACGTTCCAATTTTCTCTTCCTTGAGATAATTATTACCTTTAAAAGTATAATATACTGTTAAAGAAAATTGCATTACATTAAAAATTATCAAATTATCTAATGTTTAACAGGAAAAGAATTTACTTTTAATAGAAGTTGCAAACTAATAAAATGTTTAATATAATATTACAATATTAACTGACCAACAAAACTAAGCTATACTATAAAAAGGTAATAATACCTAATATAGAACATTTATCCAAGTATTATAATTTGTTGAATATTTAAAAATCTTTTTTTATTTCTGTAAATGAAAGTTAAAAGAAGATTATGATTTAAGTACAAAAGTGATATCGCTACCCATACCACAGCTGATAATACAATAACAAAGACCACTACACCAAGTGGTACAAAAATGTATTCTATTCCTTCTGGTGGGCCAAATTCATCAAAAATTTCTGTTGTTGAAGATACATATACATTGGTACTTGAAGTATCAAAAGAAACTAATGTACTATTAGGCAATGATGTTATAGCCTTTGAAACATTCCATAATTGTTGTGTACTTCCATTTTCTTCTGTAGAGTATAGATATGCTTCAGATGTTTCATTAGATATATTATTTGCCATAATGGTAGTATAATTTTTAATGCTATCAAGCAATATTCCAGGATTTTTAACACTTGTATTTATCTTAATCATTATTAGTTATAATTGTTTATCTTTTACAAGAAAAAATTTTGAACATGTTAGAAGGAACTCATTAATATCTAATTATTTCCGTTATAAAAATCAAAATTTTTAAAAGCATTTAATTCGGTTTTCTTTCCATTGATTTACTTGATTGTATAAAAAATAATGAACATAATATGCAAGAAGTATTACACTTAATGCGTCATTATAAATGCATTGATAAAATTTTTATTTTAATGCATTATTATGTTAGACACTATGTGCATTAAATGGACATAGTAGATAATGTATCATACCACTTTATCACATATTCTTAAGTGTAAAATATAAACTGAATGATATAGAAACCACATGTATTGACTTCAGTTCATAAATGAGTGGACAACTATGCATGTTGTACAATTTTCGAATTATACTATCAATAAAGAAATGTAATAATTTTGCTCCACCGCAAATGTCATGATTTAATTGGTCTGCTTCTTTTTGAAACGATCTCTTTTTTGATGTTATTTTTTTTAGTTAAGGATTTTCGAAAACATTTGATGAAAAATATATACAATATCTTTTAAAAGACAATTACATGCTTCCATGTTTTTTATGGTTAAAATTATCGAAATAAATATTTCGCCATTAACTCATTGATTCTACAAGTATACCATAGTTGTATTCAATATTTGATATTCATTCTTTGCACCAAGAAAAATTCAATCGTATCCTTTTTTCTGATTTTAACATTTCATCAATTTGTAATGCATCTATCTTGCATAAACACACTACATCTAAAAAGCATATAACCACATATGACAAACTATTGAACTGTTCCGAACCAAAATGGACTCTATTTATCAATGTCTTATCGAAATACTTTTTTCTTCATATCGATCTTAATATCTTTCAAAGAAACTACGATGTATTAAAGGATAAAATAAATTACAATTATTTAGTTATATTGGATTTTAATATATAGAAATACATAAATTTCATATTATTTAGTAGAATTATCTATATTGTAATTATTTAATTCATGTATATATATATGAATACATATATATATAAATAATCAACAAATAAAATTTCTATTTCTTCAATCCATGTATCATTTACATTTATTTTTATTATAAAATTCTCAATATTTTTACAAATTTATTTTATATGATTCTATACAGAACATAAAAAATCATCAGAATTATTTTTAAACAATTCATAAATAAATAATTTTTCTTGAATACAAATAAAAAACTTAAAAATTTGAGTTTTGAACTATTTAACAAAAAAAAAACGTACTCTAATATTGAAACTAAACTATACATATTATTAAAACAAATTCAACTACTAGCATGTTTTTAATGATAAAATTTTCTCTATAATCAATAGAACGACTTTCTTTCTTTTTATTTAATTCGATTAATTTTTAATGTCATTTTCACCTCTAAATGTTTCGATTGTCATTTGTTACAATAGATAAAGATATTTATAATACATTCAAGAAGTCCACAAATGATACTACAATATTTGTTTAGAAAAATATATTTTTGGGAAATTACATAAAGTAGGATGTATTTTTACATATCAAATTCATAATTTCCTTCTTTATTAATTTACCAATATTACGAATTATTTATGTAAAAAGTTCAACAATATATCTTTATATAAGTATTAGTTCCTACAATAACAAAAGTATTCAATATTTTCTAAACTTAAAAAAAAAACAACAAAATTTCAATGAAGTATATCTCATAACAAACAAATATGAATTTATATTAAAAAAAGTTATGAATATTTAACTAGAAACAATGTTAAAAATTAGTTTACTAATACTGAAAAGTAGAAATCTTGCTATCAATGTAAGGAAGAAAAAGTTAAAACGTCGGATCATGATACATAATAAACTTTAAAGATATATACAGTGTTTTACTTTCGGTTGCAAGTGTGATCCAAACAAAAGACTTGAATTTGTATAGTTCACACACAATCGTTACAATAAACAGCTTTCATTGCTTTAACAGTGTTCAAAATATATTACAATTTTTATAGTGCTTATGCTATCAAATCATTTTTATTTGCAATTAGTTCCTAAATCTTAATTATATTAAGTTTTGTTCGTTGTCATGTATCTGTACTCCGTTTCATATTCTACAAATTTCTTTTTCTTCATTAACTTGTTTTCAACAAGTACAAGAACTGCACGAAACAAAAAATTAGTCATAAATCGATAAAATGATATTTTTAACGTTACATCAATTTTATGTATGATAAAGTTACTTCATATATAAATTTCACTATTCAAATAATTTATTTGAACAAAAAAAGAAACAAGTATAAATAGTTACATTATTTATTATTTTGTACTGCAGAAATTTTTGATAAATATAAAAAAACGTTTCAAACTTAGTATACAATATAAAATCAATTATATTGATAAATTCACATTTTTGAAATTGTAAAAAGTTTTATTCAATTAAATATTGTGAATTTATTATTAGTAATCTTCATTATCATATACTGTACTTTATTATGAACTTTTATTAAACCTCTGTAAATATTTTTTTAAACTGATTTTTAATTACCGTGAACTAGAAGGAAAATTTTGTGCTGTTCATTTTTATGATATTGTTTCCAGCAGTTCTTTTGTAGTACAGATTTACTGACACAAAGATTTAGGAATCTTTTTAAGTCTTAGTAAAGGTACGTAAGGTGAAATCCAACAACATATCATATGCCCATTGCATAATTAAAAAGCTATCACCTGCGACGGATTTGTACAAGCCCCTATTGTCATTCTATACATAGCCATCTCTGTTATTCCATGGTAATGAACAAAAGCAGCTGCGATTACTAATACATGGAAGATTTGGTGACTCTGAAACTGAATAACATAATAACTTAACAATATATCATAATTTACAGTGAATTTATGTTTAAAAAAAAAAGTAAAGAAACATTACCCAAATATCAAACTTTCCAGGAAAAAATCGTTCAGGTACTCTTAATGCATAAAACATTGCACCTAAGATATATAAACATCCCATTAATATTAACCAACCAAGAGATGCTTGACTAATTGCTTTGAACCAACCCTCTGCAATGGCGTAATGAACTGCTGGTATTACCTAAAAATTTGTAATATTCAGATATAACATATTATCTAGTACAGTTTATCATTTCTTTTTAGATGTTTAACAAGATTTTTTTTACATGCATTAAGTATCAAATAACCTACCCCACTAAGTCCAAATCCCATAAAAACACCTGCTCTTAATGGTCTATAGCTTGGCTCACCAAATCGTTCCCACAGTGATACAACAATACTTGTTACACCAAGTATTACAACCACTGATAAATAAATAAGTTTAGGTTGATAATCACAGTAAAAACCATAATAAAGCCATGGTACAAAACTACCCATAATTAACATAGCTATTCCACAATAATCTAATTTTGAAAACAACTTTCCAACACATTCACTGTGGCAGTGTACTGTGTGAAAGGCAAATGACATTCCTAGGCATATAATAGCACCAGCAAAGAAGGTACCAAATACTAATTTTTCTTCCAACTGTACTTCTATAGGAGGTTGAGTTATGAAAAATATAGCTATACCAATAAATGCCACGCATCCTATGGAAAAGACAAAATGCATCAATAAAATTAAACTAGAATTTTTTTTCAAAACTGTAAAATCTTACCAAGCAAATGAGTCCAAATATTTCCAGTTTCTGTATGAATTCGAAATATACTTTTGAAACAGGCATAAAAGGATGGTAAAGGTGGTCTGTGGCCAGCATGTAAAAAATCATTATCCTGTAACCACTTTGGAAGGTTTCTAAAATGACACTGTTTCCATGATGCTTCCCATACCTTTAAAAGTAATTGATTAATAAATGTTATATATAAAAGATAACTATTTAATTTTTAATATAAAAATACATTTGTATTTTTTAGTTACCTTACGAACAAATTCTTCTGCTTGTTCTGCAGCATTATGTGCCAATGCACCTAAATCAATCTCATCACTCAACACACCAGCTTTTAGTACTTCTGTCATCTGTAACACCATATATTAAAATATGTAATGTGAAAGGGATGGTATGAAAAACTTGTACAATACAAATGTTGCTAAGAGTTAAAATTGTAATCATATAGAAATAAATATCATATACATACTTCACAATCTAAAAGATGATCATCTTCAGGAGTTGATGGCAAAGGACAACCAACTCCATCTTCTTCTTCTGCTAGACAACTTGCATCATCGTCTTCCAATAACTCTTTAACTTCATGTAAACCTGGTACTTCACTATTTAGCAACACACGTTCACTCCATGGAATTCTATGTCGAACCTCAGATTTGGATAATGCATTTTCATCATTTTGTTGATCTTCCATGATGACATCCTCATAATGTGACATTTTGTGAAATTTTAGTTACTAATTCCTAAAAACAAACATTAATAATTAAAAGAATAAATAATAAATATCAGTGTTAATGTAAATATGTAATTAAAATAAACTAATAAGAATGTATGCAGTGTTAAATATGGAAGTTTAATGAAAACAATTATTTTAAAATTATTTTAATGTATTTTAAGAATTTATGTAAAATAAAACAAGAAAAAAGAACTATGATATGATACTAAGTCTAAATTTATAGGATGTACAAGAATAAAAATCAACTAACTTAGTAAATGTTATACAATTAATTAACTATAATATGATTTTAGAGGAATAATGAGTTTGAAAAGGTCATGACTTCTTATATAATGGATTGTGATAAATGTACACATACGTTTACTATTGTAAAAAAAAAGAAAAAAATCGACTATAATTCAATCAACATGCAAAACTAAAAACCGTTTTACCGATTGAAATTAGAAATATCAAATATTTCATTAATACTATAACAACCTCACATATGATTATTATAAAATAAACACTTATATTTAATATACTTTAAAACTATGGTTTTGTGATGATAGAAACATCGAAACAGAAGAATAAGTACAAAGTTCAATTAACCGATCGAATAGAAGACATTTAATACATACTCGTTGTGTGACAATTCATCAAACCATTACATCTGCGCGATAGATATTCGAGGTTTCAAATGATAAATAAAGAGAAATAATTTAAAATATGTTTCTAACAGATGTAAATGATTTTATGCAAGTATTAACTTCAGTCGTTCATTGCTACGGTTATAATCGAAAATACTCGAATACTACATACCACGTGTCAACATTTATATATACTATAGTAATCGGCGGTAATGTCTCCACTTTATGATATGAACGTACTACATGAATACTCATTTAAGTTTTACAAATGCATGATACATATACATGGAAAAAATGATAACATGAACTTAAATTATTTTTATTTCTAATTATGATCTATACGTATAATACAAATAAAGTGATATATATAGATACATACCACAAAAATATAATTTTAAAGATATTGATTAAGTTTAAATTGTACAAATTGAAAATATATTATAAAAGTATGAAATAAACTTATTTATGATTACAAAGATTGCAAAATACAAACATACTACATGTTCACGAAAAAAAAATATATTAGATTCTGAAGTTGCTATCATAATGTAATATGCAACATAACCTAAAAGAAAATAAACTGATAATAATAAAATGCATTCTTTTTAGTAACTGTTGTATATTTAGTAAAAATTTATCAATATAAATTGTCCAAATTAAAACAGTATAAATATCTTATTTTTTATATTATGATAATTTGTACTTATTGAAAAATATACAAAAATTAATGAATTGATATTATTATAATGATTCATTAAAGAACTATAAAGATAATTAATAAATTTATTACATTTAATACTTTATGACATTTATTATGTAGTAATTCTTACAGTATATTAATCACAGAAAATGTTAATTGTTTTAAATAAATATAAATAAAAGTATTAAATATTAAAATGCTGGTAGAAACTGGAATATTATCAAAATTTATATATATTGCAATTGTGGTTGCAATTTATTGGTAAGTTGAAGTTAATTATTTTGTATAAAAAATACATTATTAGTTTTTTAAAATAAAATATTAGTCTTTATTGCTAAATTTTTTCTACATACAATGAAATGGTTTTGTAGGATAATTTCTATATTGACAGTATTTATAAATAAAGCTCTTTTATCCAGTAATGCTATAAATTTGGATGCACCTTTGTTTATAACATGGTGCCAATGTGTAATCTCTTTAATTATTTGTATAATTCTAAGTAATTTATCAAAATGGTTTCCAAAATATGTTAAATTCTCTGATGGCAATCCATATACCAAAGAGACTCTCAGGAAGGTAAATTATAATATATTATATAACAATAATAGTAATTAAGTTATATTTTTTTACTTTTTATTTATTCATATATTTATAGGTATTATCATTATCCCTTCTATTTACTGGAATGATTGCAACTAACAATTTGTGTTTAAAATATGTGGACGTTGCATTCTATTATATAGGTCGGTCATTAACAACTGTGTTCAATGTTATTTTCACATACCTTATACTTGGTAAGAATCTTCATAGAAAATTTAAGAATAATATGAATATAATGACTAATTATAACCCCACAGGTCAAAAAACTTCTGCAAACTGTATCGCATGTTGTGCATTTATTGTGATTGGATTCTGGCTTGGTGTAGATCAAGAACACATTGCTGGTTCTTTATCTGTTCTAGGAACAATTTTTGGTGTTCTAGGATCATTAACTCTGTCCTTATATTCTATTCATATGAAACAAGTTCTTCCTACATTAAATCAAGATATTTGGTTACTTTCTTATTATAACAATGCATATAGTGTTATTATATTTCTTCCACTAATGGTGGCTAATGGAGAACATATTAAAGTGTATAATTATGATAAAATTGGATCTTTGTATTTTTGGTTAGCTATGATTGCTGGTGGTATTTGTGGATTTGCTATTGGCTATGCTACAGCACTTCAAATAAAAGTAACATCTCCTTTAACACATAATATTAGTGGAACTGCTAAAGCTTGTACTCAAACAATTTTAGCAACTTATTGGTTTGAGGAAAAGAAATCATTTATGTGGTGGATAAGTAATTTTGTTGTGCTTAGCGCTAGTGCAATGTATGCTAGATTAAGACAACTTGATTTAAGTAAAGAATACAAAGAAGAAAAACAACAGCTTAAAGTATGATCAGATATAAGTAAAATAAATGAAAAATAAATATACCATATACTTAATGTAAACATTTTATACTTAAAGTGAAATATATATTTTAAAGTAGTAATAAAGATATAAATAGTATATATGGTATAAGTCAAACTTTATTATATAAATTTTATATAAAAATAGTTAAAAACAAGAATTAATTATTTTTTATAAAATAGTGATAAAATGTAATCAATTGATTATTGGTTTCATTTTATACATTTCCTTAATAATAATTAGTTTTAAAGATTTGTTAAAAATCTTTATCGTTATTTGAATAAATATATAAATTGTATAAATGTATTTAATATAAAAAATACAAATAAATTATTAAAATCTTGATGCAAGACCACCACCTCGACTATCTGAATGACTTGACATAAGATCTTTCCTTTTTATAATAGCATTCACACTTTTTGATATTAAATCAGTATCTACATGTAATGAAGACACCATTAAATTTAACTGATTTCGTATTAGCATATTTACAGAGTGTTTTTGATCATTCTCTATAAAAAGTTCATTTGACAAGAAATAATACCTAAACAAAAAAAAATCATTTATTTAAGAATATTTACATAATTGTTAAAACATAAGACAATTTTTCTTACCTTGGATATTCAATAGCTTCAGAAATATTCAACTGACGTACTATAATACTATACAATAATTGACCGATAACTAATACATCATCTGTTCCAAACACTCCTCGTAATCCACACAATGCATTTTCTTTGTGAAAAATTATTGGAACAAGCATGGACAAAGTATTATTAGTAGTAATTTTATCTAATAGAAAACCAGCACTTGACATGTATCCAAGACCAAATGGCGCACTAAGTCCACTATAATAATTGTAGATATTTATATTATTATATTCAGTACAATATACTATTGGGAGCTGGAATAATGTCCCGCGAGACGATACAGGTGCAAGAAGGTTCCTTCGCTACTACGCCTGATCCCCATTAGTAACGTTTTTCAAGATCTCACGTTTAGATTAACATTTGCAAACACCCATAGTAGTAGGACACCCGTATTAGCGTTACGTTCTATGATCTACCATCATACAAATCCGCAAATACGGAAATCCTGACAAAGTCTGATTATTTACATTTATATTTCATAAAATTAAACGTACTTTTAATGCATATATAAAATATAGTGACTCTTCTTAACCCTCCGCGGTCGAGATATTTTTAAACAATAATTCTCGCTGAGTAGAATATAGAATTTACACTTTTTTCGTCGTCTCCAATACCGAATTCGAATTTAGCTTCATTACTGCTAATATCGTCACCATCAATAAAATCTTTTTCCTTACTTTCCGAAATATTTTATCTTTAGAATACAAAGTAAAATTTATAAAAGGATTAATTTTTGTTCCAAATGTAACATGTAAAGTTTATTTTGTAATCGGAGCAAGTAACTATGCTATTTTCACACTGTATGTATTAATCTAAAATTGTATATTAGTTAATGAGGAAAGATAAAAAAGTTACAGTATATAAAATTTATGATGCAATAAAATAATATAAATATTATTTATGTATATAACAAATTACTAAATATGCTATATAGTATTATATAATCATGTTCTTTTTTAATTTAATATGAAAAATAAAGAAATTGTTACGTTGTATTTATTCTAGATCCATATCTACGCCGATGCTTTTTTTGTCTCCTCGCTTGCAACACACTATTTCACTTATTTTCCGCACACCTCATTCTCTTTCTTTGTTATGCAATTCCAAAGCTCCTTGTACTCAAACCAATCAAACCCGCATTCCTTTCACGGGACATTTTTCCAGCTCCGTATAGTACTAAAATATTATAATACTAACGTTATAATACAAACATAAGTATCTTCCCAATCCATTACCATAACTCCAGTGTACCTTTCTTCTTCAACTAAAATTATTATAACGTGAAATCAGTATCATTATAAAATATATATTTCTAAATAAAACAGTGGGACATAACAAACCATATTGTTTTAGTTGTAATGGAATTAAAATTGAATTTATTAAAGCTTTAGCCACATGAATTTGGGTTCCTATTGTAGATACATTTTCAGCAGATATTTTAAGATTTTCTAGTGCTATGATCACTGATTTTAACAGTGACATATGTGGAGGATAATATACTATATACTTATAAAAACTTGATTTTTTTGCTACATATGTAACTGGTTTATAATTTGCTAATTGTGGAAGTAGCTTTGAAAGTTTAACTTTATCATGTAAAAGCTTTTGTGAAAAAATTCCATTATATAACACTAAAACCAAAATGTATTAAATAAATTGTTATGTATATCATAATCAACTAATTTAATCATAATTTATAAGTTACAAATATACCATTGGATCCTTGTAGTGCCACAGCATTCAATATATTACCAAGATCATGTAACTTTAATATGTCTCCTGCACTAAGGTGTCCATATAAAATTTCATAATCAATATTTTTTGATATTTCACTTGCCAACTCTTTTGACACAACAAATCCTCCTTTAGCTAAAGACACAGAAGGTTTAACAATTTCACTCCATGGTAGTTTACCTTTTAGAGTATGGGCATATTCTAATCCTCGTAATAGTGCTGGTATACGTATTTCATTTTGTTCAAAATTACCTAATATATAATTTATGAAAATCATTCAAAATATTTAAAAATTGTTATTATTTAGATTTATACCTTCAATTGTATTATTGGCAAAATCAATAATGATTGGATCTGTCTGTTCTTTATGGTTATATATCATAATATAACCTCCTCTAAAATAATAATTATAAATTGTAATAAATGTTATCAAAATTATATATATATGACTTACCCACCCAAACCAGTTTTATGTGGAGCTACAACTGTCATGCAAATAGTAGCTGCTATAGCAGCATCAATTGCATTGCCACCTTTTCTTAACACTTTTGTCCCAATTTGTGAACAATTTGTATAATCTGCTGCAACTGCACCATGGATATTAGCTTTATTCTAATGTAAAATAATATCGTAAATAATTTTCGCAATTTATAATCTTTCGCAATAAATAACTTTTTTTCTTATATTAATTTATGTACCTGTGGAGTTCCATCAGCATAAAATATTTGTAAAATTAATGTTGTTGTGATAGAAACAGTTAAAATGATGAAACAGCTTATAATAAATTTTAAACCATCCCCGCAATACATACTCAACGTGTATTTGTAACTTCTACATTTTGTTAAAGGGCATTCTTCGGTAGTACCTTCCGAAATTAAAAATTAATGTGATAATGTCTAATAATTTATTTATAGTTCCTTACGTACACAAAGATTTAAAAAGTATTTAATTAAATTTCTCCGAGAAATAATAAATATATGTAGGTTAAAAAAATAGAGTAACTAAGAATAATAAATACTTAAGAAATATTCCGATCAGTATTGAAATGTATGCACATAAAAAATAATATCCTAAATAATGATTATTTATTTTTTTTTATACATTTAGTAAAGCATAATACGTAATCTATGAGTATTAATAAATTATAAATAAATATTAATAAGGTTATATTTAACCAAATTTTTAAATGTTTTCAACAACAAAAAGTAAATTAAAATATTACTTACGAGAATTATTATAACGCATTTTGAATGTATGAATTAATCTGAATAAAACGAATCAAGTCTTAGCAAAATAAGTTTATTGGTGTAGAAATTATATGTGTTACGTTTCTCTAACTGTAAATTTAACCTAATCCTTGTTATAAGATTAATAAAACATTTTCCAAATACATAAAATCCATAAACAAGTATACTTAAAAAATTTGTTTAATAATATATAATACATTAATACAACATAATAACTTATGATATATGTACGTATGTTATTTATGATTACGTATGCTTTTTAACAAATGTTCGTAAATAAAAAAAAAAGCAAATTAAAATAATAAAGTATTATATAAAAGATAAAAATACATTTGTATTAAAAAACATATCTTGAAATAAAATAAGAAATAAGTCATGTCAATTGATATAGTAGAAATATTAAAAGAATCAAAGATGACAAAAGTATGTGCACCAATGGTCAGATATAGCAAGTAAATAATAGTAAAAATTATTCTGAAAATGATTCTAAACTTTATTAAGTATATAATAATAAATTAAATTATCTTTTGACAGATTACAGTTTAGAACACTAGTAAGACGATATAATTGTGATATATGTTTTACACCTATGATCTTAGCTGACTCATTTGTACAATCTGAAAAAGCCAGGGAAAATGAATTTTCAACAAACAGTGGAGATAAACCATTAATTGTTCAATTTGCTTCTAAAAATGTATGTGATTTTCTTAATGCAACAGAGATAATTGCTCCGTAAGTTTTAAATTAAATTATTAAGTTCATGGTTTTGTAATTACTTCAACTTTTGATGTTTAATGAACTCTTTTTTTTAATAGGTATTGTAATGGAGTTGATCTAAATTGCGGTTGTCCTCAGCGTTGGGCACTAAAAGAAGGTTATGGAGCTGATTTGCTTCGAAAACCAGATCTTGTAAAAGATCTAATATATCAAGTGAGAAATCGTATTCCAAATCCTTTTACTGTATCTGTGAAAATACGGTTGTTAAAAGATATTTATAAAACTATTGAGTTTTGTAGGATTCTTGAGAAAGCAGGAGCTTCATTTCTTACTATTCATGCTAGAACTCCAGAAATGAGATGTGAACCAATTAATGTAGATAACTTAAAGTTAATAAGAGATAGTGTAAAATTACCCCTTATTGCTAATGGAGATATCAAAAATTTAGAAGGTGCAGAAAACCTATATAAAGAAAGTAATTGTAATGCAGTGATGTCTGCAAGAAGTATCTTAACAAATCCAACTCTCTTTTCTGGACATTCAGTTACACCTCTTAATTGTGTTCAAGATTGGCTTGATATTACATCAACTATACCAACACAGTTTATATATTTTCATCATCACCTTGTATTTATGTTAGAAAAACTTCTTCCAAAAAAGAATAGAATATTTTTTAATAGTTTACAAAATAAAACAGCTGTATTGAAATTTTTAGAAGATACTTTTGGTATAAAACCTAACATTAATCCTGAATTATATGAACTTACTAAATGCACTTTTAACATTCCAATTACAAAATATAATAAATATATTAAAAAAGATGAAGATGATCTGAGTACAAATTTGTTAGGCGACATATTTGCAATGCCATAATTTCATTTTTTTATCCTTAGGCTTAAAGAATGATAAATATTTTCACAATCAGACTGCTAAAATTTCCATGAATGTTTCATACATATGTATCTTTTATATAAAAATAAATTAATGATGTAAATATAAAATAAAATCTTTAATGTTATTAAAATGTTGACATTAAAAAAGTTTAAACATATATTTGTTAGCAATTTAACTTTAAACATACTTTAATGGAAACATTTATATAAAAATTGAAATTCAAATATATACATTCAACAAAGCAATACCAGTTTTCAATGATGAACACTAGGTGCGCTTGGATCTAAACATTATGGAAGGTATTATTATTATAACCGCGAAACTTCTAAAGTTTGTTAACGCTTATTATTAATTAAAAAAAAGTAGAAATGTATTCGATAAATACAAATAATAATACTTAATATTTTATTGTTACAAAATGAAATATTTTAATTTGAAATTATATAGTTGCTGGAGACTGATTTAAAATGGTAATTATTTTAATAATTTTATGAAATCTTTTTAAAATTTATATTATCAAAATTGAAGTAGTTTTTATTGAAAAATGACAAATAAAACGATTATAAACATGCAATAATCATTTTGATAGCATAATTTTATCTTTTTTGTTTTAATTTTTAGTAATTTTAAAATATCTTTTTTCCTTATTACCATTACTATTATTGTTATTATAAGGTTGAATTATATTACATAAAAACTTTAAATTTTATATTTATCACTTTATATAAGATTCGATCTTCGGCTCCCAGTCAGAGAGGTAAACGTCCACTGCTTTCTGATATATCCAATAATGTAACATTAACTCCGATTATATTACCAGTCCATCACACAAAAAAAGTTTGCCGTAATGTCAGAAATGTACAAATACCAGAGTATAAAGCAATTACTCTTTCAGCAAATGATGTACAAACTACACAAGAAGTTATTTCTGAACATGTGAGTATTCTTAAATAATAATTATGTAATATATAATTGTTGTGAAATTTATGATATAATATTTGATAAACTGATATTGAGTTTATAGGAAGAAAGAGTAAAAAAACTACTTAGTAAACCATTTAAAATACCAATACCTGGTTATCAATTATCAGGCCGTACTTTAGGAATACGTTTGTCAGGTCCTCGCAAACCTTTACATGATCCTGATGAAGCTAATGCACTTATAGTTTATTCACCTCCTGAATTATCTGAACATGAAAAACTAAAAACAGATCCGTAAGTATAAATTTGTTTAAAATTTTCATAAATTCTCTATAATGATTTATTGTATTTTAGATCTAAGCTGCTTGTGCATGTAGTAGTAGATCCCGTATTATGTAATATTTTAAGACCTCATCAGCGAGAAGGAGTAAAATTCATGTATGAATGTGTAACAGGAAAATGTATAGAAGGTAGTTATGGATGTATTATGGCAGATGAAATGGGTCTTGGAAAAACTTTACAATGTATAACTTTACTGTGGACTCTTTTAAAGCAAGGTAATAGAATTGTTTTGTGCATAGTTTGCAATGTTAAATTAATGGTAAATTATATTCTAAAGGACCTGAAGCTAAACCACTTATAGATAAAGCTATCATTGTTGCTCCAAGTTCATTGGTTAAAAATTGGTATAATGAAATCTTCAAGTGGTTAAAAAATAGAGTTCAACCATTAGCTATTGATGGTGGAAATAAAGCAGATATTGACATAAAACTCACTGGGTTTATGAAAACTTATGGCCGCAGATGTATAAATCCTATTCTAATAATTAGTTATGAAACTTTTCGTTTGCACGCACATGTTCTTCATCAAGATGAAGTAGGTCTCGTATTATGCGATGAAGGACATCGTTTAAAAAATTCTGAAAATCAAACATACCAAGCACTTATGAATTTAAAAACTAAAAGGAGAGTATTGCTTAGTGGAACACCTATCCAAAATGATCTCTTAGAATATTTCTCTCTTGTGCATTTTGTAAATCAAGGATTATTAGGAACTGCACAGGTATCAATCAATGAATATTATTAGGAAATTAGAAAAAATATTTTTAATATTTTATTACATTTTAACACGGTTAATGTTATGTTAAAATTTTATTCTTTAGGAATTTCGAAAAAAATTTGAGATACCAATTTTACGTGGTCAAGATGCTTCTGCAACAGATACTGAACGTAAACTGGCTCAAGAACGTTTAACAGAATTAGTAACCATTGTGAATAAATGTCTTATCAGACGTACTAGTGCCCTACTTTCGAAATATTTACCTTTAAAATATGAATTAGTGGTCTGTATAAAAATGGGAAAATTGCAAACTAATCTTTATAAAAATTTTATACAAAGTGATAGTATTAAAAAATCAATGGAAGGTTTGTTATTGAAAATTTATTACTCTTTGTGATTACTAAATATGGTTATTATGTGTTCATTTTTTATTATAGAAAATTCTGAATGTTCTAAGAAAGGGAAAAGTCTTTCTGCACTTTCAGCTATTACGCTTCTGAAAAAACTATGCAATCACCCTGATTTAGTGTATGATAAAATAATGGAAAAATCTGATGGATTTGAAAATGCTGCAAAATTAATGCCACCAAATTATAGTACTAAGTATGCAGATTTTTAAATTCATTTTCGTTGTATAAAAAAAGTCATTTTTATCTTAACAATTTTACTTTTAGAGAAATTTTGCCAGAATTATCTGGAAAACTAATGGTATTAGATTGTCTATTGGCATCTATTAAGACAACAACAAATGATAAAATTGTGTTGGTATCTAATTATACGCAAACTCTCGACTTATTTGAAAAACTGTGTCACAAACGTTGCTATAACTATGTTAGATTGGATGGCACTATGACTATTAAAAAGAGATCGAAAATAGTTGAAAAATTTAACGATCCAAATGGCAACGATTTTATTTTTATGCTTAGTTCTAAAGCTGGGGGTTGTGGATTAAATCTTATTGGTGCAAATCGTCTTGTTATGTTCGATCCTGACTGGAATCCCGCAAATGATGATCAAGCTATGGCTAGAGTTTGGAGAGATGGTCAAAAAAAACCGTGTTTTGTGTATCGTTTTCTTTGTGTATGTAAATATAATTTATAATCATTTTTTATGTTTTCAAATTCTTTATAAAAATATTTTACTTAAATGCGTTATAGACCGGTACTATTGAAGAAAAGATTTTTCAAAGACAAGCACATAAAAAAGCATTAAGTTCAACGGTTGTGGATCAGGAAGAAGATGTTGCAAGACACTTTACATTAAATGATTTACGAGATTTGTTTAAATTAGAAGAAAATACAGTATCAGATACTCATACTAAGTAAGTTTAAGATAGAAATTATTAGATTACAGATTTTTTTATGCATTTATGAAAAATTGAAATACGTAAAAAAGTATAAAATGCAGACTATACTGTTTTAAGAAGAACTCAAGTGAAGTGCATATTATGATACTTAGAGAGTGAAATAAATTTCTATATAAGTTTTTACTTTAGTTGTGTTGCATAAATTTAAATTTGTATAATTGCTCTCTAGCGATTATGAATGTTGATGAAATCTTTTGTTACTTGTATTTTAGATTTAAGTGTAAGCGGTGTGTCAATGGTGTAGAAGTAAACGGACCATCTGAGCAATCAGATTGTAATTCAGATTTGTCAGATTGGAGACACGCTCATAATCCACGAAATTTACCGGATATACCATTACGACAATGCTGGTCAAGTGGAATTTCATTTGTTTTCCATCATCGTTCGCATGAACAAGTCAAATAAAATTAATTTTTTTATGCTGTAATATAGTCTTATGTAAAAGCTGTTAAATAAATCTATTTAGGACATAAAATTCGCATAAACAAATCCATTATAATAAATGCAATTTTTTTTTAGTAATGAAAATTACATTATTTATACTGAACTTATTTTGTACAAATAATTGTAAGAAGTATTATATAAAATTAAAAAAGGAAATTTAATTATATGAAATGAATATGTAAAATAAATTTATCTTTATGGAAGTTCATACTTAATTAACTTTTCTTTAACACCATGTAATATGTTGTAATTTACTATTTTTAACATTTTAATTTATTAATTTGGTGATACAAACCATAATATGAACCAATACTACCTTAATGTTATAATGTTTAATTTTATTTGTCTATTTAATATAAAAATATCGTACATATTTATTACTTAATCTAGGGATGATTGCCTCTATTTTTATAAACACCTTAAAATAAATCTTTTAAATAATCGATTCTACTCATTAAGACGGAGAATTAACAATGTATTTATAAATACATTATTAAAATTTCATTCAAAAATCAAAAATTTAATTTTTTAAAATGTTATATTTCCATTTCCTATTTTAAAAGAACCTATGATAGGACAATTTTATACATATTACAAATAATGAATTCAAGCATAAAAGCTGGAGTGTAATGTTTTTGATACGAATAATACTTTCATCAGCTCGCTTTCAGACGAATTGTGCGTAGAAACCAAGGGTCAACGAAGGCTTTAGGAATTTGCTCCACATAAACAGAAGCAATGAAGAAAAGTGGGGAAGTGAGAGGAAATTAGAGTGGGGGAATGCAAATAATAAACAAGAGAGCACGTGATCATTGGAGCCTGCTTCTGATTGGTGAAAAGGGATCAGTGCTGCTTTCCCTCCCAACTTGGTACCGTTCGCTTGCCCTTCTTCCGAGGTTTCATGCAGCTGCCTGCTCAGAATAGTTCCAGATGTGGCCATGTTTAGTTTGATCTTTGAAGTTTTCGCTCATCGTCTCATAATTGATAGATTTTTATACAATCTGCTGACAGTAATACGCTCTGTCCGACCATCGTACTTTTCGCCTGCCTGCGACTAGTCTCGTTCATAATACACATGTTCTTCTTTTGCTGAGATAAATCTCTAACGCGGAAGTACACGAAAGCGTAAACGCTGTCATCCACCCAGGAGAGACACGAATCGCGTCGAGTCCGTGCATTTAATTCTTTTTGATACAATTCTATCACCAATAACAGACGTGCGTCTGATTAATTCGCAGTTGTTTTTAACAGCAAGGCGAGATCAATTCGTCGCTCCCTTTCTCTCTCTCCCAATAATTTTCAATAAAACGAGAACGTTATTATCACATTACGGAACGGGAATCGTCAAAGTGGAAGCTACGCCTTTATAGACTTTACGAGACTTCACATCTTATATTTGTTAAAATTTAACAATTTTTTTCGTCTTACGGGCTGTGCGTTATTTCTTTTCGAGCACTGCTCTTATTTTTCGCATTTTATTCAATGTATCTCGACCATACGGGAAGAAAAGAATCATAACTTACAAGCTTATTGTCAGCCATATGCCACGTCAAACCGGAATGACGTTGCACATAAGATCGCGCCATTGAACGAAATTTAATAGCCGAGGCGAGGAGAGCCAGTGAAATTCATACTTTACTGAATCTAAAGTGCAATAATAATATCTCGGATAAAACAGAAAGTAAAATTTTAGTTACAAAATAGCCTGTTGTGTTCAGGCGAGAAGAATATTCCAGAAAAAAGAACAGGGGCGTAACGGAAGCCGAGGAAAAAGGTTAAATAAAACGTTAGAGAAAACGTTTAATAAAACATATATTTGGTTATTGGTGTGCGCACGCGCGCAAGGAGAAAGAGAAACGGAGAGACACACAAAACATTTTGTAGGCTAATTCGTATCTTGTAACGAGTATTTTCAAAATTTCAAATGCTAGAATTCAGGCACGCGATTATTTCGCAAGTAAAGAGCCATCGAGTGTGGTCGCGTCAATCGATCGAATGATCATCGTCGGGCCACAGTGCTATATCATACGGTACAAAACACGATCGATCGGGACAAAACAATGGCATTAGAGAGTGTTTCCGCGGCTGAGACTCTAATCCAAAGGTTTGCCTCCACATTTTTTATTCACCAACAAAACAGTCGAAATTTTATGACTGTTACTATCACTCACGATACACGTTGACTCCCTCTCCGGAAGCTTCGTGCTATCCCCCCGCTTGTATTCGATAATACCATTGGCACTGTGAGAAAAAACAAACCCATTCCGTTGTTCGATACGCGTAAGAATTTTTTCTCGTATTTTTTATGATTCTTCATTGCTCTAAAATTAAACCACCTATTGTAGAATATGAAATCTTTAAAATGATGAGTACTTTGGCACCATTCATAGGGTCAAGGTCATTTTCATGACAAAGAAATTCTTTGAAACATATATGAAATAGCAAAAAGTAATCGTATTCTTTTTAATAGCTCCAGTTAAGAATGTTTCGTAATATTAATACTACGTTACCACTTGATCATAGATTCAAATAAAGTTCTAAGTAGAAATATGAAACTTTAATTTGGTGATTTATAGTTTTAGGTGTAAATATTTGTGTCAGTATTTTTATGCTTAATATACAACTATAATAATTTATAAATCTAATGATATAGTTTTGCGAGCATTGAAGAATTAATTATTTGATATAAATTTTTTATATAAATTTATTTCGAAATGGATGTTATACACATAAAAAATGCACGAGATCTTCGGGGAGTAAGGTATACTTCTTATGTACATATATTTCTCGGTTTCGAATACGACATATTTACACAGACACCTATACATATATACATTTAGATAGCATTTATACACGCCATACATGTAGTATGTGTTCGATGTACTTACGTACATGTGTATATGCACACCCACATGTACCTTACGTATATGTGTGTGTATGAAAATGAACGAGACAAACGGGGTCTACACGCGAAGAAATTCTGACGCTACGAGATCGAAATATGTTACACGCACTGTTGGCAATGCTGTAACGATGACAATGAGATATGCTGCAAAAATAATGTGATGTAATCTGACCTCTGATGTTCATATTATTGCATAGATGATGAATTATGATAGTTGATGATAATAATGATGCTAATAATGAACGCAATTCGTGGGTAAGGATATTCCAATTTATTATTTTCCTACACGATGTGCAGATGATGCGTCGTTGTTACTGTACTAATTTAACAACTTTTAGCGGCTATAATTTGCAAAGTATATTTCCTACTTATATTCATATACTCATTTTAAATGTGGGAATGGTTATACGCTTCATTTTATGAGTTTTTCTTTCTGTATATTGTAATTTTGTGCTTTCATATATCATGTGATTTAATGTACGAATGTCATTATACGTTTCTGAAAAACAACGTTTTCTGGTTAAATGAAAAATGGAAAACATTGGAAAAACGATTATTTTCCAACCATATGTTACGTTGACTATATATTTCGAAGTCACATTGATCGATGCCTACTGTGCTACGTGTCGTAGTTGACTCCCAAAGCAGCTAATGTTTTCAGGCCAACTAGTAGCGGAAGCTCCTTTCAGCTATACTCTACTCGACCAAAGTTCGATGTTTATTCAGCGTACAACTTATGATGTATTTAATGACCATTGTTGATAATGTCCTTGGCAACTTTTATGAGTACAGCCCAATTTTTCTGTAGCGAAATTTTACTTTATCAAAGAAATGCGTCTTATTTTTTTTTTTATTAATTATCAATAATAATGATGATGATGATGATGATGATGATGATGATGATGATGATGATGATGATGATGATGATGATGATGATTATAATAATAATAATGATGATGATGATGATGATTATAATAATGATGATGATGATGATGATTATGATGATTATGATGATTATGATGATTATGATGACAATGATGGTTATGATCATGATAAAATAAAAATATATTTTCAATTTTGTTCCTAAGGATGAAATATATAAAAAAGCATTAAAAAATGCAAAGGATGTTTAATTCCTACATGATTTAGTCTATTTCATTCTTTAGATAACGTTAAAAACAAATTTCTTGTTTCTTAACGCACAGTTATTTTAAAGTAGGAAGTATACTTTTAATTTTCAAAAAAAATCTGAAGTGCATTTGAAATAGCTGTATTAGTAAAAGAAAATCAAGCAAGGCATTTGTCATCGTTACAGGCATTGCGTGTTCTATTCTTGTCATTTAAAAGAATAATTAAAATCTATAACACAATACATATATAAACATATGTTTATATTATAATTCCTAACTAGTAATATATGAATATTTTATGTGTGAATATATTATAACTTTTAGCTAATAATATATTTTTAATATATGTGTAGTAATGATGATAATGACTTGGAGGATGGGGAAATTCCATCTGATGAAGATGATGAACCTGTGCCACCACCAGTAAATGATGATGTTAATAGGAATACATCAAAAATAGATGGGTCAAAAAATAAAACTTTTGATTCTAAGTTTAATAAAAATAAGAAATCAAGTGTTCAAGGAAGTAGTAAGCATGACAGATTTTTAAAGTACAAAAGCCCAACAGAGGATTGGGCTGGAGATGTAGAAAAAGCAATTAAGGCAGCTTTAGAGGAAGATGGTGCTAGGAATCAAGATTCCAAATCTAAGAGCAAGAATAGTCGAAATAAAAGTAGAAAAAGGATAAGGGATGAAAGAGAAGAAGAACGTAATAAAGATCAAAAGGTTTTGTAATAATTCATATCATTAACAGTTGAAAAAAAATGATTTGTATAGTGTTGTATATAGCATATTATAATTTATTATGATTTACAGAGACGAAAAGTAAGTGATGATGAAAATGTTAATGAAGATGAGGATGAAATGTTATTTGTTAGAGGTGCTTCACCTGTTAGAAAAGATTCACAAGAAAATAATTCTCCAAGGCATACAAATGAACATGAAAATTTTGATAGCAATTCAGATTATGATGATAGGCCTAATGTAAATCGACATAGAGATAATGATAATAAGCGTAACAGTAGCAGAGGAGGTGGAAATGGAGGAGGTATTATAATTTATTCTTATAGTTAGATAATTATGAAATCTTTTCTTGAATTATAAATGATATTTGTATCATATAGGACGTAGAGGTGGTAAAAATGAGCGAGGCGGTAAAAATAAGACTCGGGGGCAAATGCGAAATGATAGAAATGGACGAAGGAATCAAAATAATGATCATAATCAAGATCCAGATGCTATATGTGTTTATTACATGCAAGGAAAATGTCATAGAGGGGATGATTGTCCATTTTCACATAATGCCTTACCACCTAGAAAAATGGAATTATGCAAATTTTATCTTATGGATTGTTGTGCAAAGAGAGATAAATGTCTTTATATGCATCATGATTTTCCATGTAAATTTTTTCATACTGGATTAAAATGTAATCAGGGAGAAAACTGTAAATTTTCTCACCAGCCCTTAAATGAACAGGTACTTATTATATTCTAATTTCTATACCGTTCTTAATTAATATAATTTATAAAAACATATCTTAAGTAAAACATTATTATTTAGGTGAAAGGAATTTTATTAAAACATCTAGAAACCGCGCCGAAAGAGATTCTTGGAGATTTTCCACGTTTGAGTAGAGAAGGAGCAATGCTAATGATAAATAATACAGCAAGAACATTAGCACAAGGTCAGGAAGTTACAAATCAAAAAATTCCAAGTCTCTTTGAGCTAAATGTATCTGCACCAACCAGTACCATAGAGAAAAATAATGAAAAGGAAGAAAAAGGTATTTAATAATGTTATTTATTTATTAAAAAAACATTTATTTTCTCATAAATTTTTTTTTTATAGAAGAACAAACACAGCAGCAAAAGAGTGTTAGAGAGAGAAAACCATCTGGTAAGAAAACTCGATGGGGTTCAGATGAAGATAGGGTTCCATATGAGCAAATCATGCTGTTGCAATCAGCAAATGAATTTGGTCTGCAACTTCCTAATGCTGCATTAGGTTTAGCAACCCAACAATTACATCAGAAACCATTAATACCACAATCCATGCCAACTATGGATTTTTATACTGAAGCTAATAACATTGAATCAAATAAATCTAATTCAAATAAGACACGAGACAGAGAAGATTTTACAAAAGATGTAGAAGAAGATGAAATTTTGGAGCAGGTATAATAATTATAGTTCTTTTCATTTTCTTAGGAGTTATATTATTTTTTAACATTATATACTTTTTTAAAATTATTTTTAGGCAAAAAAGAAAGATACATCAGTACTTGAAAATTCAAAAGATGTAGATTTGAGGCAATTATTAAAAACGAAAAAGCCTCCACCTGTCGTTAGCATAGCAGATGAAGTAGCAAATCTTACTAAATCTAAATTTGATGAAGAAAGTGATCAGGACGAAGAAACAGACCTTGTCATAGAAATGCCAACCGAAGATGACGATAAACAAAAAGACAAAGGTCTAGGTCAAGAAGGTAGGATTACTTTAGCTTATTATATAAAATAAGGATAAAGATAGAAAGAAAAAAAGAATCGTCTAAATTATTACAGAAATAAATGCCACAAATGAAGAAAGTAACAATCATTGTGATACTTCTTCATCGTGTATAGAAGAACAAGAAGTACCGACTCATTTACCGAAAAAGGCACAAGAATTGTTTATGCGTATTCAACAACAGCAACGAGCAGCTCAAGATAGTTTTAAAAATATAGAAGACGAATGCTCCACGCGAAATACAGATCAAATTCTAGAAGACTGGTACTCGGATGATGAAGATGACGATGACGATGATGAAAGCGGAAATCTCACAATAGTACTTTCTAATAAGGATACGTCGAAAGAAGATAATGAATCTACTGAAATAACGCAGAATATAGTAATTAAAGAAGAATTTCAAACTACGACGTCTACATCTACTATACCTCAACCAGCAGCTATTGTAGATAAACTTGGAGATTTGAGTAAAATAGATATTAGCGCGGAAGTGTCAAAATTGTTATCGACTCTAAAGGCGCAGAGTTCAACAACAGGTAAATCTGTTCATCAAAATACTAATGTACAAGATAATCCATCAAAATCCTCATCGGATAAAATGTTGTTGGATGAATTGAACAGTCATAATAAAATAGGGAGTAGTGTTACTACATTTAGTACTTCAAATCAGCTTTCAAAAATCGAAAATGAAACATCGAGCCCACGTTCCTCACCTGGAACATGCTCTGCACCTGTATCCAGAGATCCTCGAATGTCTCGGGATCCAAGACAGCGTAGAGATGAACAGAAATCGGGCAGTCCTGGCAGGACAGATAGTAAAAAAGAATCTAAACATCTTCGATTGGAAACAAGCATCTATAGTTCAGGTATTACTGCTGTTGATACTAATATGGATACGGATCTTCGAACTAAAACGGATCAAGACCTTAGAAGAAAAGATATGGATTTCAGGCAACAATTTCAAACCGGTTTCGGAGATACGGATCTTCGAGTTGTCGGAGCAGGCTTCACCGATACATCCACTAAATCCGATGTTGATTTACGTCAAATGTTAAGCTTACCTTTTAAACCTGCGCCGTCGCACGTTCCTTGCACGGAAATTGATGCAAGCATTTCCTCGCATCCTCCAATGACATATAAAGTGTATGTTGTCGATATACCAAGGCCTGACTATACAGGTCTTAAGCTCACTAAAAACGATGCGCAAGTGAAATATGATCCACGATTACGAAAAATTTTTAGAATCGGTAAAATTGAACTAGCTGATTCTCCTATGTCTCCGCCTCCAGTTAAATCTGATACTCCTAAGTCGCCTCCCCAAATTCGATCCGATCCACGTCGAAAAGCTCTTGAGGCTTCCAATTTATCTTCTCAAAATGTAAATGCTTCCATGATAAAAGGTGTGCAGCAATCACCATTGGAAATATCAAACATAGGAATGGGACCTGGTGGAATATCTGTTCCTCAGGGTATGCCTGGACCACAAGGTATGCAAGGAGGACAAAGCATGATGTCTATGGGTCCAAATCCGATGCTTGGAAACATGGGTCCAATGGGGCCTATAATGAATACACCTATGGGTCCTCAAAATATACCACCAATGAGTATGACAGGAATGCCCAACATGCCTCCAGGTATGACCATGAATGGACCAGTTGTACCTCAGAATCAGATGAACTTTGATCCACGTTTCAATGTTCAACGTAACAATGGAGCTGGATTATTAGGTCCAGCACCTGGTGTAGGCTTTGGACCAGAAGTTGGTTCTTCGTATGATGGTGCGCCAACATACTCTAATAGTAATTTTAATAACTTCGGTCCCAGTCCTGGTCCAGTACCTCCAGATTCTAGCATGATGGGATTTAATCCGAACGGTCCGAATCCTAATTTTGCAATGGATGGGCCTGAGTGGAACGGGACGAATCAAAATAGACGTGGTGGACGAATTAGACGACGAAATCGAAATAGGACCAATATTGTGGCTAATAATTAAGGCAATAAGCAATTTCGAGTAGGTACATAAGTGAAGTACCTGGTGATAATTCTCATTCTAATTTAAATTTGTACAGCATGCATTGATGAAAATGCATTCATTTGTCAAAGCGGTCCAGATTAATTGTTTCTTGATCGCGTCAATTGTACATGGTGTCAAATGCTCGCTAGTGATTAAATAATAAAATAGAAATTCAAAATGTTGAAAGAAAATATTATAAATTGTACATGAATTACACGCTTTCGAGTATTTCTTCATATGAAGTAAGCATACCAATAAATGGTATGACTATGCTCATAATCATGTGACGCTCTGTATTTTATTTAAAAAATATAAATAATATTATACACAGAAATTTACGAACTACAACTATTACATTAGAAATAATAGTAAATTAAATTTTCAGTGAAAATATGTATCTGTATATAATGAAGATCTTCATCAATTTAAAAAACATTTAATACATAAGGTGCGAACAAAAAATTTTTAAATTGTATCGATTGATTCATATCTTTTTTTTTAATGTCTTCCATGTATAGTACATAACATATATATATATATATATATATATATATATATGATTTATGTGCAAGGAATAATTTTGGTTTCTAGGATGTATATATAAACTTTTATTAAATTATGTTTATGTAACAGTATGAAAACAACATTAATTAATCAACCATTTAAATGACTTGTGGCCTATTGTCATTACATTTTCAAACATCAATGATGTGACAGTAAACAATCCAGTACGAAAATGCAATATTTTGTAAAAAGAATCAATGTATTTATAAGAATTTTGAAAATGATTGTACATGAACATACTTTTTTACTTGCATCAGAAGAGATATAGACAAATATAAAAACATTTTTCATTTAAAATTTTTGTAGGGACTACAGGATAAAAATGTATTTAAATAGATGTCAATCCTATAATAAGCTAGGTTTTACAATACTAGTAAAAATTTTTACCTGGTAATAACATTTATCAATTATGGAGTGCAACCATATGTTTCTCGCAATGATCTTCAACACATTTTCTGCTAAAACGCAGATTGAAAAAATACTTCCTCTCTGAGAAATAACATTAGAAACAGAGTACATACTTAAATTTAAAGAATCATTTAGTCATTATTTAATGTTAATCTACCAGATATTTTCCTTTATTATTATTCTTATGAAGTTAAAAGATGAAAATTACATTTGTAAAAAATAAAGTTTACCATTGTATAGTGAAACTATTTTGTACAGCTTAATTATTAATTCTAATGTTTTTCTATTGTTCCTCATAATGTTTTAAACAATGGTTGTATTTCCTTGTTTTCCTTTTTTTTTTAAATAAAATTATTTTAAAGATGAATATAAAAAAATGACAAAATTTATACAATATGTAACTGGTGTAAGAAATTGTACTCTCATTTAACTATAATTCACTATTATAAATTCTTATTCAATTATTATTGTTGTTTTCAAGCAATAATAATTTTAATTGTAATCATCTTTCATTAATGTACAATAGAACTTAAGGGATCAGCTCTTATAGCTGATAAATCTAAACGTGCATCCATCTCGTCATCCAATTCTCCTACAATTGCCCTAAAAAAAAAAGAAAAAATGCTACAAATTTTTGTAGTTGTTATATAGTTATTTTATTATTTCAGTTATTTTTATTAATTTTTTGATACTAAATTGAGAAAGAATACAAAGTGTATAATGTTAAACTGTTAGTCTGTTAAACTGCCAAAATAAAAATGAAATTAATAAAATGAAACAGTCTATTGTTCAACATGTTCATATAGTATTATATATGATTTAAATAGTGTTTCATGATTTATATATAAATTGAAAATGAATAAATAATACTTCTAATGATGAAGTACTCAAATATATTTTTTGTAACTATATGTAATCCAAAATGAATTAAACTGAATACACTACTTACACATTGTCTCCTCTAATAATATGTAAACCTAATACTACTTGTTCTACACCTTGTGTTGTACTATACACACGTTCATGAGATTCATCTAATATTATGTTAATAGTCTGATCAAAACCTTTTAGTGTACCCTAAAAATATAATAATCTTAATCTACAACTCATAATTTTGACATAGAATTAATTATAGTACATTGAAGACTTAATTACTTATAGATATAAGATGTCTAACAGAATATTTGATCAACTGTAAGAGATACATTTTATTACAGGTGATAATATATGCACAAACATCTTGATAATATAATACAAATCATTATATTATTATGTTATATTATAATAAATTAGCTATAAATTATATATATATTGAAAATAAAGTACTTACGATAAAGTTCCTACCATCAGAAGTAATAATAGAAACCGTGTCTGTGAATTGTTAAGAATGAATAAAGAAGCAATAAAAATAAAATAATATGTGAAAATAAAATACATAAAGGATACGATTCACGTAGCTTTCTAAACCTGACGCCATAATCTTAGTTATTAGTTACACATTAAAATAACTTTTACATAAGAATACGATTTTCTTGTATATGTTGTAACGTTTCTTATGGTAATAAATGCGTATCTATTCATTTACTATTTTACAAATAAATACATTATTGGATAACATTTTAATTAAAAGGTGTATTAAGAATTCATGAATCACAACAGAGTAAATTTATTTTGAATTTAGTATCAAATGATTACTGAACCGCACAATCGGTATACTAAATGAAAGCTAAGCAAATTCACTGTTAAAGAATCATTATCAAAGTATAAAGTGATTGGCAATGTGTAATACCATAGTAAAATAATATAAATATAATTCTTTTATTTTACAGAACTTTTATTATAAATGTAATATACTAAAACATATTTAGTATGAAATTCTAATGATTAAAAGGAATAAAATAAAAAATTTTAATTATATTGTTAGTAAAAATTTGGTAGATTTAGGAATTCGTGATTACAGTTCATGTACCACAAAATCATTAATAAAATATAAAAATAAATTATTATTCCATATTTGTATTGTACTTATTTTTAATCAAAAGCAGGAAACAGTTTATATTTATTATCAGTTTATTGTATGTAATCGAAGTTAGCTATTTTTTAAATTTATAGAATTTAAAATAATAAAAAGGTTTACACTATATAATATCTTAATTTATCAAACATAAAATAATTTCATTCAAAAAATGAAAAATATAATATAATATAAATTTATTTAAGCTATATATATTGTCGTTTTATATTGTATTTTATTTATTAACGTTTTTTATTATATGTTGGACTATATTATTGTGAACTACTTTGTGAACTACTTTGTGAACTCTGCTTATGATGGCGTGCTAAACAGTTATGTTTCTTGTCGTGGTAAAACTTATTTAATGTTTATATTAAATAATATGGACATTCAAATAACAAATACACGACGGAAAATATTAAATCATGTAGTTTGTAGTATTCTGGTGGAATGTGGTTACGATACTTGCGAAAAACAAGCATTAGAAACTCTTACAGAAATGCTCCAATCTTGTAAGGATATAAATTGATTTAAAATAACCTCTAAATATTTTAAACTGTAATAGTTTATATCTTTTTTGAGATGATATTATTTTTTATTTTTTATATCTTTTCTAAATAAATATTTTTGGACTTTTTCAATATTTAATAGTGGAGAAAAATATTTGATATCTTAATATAATAGGGGTCACAACAGCAATACAATAAGAGAAAATACTAAAAAATAAATAAGCCATTTAAAGTAGATAATTTAATATTTTTTTATAATTAATAAAATAATATAACTTAGTAATCTTATTTAACAAATATCTAACATTTACATAAATTGTTTACAGTTATTGTAGAAATTGGAGAATCTGCAAGAAATTACTGTGAACTTTCTGGTAGAACAGAACCACTTATTGCGGATATTATAGTAGCATTAATAAATATGGGCATAAAATTAGATAACATAGAAAGTTATGGTAAAAGAGCAAACAGAACAGTTTTACCACCCCTTCAGCAACAAACTCAATCGAAGCAGTTAAATATTTTACAGGCTGGAGTAAAACAAAGTCATCCATCGCATATACCAAGTTATTTACCACCTTTTCCTGACCCACATGCTTACATTAGAACACCGGTAATAATTAATTATAGAAATTAAAATAGATATAATATCTTGAAAATTTATACAATTCATATATTTATTGCTATTTTTAGTTTATCTGCAATATTTATTGCATACACAAGTTTTCAATTACAGCCTTTACTTACATAACTTACTTATAAACAGACGCATAAACAGCCAGTAACAGAATATGAAGCAATAAGAGAAAAAGCAGCTACCCAAAAGCGTGATATTGAAAGAGCATTAACAAGGTTTATTGCAAAAACAGGGGAAACACATAGTCTGTTTTTAACAGAAGATAATAGTATGTTTCCATGTAAGTAATAGTGTCATAAAAACCTGATCTACATAAATAAGAGAATGTATAAACTGCATGTATTTAGAGAATTGAATTTTATTTTCAGTGATATCATGTAAACCACAATTCCCTAGTTACCTTTCTGCGCTTCTTCCACAAGATCAAGTGTTTGAAACTGATCAAGATTTTCAATTTGAACCAAGCCCAGTTAAAAAGAAAAAAGAACAAGAAATAGAAGGATCAGAAGAAGGTCTAATTTCACATTAAATAAATATCAACAAATTTATATTTTTATTGAAAACTGGTTTAAAAGATTTAATGTATTTATAGGCATAAAAGGACAAAGTGAAGATGCTGAACAAAATGGAGAAACTACAACACAACAAGATGCTATAGACAATCCTTATTTAAGACCTGGAAAAATACCAAAGAATAAAATACCAGGAATCACAGCTCCAGGATTACATTCTATTAAAAGGGATTCTCTTGAGTAATACCTTTAAAAATTGCAGTATTGTTTTGTTAATTTTATTCCACTTAGATTAATATTGTGTACATAATGCTGTTATGATACAAAGTATATTTCACAAATTTTTGTATTTGTATTGTATAATAAAAATTAATCTTTATCATAAATAACAAAGTTATTCTAATTTGTATTATGAAAATGATTTACATAGTACTAATATCCAATTTTATTTTACGAATTTTTGTTTATGCTAATGTTAAAACTATAGTTTGTTTTAACCGCCTGAGTGCCACGGCTCTTTCTTGTTTCCCAATTAACAATTGCCAAGCAATGTGATACCATGCTTTATTCCGCGCTCAAAAATCGAGCGTACCTTTACAGCCTATTGCGCCGGCACTTTTGGACATAGGACAGAAACACGTATCGTGTGCTATAGCAATGCCTACTATATGAAAAATTCAGAAATGAGTTTATTCGAAAACTCTGCAATGAAGGATTTTACTCCTCTTACACCAATCACTTGTTACCTTGTTATTTATTATCCACAAAAATCTCAAATAGCATAAGTTATTCCTTTAATTGTTCTTGACATTTTACCCTAACATTAGTATATATATTTTTATTCAGATTTAAGCTCTTACTACTTATTATATTGTTGTTTTGCACATATGTATTTGTATTGTTACATTAAGTATTTATTTTTTTATTATGTACATATGTATTTATATTATTATCTATTTGCATTATTATGCACCGTAATGTGCATTTTGCTAATAACCCTATATAGGGTTCATAGAAAAAAGAAAAAAAGGACAAGCGCGATTACGTCACTTGGCACTCAAACGGTTAACATGTTCGCTACCACTGTCAGAACATTGTTTATGTAGAATGTCTTGTTCCATGTACCGAACGTCGACCGCATTAGTCAATCATTACCTCACATTCAGAGGTGTGATCGACCGCTACTACCGTGATTTCACCATTCATTCTAAAGGTCATCCATTCGTACGAATGGGAATCAGCGGCACATGGAACGATATTCACGATTTTTATGACAGTAATGAATGTATTAAAGGATATTTAACTGATTCAACATATTTGGTTTAACAATGCTTTCTCTTGCATTACCTTTCAATACATCATATTTATATTGCACGTATATAGCACCACTTTGAAAAAAGTAGGAATACAAAGACAGCTATATAAGTCCTTTAAAAAGGATGATTAGGTAAAACTTACAAAAATAGATTTTCTTGATATAGTATTGCATGTAAAGTTTTCTACATGTATATTATAGTAAATTGCATCTATTAAAATTATATTTGCGCACTTTTCATTTTGAAAAAATACATCGAGCTACCTTGAATTAATATAGCATTTTAATAAATTGTAGATCAAAATTTATTTTCTTATTAATTGTGCTGATAGGTTAATATATATAATCTATCTGAATTACATTTACTATAAGTATACGTAAAAATATATAGCAAGTTAATAATTTGTATAAGGCATAAGAAGCTCTATCACCTCTATTTTATTTTTCTATTTTTTTAATGAAACTATATAAAAAAGAGATAGACTCTGAAAACTGTTAATTAAGCATTCCCTTAAATATTTCATCTGAAAATATTGTTCAATTATATTTTATAATAATTGAGATATGTCTCTCAATGTATATAATATATCTTTCTAACATTAATCACTAGTTTGTTTTGTATGTTACAAACTATAACTTTTTTATAACAAATACATCATGTCTCAGTACATTTGAAAATATAAATTAGATGATTATGTATACATTTATTAGAGTATTATAAAGCACATAATTCAAATATTTAAAAAAGACTTAATTATAATTTAGAAAACTTAAGGGACATACCTTGTTAGTTTTTCATTCACAATTATAAAAAAAAGTTATTTGAATTGTTTAAATTGGTTATTTATTTTTGAGAACTTATGTCATATACTTGCTTTTAATAAGAAATTAAAAAAATATGTATTGTATAAGTTTTAATTTCAATTATGTTTTTATGTATAATTAAATCAATTTTAAAAATTTGAATATTGTTCTTTATTAGAACACTTTCATATTAATGGAATTAATTATTAAGATGTATCTAATATTAGAAGTCTTACCCATCAGTTATAATCAACTTTTATTATTGCAATTTGTTATTCAATATTGGTACCAAGGTTGGCGCCGCACCCAACGTAATTTCATACCAGATGCAGTACGTATCTTTATACTGGCGCATTCTGCCGCACGAACCGTTTCTTTTACACTTTGCATAAGATTCTGAGCATTCCCGACTAGCATGTCTGTTGCTTCCTGATCCTCTTCTGTACCTATATTTTTTAAATATAGATTAATTATAGATGCAAATTGAAATCTTTAATCAGAAATAAAATTAAGAACTTTTTTTGAATCACTCTATGCCCTCAGAAAAATAAGTATTTTAAAAAGATTTGGAAAATAGTATTTGTATTAAATTTGTTTAAGTTCGTGTAAAAAGAATTTACTTTTATATATGGTAAATCACTTAAGATTCGAATTCTGTGGCACAAAGCATGTCAAGTATAAAAATATCTATTTCTACTATGAAATTCTAAAGAACATAATATATTACATAATTAATAAAAATTATTCTCAAATAAAAATGAAGTAAGAATAAGCGATTTCAATAGAATAAAATCTCAAGTTTTAAATACGTACAGATGTGTCATAAAAATAAATTTTTGTTTATATGTGTAGTAAAAAATATGAATTCGTGTAATGAATCTAATAAATACACCGAGAACTACATGCAATACATGAAATACTAATATTTTTCAGTATATAAAATGTTTCAGCATATATGTACGCGTATATCGCATATATGTACATACAATCTAAAACAACGTTTCAACAGGAACAACGGAGTACGTCACGATAAAAAGTCATGCATAAAGGTAAATTTAAACTAGTCAAACTAATATTGATAAGATCAAAGTGAGTTACGAATGGACATTTTAGACAAGAACAGACAAGATAACTAATTTTAGGAAAACAAGAAAAGTCTATTACATGTATATGAAGTACAGCGTTGCTTCTTATAGAAGGTTAAGTTTCACATATTATTTTTACTTAAATATGTTTTCTATGCTAACTTATTTCATAATGAACTTACTGCAGCCAATCAATTCGTCTACACCGTGATGAGTAGAAGCATATCAACCGCAAACCATTTAAGATAATAAAATAATTAAATTGAAAATTAGAAGATAAAAATATAATTTGAAATCACATATTTTGTAATTACTTAACAATAATTTTGTTCAACACATTAAATATCTGTTGTTCATTGAATTCTTTCATAGCCCTTTGTGGAGAAAACTAAAATATGCATGCATAGTGATGCAAGTGTAAAATTGGAATATCCCAACAATCAAATAAAAGAAATGTTAAAGAGAGCCATGAAAACATCAAGCATAGTTTATCAACATTTTTACCATAGAGCATCAACTCTTCCCAGGTAGGGAGCGTCTCTATATATAAAAAATGTTATTAAGAATTATTTTGTTGAATGATTCTTTTAAAATATAGAATACCCTGATTTTTATAAATTCTTTTATGTTATAATTTAAAGCAATTAAATTGTATTTATTTGTATTTAATAATTTAAATAATTTGTATACTGCACCTTGTGCACCCAGCATTGTAGCTTTCACAGTTGATAATATCTTTAACTGTGTACCTATAGTAGGTATACGTTCACAGACTTGAAGTAAGTTCTGCAAAGCGAATATAAGAAATATAATTTTTAAATATATAAAAATACCATCAACTACTATAATATATAAATGATACACGTACTGTACGAATACGTTTATCGGTACATTCTCTAGCTAATTCCTTAGCTAAACGAGTTACTTCCTGAGAAGCTTCTGCAATGGCTTTAGCACACGCGATCAGGTCCCTTTTGTTACCTCCTTCTCCTCTAACTAAACCTGATAATTTACCCATCAAAATAGCCATCTTTTTTGCAGCTGCAATAATTTCATTATCTTTGCTTGACCACTGTCGTACTTCTTGATGCAAACCATGAGCAGCCATCTGAAATTTCACCAAAACATTGAATTAATTTAGTGCTTTTAAAAACAAAGCACTGAAAATTAAGTTCAACGTACCATTATAGGTTGATTAGGTTGCGGTGCGTGCATAAACATTTCATCCTCATCATCCGTTTCTGGTGGTGGAGGTCGTGGAGGTGGAATATCTCCACCTGGCAAAGGTGGACGTGGTGGAGCGATTTCTGTATAAATTAAAACTATTTTTAGCAATTATTATAGTAGTATAATATTTCTTGCCCAAATAATAAATTTTTCTATAATACAAACATAATACACAATAAAACTTTATATATTTGTAAACAATACATAATTTCATAATTACCATCATCATTCTCATACCCATAATAGTAATCTATCATTCCATGTAGCATTAAAAATATAAACACAAAACATATTAATAGTTCAAAATTATGTATCAACATGATCATTATTTTAGTATAACATGCACTAAAAAAAACAAACATGATAGCTTATTTATTGTACTAAAAAATAATATAAAGCCTGTTAAGCTATTTGAAATAACAAACAAGGTTGTTAGTATGAAACATGAAAATTACAAATTTGTAAGTATATTGTAAATATTATAGTAAATAATATCATAACACCAATGTAATTTCATTGTTTCAATATCTTGCTAAAGAAAGAAATTTATGAAAAGTGTAAAAAAATAATAAATTAATAGAATAGTTTGTTATCTTTTGTCTTATGTTTTTCTTTTCTTTCTGCTTTATATATTTCTACATAATTTAATATGAAAATAAATGAAGAATAAAAAAAGTACAGAACAGAAAGTTTTTTTTCTATTCTTATAGTATATAATATAAGAGTAAGTTCACCTAAGGGTTTTCTTCAGTTGTAATAATATAAAACTTTGTATGCAATTTGTATAACATGAAACATTAATAAAAGGAAATATAATTTTATCCCAAGGTCATCAATGTTTTTTACTCAAAAATGTATTTGTTAGTTATCATATGTAAGGCAGAAAAAAAAAACATTGACAACTTTGAAAACTCAGAAAAACTATTTTTTGCATTGTATTACTGTTTTGATATTGTACAAGTATTTAAACCACTACCTTTAGATGGACCACTCTATATTATAATGTTTTATTTCTTTAACTCTTACGATAACAAATATAAAATAATACATATTTAATTTTAGGATATACATGCTTTTTTTCATGTGTAAATAAAGTTTTAAACATTGAATACTTGTAGTTTCAGCCCCCAAAGATACTAGCTTTAAATTACCTCCATCGTGAACTGATTTTTCTAATTCATCAGAAGCCAGTTCTTGATATAGGAGATCAGGGTTATCTCCTGATAAAAAAAATACTTTTATGTCTCAATATTAAAAAATAATACTGGTTCAAACGTTTGCATATTCATTTTGATGTAATGAATTTTTTTTTCAACAATGGTAAATACCTTCACGTGCCCACTTTGGTAATGGACTGATAGAGCGATGTTGAAATTTACTTGTGTTCAGACTAGGGCTGATGACACATAAATTGCTTGGCGATGGTTGATTTCTTAAAGGTTCACCAACTAATATTTAAAGAAGTATTGATAGATGTTCAAATTTCTTATGAAAATTATGAAAGAAAACAAAGTATCTTTTCTTTTATTTTTTTTAAGTAAATACCATATTTTATTAAATATTAAGTTTAAAATGTAAAATGAATTTAGTATTACATAGAATATTTTTGGATTACTACCATTTTTCATTTGTATGTATTTAATAAAATTATTAAAATAGTATTTGACAACATGATAATCAATCATGCACAAATTATTTTCATGCAAATGTATAGTACCTTTATCTGTGAAGTAATTATATTGACGGCTTGGCAATTGTTTGTCTGGAAGAAATATATTAAAAATTCTTATATTATAAGAAAAATAAAAGTTTGAACTTTATCTGAAGAAACATATTGTAATACTCATTACAATAAATGAATTTCATCATTTTGAACAAGCTTTCCAAAAGCTACAAGTCAGTAAACAGATAAAACGGACGAAGTAGATCTCGAAATAAACCTTTTAAATACTTTAAAGCATGAGAAAATGTATTATTATGATGATAAAATTATGAAAAAATATGAATATATAAAACATCTACATTTGAAATATTAAATGCCTACCCTCAATAAAGCTTAAATTTAGTATGTTATTTTTATAGTACATAAAGAAAGTTCAAAATATATAAAATACTTTATATACTTACCATCATTGAGATGTAATTGTGATACCCCTGGTGGTAGTATTAAATCTGGTTGAATCACTATAGCCTTACGAACTTGTCCAACATTGCATAAAAGCTACGATAAATAAAGTAATAACAATAATGAAAATTATTAGAACTTAATTTATATTTTATACTACTTACTGCACGATTACTTTCTCTCCAACGTGAAACCGCAGTACTATCGTTAATATTAATTGCAACTAATTTTGCATCTTGAACCATTGGAGCAACACCTGAACAAAAAAAATTTTTAAGAAATTTGTAAGTGTGTAAAAGATAGTTACACGATTCGTATAAACATTATTAAATGATATTATTGCATATTACTCACTATTTTGAAGAATATCTGTAGCCTGATTCACTCTTTGAATAAATGTAGGATCTTCACTGTTATCACTTTCTTGTTTTGCTACAAGTATTACCCTATTAGCCAATCTAGCAATAGCAGCCGTATTGTCGACCATTTTTTGAGGATGACTTTTTGCAATAGCTTCTTCACAGAGAAATGAATGTTTTTGCATTTGTTCTTCGGATGTTCTAATAAAATCTCCGCTATCAGTTGCTTCATCACATAGTGCACGTGCTCTCTGCATTGTTTCTGCATATTGCTGACGTAAATTTTCAAAATGTTCGTCCGCAGCTTTGCTGTCTGGATAAGTCATTCGAATTCGTCCAGCATTAATTAATTGGGGTGTTAAAGATTCAACTTGCGAAGCACTTGCTATCAACGCTTCTGCCAATTTCTTGTTTCCTCCACTTCCTTAAATTTATATAAAAAATTAAAAAAGTTTTATATGAATTTATTAGAATAATATCTATATACCATATATACTACCATAGAATAAATATCTACATACCACCAGCAGCCACCATTCTGGCTGTTTTTGCTGCTCTATTAGAAAACATTTGAAGAGCATGTGTTTTATCGTTGAAGTTTTGATCTCGGCCCGGAGTGCCTTCTAGAGCTAACACAGCGTCTGTGAATTGTTTCAGAGGCGTCGTTATATCAATAAAATCTTCAACCACTCTGGACACAACTGCTTGTTGTATTCTATTCTTCAGCTCGTATAGTTTATGTGACAGCTGACGAGCGATTTCTTGGGCACGAGGAGTATTTCCTTGACCATGAGCACACAAATCACCAAGTTGATGAGAGAGATTATCAACTTCATCGCAAAGTTGTAGAATTTCTGCTTTATGTATTCCTGGTAAACCTTCAGCAACCTAATGTTTACAGTATAAACTGATTAAGGCATACGAAAAAAAACTAAAAATCCATTGTATATATAAAATTCATAATACAAAAATATAATTAGATTAAATTATTATTATCATTTTAGTTTGAATACACAAACTATTATGTCTAACTTACGTTTACTACATGTTGTTGATTCTTTCCGTTTGCGGCATTTAAATAATTCAAATTAAATGATAAAATTTTTAACTTATAGTTATACTATACTCACATATTGAATAATGAAAAAAAAAAGTGTATCATACCTTTTTTCCTTCATGTATAATTAAAGCTATAGCTCTCTGACCAAGTCCTTTATCATCATGCTGTGGATTAAGAAGCCATTTATTCGCTTGTTCTAGACGACCTGCAACCGTGTGAGCCGTCTGTGTAGTTCCAGATTTATCAGCAGCGATTATGGCAGAAGCAATGGAGCTACGAAGTTCATTCATTTTTTCTTTTATACTACGTGCTAAAGCTTCAGCTTGAGGTGTAGTTCCTTTAAAAATCAGAGCAGTGAAATAAATTAAAACTAAAAATACATTTTATATTTATGTACATATACATTTACACAAACCCTTTTCATTTTGTCTTAGTTCACATAGAGCATTAGTCATAGTAACAATTTGTGAAGTTAATTTTTGCAGTGATTCTGCTTGTGAAGGTGGGAGATATCTTTCTGCTAATCGCTGTGCTTGCTCAACTATTTGTCGAAGGCTCTTTTCTCCTACTCCACCACGCAAAGCAATCCCATCATCTAACCAATCATAAGCAGCTCTTATTCTAGATTCTATGGCACTTTGTGCTTTTTTTAGTACCTACAAAAGTAAATAAATAAAAAAATTAATTATTACACTTTGTATTGAAATTTTTCAGTAATACTTACAGTCAATTGGTCAGCATCCCACTCTTCTTCATCATATGTTGTCAACTGTAATACTCTAATAATTTCATTTAATTCATCTGACATTCTGCTAGATAGATAATTACGATTTTCAGCTGCTTCTTCTGCTCCTTTACCTCCTTGAGAAATGATGTGAATAAATATTTTCATAGAACAGATCAGAATTGGTGCAAGTGTTTTTACCTGTTACATACCTTAATTTATATAATTACCCATATTAATATTAATAACATTAGTATACAATGTTCCTTGAAATAGTCTTTTGTTACAAGTTAATTTAATATTTGCATCCCCACCATATGTTCTTAACCCTAAATACTATTACACTATCCAAGGACCACTGTAATAATATTAAAAATTATTCTTATATTTACCTGTTCCAAGCAGCGTATAAGAATTTCTCTGTGTACTTGATGAGTTAATTCTTTTTCACGGGCACTTACTTCTTTTGATACTTTACTGAGGCAAGGACTTAAATTTTTAAGAAAATGAACTAAATCTTCCATTGTTTCAATAACTTCTGTTACTGCCAAGTAATCTAATACTCTTTTACACTCTCTGATAATTTTACGTACTTCACTTTCATCAAAACATAACAATAAGGAACTAGTTCCTTGAAGAATTCCCCGTGAACCTTCTATAAGCTTTTTCCTAACAGAAATTTATAAAATTATATTTTAAATTTAACAATAATTTTCTAGTATGGGTATGGTTCTATTTTTGATACCTAGCTGGTCCAGAATATGGATCTTGTTTTAACATTGCTGAAGCTTCTTCCAAGAGACGTGAAGCTCCCTCAACACGTTGTAATGCAGCAGGCATATCTTGTTTAAGCAAAGCATCATCAGATGAATTAATTGTTTCCTTACCCACCTATGTATTAATAATAACTTTGAAAAAATACAAATAAATTTTTAAGCAGAAAATTTGATTCCATATTAGTAACTTGCTAAGTTTACCTTAACAAGATTTGCCACTGCCATACTAACTGCTTGCACAGGTCTTCCCAAATCAGGCATTGCATTTCCATCTTCAGCTTCTTCATGTAGAATAACTAGCCTTGAGACCTAATATTATATAGATGTAGATTATTTATTAAGTATTTTAAAAAAAGAATACTTTTTAAAATAATAATAAGATTAATAATAAGAAAAATTATATGAAAATGTAAGATAAATTTCTTAATTATATAATTAAAATATTACATAAAAACAATATAAAAATAAAACTTAATCTACAAACATTAAATAACATTTCTTACATATATTTAAGCATATGATGCGGTTTTAACATAACACAATTAGATATTAGAAAATATATTAAATCATAACAATTTCAAAATAAAATAAATTTACTTTAAGTTGATAAACATAAAGATTCAAAAATAAATTTTTTAACACATTAGAAAGGGTAGTTGGTTCAAGGAACACTAATATGTTTCCATAAATATATTTATATTTATTTTACATTAACATTGAAACTACAATAATTAACATTTTCAAAATTCAGTTAGAAGGACATTAGTAATTTTGTATGTGTAATGTGTGGGATGATATCATGATTGGAGACTGCAGCATCTCCTTTTTTGGAAATACCAAATGATCCCAATCCTAACATGATAATTTCTATGTAATGGGATTAAATTTCATACATCCAAGCTTTTAGATCTAAAGATGAATTTAGTATCCTGTCCTATATTTATAGAATGATGTCATAGTTCTATATAAAGAAATATAAATCACTTGGAAAAACTTAGTCATGATAAATATCATTATTTATAGTAACAAATGATATTGATCAAGTTTATAAATTATTCTTTCAATGTGTGACTTATAGATATACATTAAGTTGGGTGTTTAATAATTTTAGTCTTACAGATTATACGTATGTATAAACATATTATTTATATGTATTAGGCCGAGTACATTAAAAATACTTCCAACATATTTTACATACTTATTTTAGAGAATAAATTGTTATTTTCTTTAAATAATATTAATTAAATAGTTCTTTTCGTCAAGTTTTCTATCCCTCTATCTCCCTTTCTTTCCTTCTCAATTAAGGAAACAAACTGATGACATTTTTGATATCATCGTAAACTTAAAGGTTTCCTGGAAATGTAACAACTATATGATTAGAAGATTATAGAAATAAATGTAATTACCTGTTGTGCGACAGGCTCAAGGATACTTTCTATGGTTTTTGTGTGAAACACCGGCATCTTGATAGATTTACTTGTAAAAACGTAAAAATACTGATTATCTTAATGTATTTACACAAAAAGAATTTTGTTGTGAACGTAATGTAAAAATTAGGGATGAAAACATTCACAATAAGTTAAACAACTGAAGAAACTGATTACAAAGCACTTTGAAACTACTTATTCGACGTCCGACAATAGGAACGTAATCCTACCCGTAATGGATCACGATCAAGAATTATGATGGTGTTACTCGAGCAAATCGTATCAATGTATAATACAAGGCTCTAGGGAAACAGTGTAGCCACAGTTCTACATATTCATAAACATTCACAAGTTACCAGATTTTTTGTTAAATCTTTGTGATCTTTTTGTATTGAAATTATTTTATTGTACATCTTTATTGCTAAATATAAATAGGAAATTTTTATATCAATGATAAATATTAATCGTGCAAAATGTGTAAGATTTATAGATTATAAAGTAATTTCTTTTTAGTGTATAAGTTTCTTTTGAAATGTATTATATTTACAAATTCTAATTTCGGGTCAATTTAATCAGCACAGGTTAATGAAATAAATTACATCATAGCTAATAATACTAATTCCCCACAAACAATTTCGCAGAAGACATCGAAATTTGGTTTATATCTTGCCGGAATAACAGGTAATATAATAAAAGATAAATTATATTGACCTACTTTAATGTGATACACGTATTTTATTATATTTTCAGGTGGCATTGCAACTGCTATCAGTATCATATGCATTTCATTCGTGAGTCCTGCATTTCGTAAAATATGTTTACCTTATGTACCAGCAACAACCCAACAGATACATAATATTTTACAAGCATTAAATGGACGTTCTGGATCCTTAATTGATCTTGGAAGTGGGGATGGACGTATAGGAAGTATTTTATTCATGTAAAATGATTTAGGAGTAATTAATTAAGGAGTAAATGTAAAACATTTTTATAAACAGGTGTTCGCAACTGCAAGAGCAGGATTTAAAGCTCATGGCATTGAATTAAATCCTTGGTTAGTATGGTATTCTAGGTTAAAAGCTTTAATCATAGGATCACAATCCCAAGCAATCTTTATAAAACAAAATTTGTGGAAACACAGTTTACAAAAATATGATAATATTGTATTATTTGGGGTTGATCAAATGGTAAATTTTATTTATTTTTTTTTATACACTACTATTTAATTAAAAGATATAATTAATTTAATACTATATTTTTAGATGAAAGATATAGAATTAAAGTTTATAAAAGAGTTACAAGAAGACTGTATTATAGTTGTTTGTAGGTTTCCACTTCCCACTATGAAAGCAATTAAAGTAATAGGAGAAGATATTGATACTGTTTGGGTATATAAAATTTCAAAATAATGTTGTGTAGTTAAGTATGAATTGAGATCTTTATAAATATTGTAAATATTACATCATTATAAATAAGTTACACAAAATAAATTATGATACATATAGGTAGATTACAATTTTTGCTTAAATTAAAATTAATAATTTTCATAATATACTTTTAAACATTTTCGTGAAAAGACACTTATGATATTACTATAATACATAATTCATACTTCAATATTTATATATTTTTACTAATACATTTATGTATTAAATCAAGCAATTCAGGTTACTATCATACAAGCATGATTATATTCATCCACACATCTTTGTTCACATAATCATTTGTCTTTCAATTGTACTATGATATTAGGAACAAAATTTTATATTTTTCTAATATTTTACATCTTAAATTGTATAAATTTACGACTCTATAATAAAAAACTGAGCCAATAAGTTTAAAAATCCGAATATCGGTATACTTATATGTAGAAGTGTAGAAAATATAGTCAGTTTTTTCTGTTGTTTTAAAATTGCTAAGTACAATAAACTTGGTAATGTAAAGACATAAATAAAACCACTCAAGGCACCCGTGTATCGAATTATTGTACCAATATATGGCACAAACACTGCAAACAGAATACATATAGATACTAAGATAACATTAATTACAATAACACAGACTGTGTTAAATGTTTTACATACTGATGCAAGCAATTGAACACGCAGCATATATGCAAGTAATGGGTAAACTGTTAATAATTGAAAAAGAAGAACAATTCGAGCACCTACTGTTAAGCTACTCCATTTTTGAAAATTATTTAATAAATTCTGGAAAAAAAAAAGTAATGTCTACTTTTTATTTTATTCTGTTTAAGAAATTGGAGTATTTCATTATATGATTTTATACTTTACTTACATCTTCAATGCATGATTTACTCAATGGAAAACATATATAAAATACTACACCTACTATAATGTAAGTTAGTGTAACAAGAAGATATGCTATTGAAAGGTCTCTTCCCTATAATCAAAGAATAAAGCTTTTCAATAATGCAATTGAATTTATGAAGAAAAGAGATAAAAAAGTTACTTACATTTTTACTTTGATCTTGATTATTTTGCATTATAGTAATTATAATGTTGTGAATAAAAAATGACAATGCCAACATTCCAGAAAGTGCAGGAAAAGAAGATTTTAATGTCCAACTGTTGTCCCATCCTATCTCATTCATATTAATACCCCATGATAATGATTTAATCAAAACAAAGACAATCAAATATATAACTGACATGGTTCCTGTAAAATATATAAAGTGTAATTCATAATTTAATGAAATAAAGTATAAATTTGAGATAATCAAAATTTATACTGTTACCAAAAAATATATATTGAATTTATAATTTGTATAAATTTACATGTAATGTAATAATAAAAAAAATATCTTGTACTTACCAAGAAAATTTAATTATATTTATACTTGCATACCTTATACTTACCCAGAGAATTAAATTTTGTAAAAAAGGTGGGACTGTTAAAATTCAAAAATGGAAATATTAATAAACCAAGAAAAATGGGAACTGTTTTATATAGATCCCAAATTGGTCCCAAACTATTGTATGTATAATTATGAATTATAAGATTTGTAGTATTATACATTAATCTTTTTGGACACAATACTGTAATTAAGGTAAGTAATATTTTAATTTTTTAATGTATATAGTAAATATTATGAATAGCATATACATACCTTCTGATGAGTAAGAAATATTATTTACAGGGTTGTGTGGTATACCAATTATACTATCTATGAACAAAATTATATTTTTGTGTTATAACATGATTTCCAAATAAAATAGAAAATAGATTGTTTATAAATATTTACCATATATGAAATTCACAGAATTGTACAAAAAGTTAGACATTAGTACCCAATAGGCAACTGTCGCACCTAATAGCACAGTAATGCTAAAAATTTTAGCAACATATTCTGTCCACTTATTAAGATATATTTGACATAGCTGAATTACTTCTATACCTTTTTGTTCATCTAAAATATAAAATTATTGAAAAATTTCTGTACTTATTTTTCTAAATTCATGTAGAAAGCAAAAATCTTTTTACCATTATACTTATGTACAAGTAAGAGACAATAAGCAGTATATAAACATAAACCACTCATCATAAGTATTAGAATAATACCAGGAATGAAACCAGCCATTTGAATACCCCATGGTATTGTCAGCAACGAAGAACCTAATATCGTGTTCCATATTGAAAATCTACAATAATAATACAAAAATATATTACAAGCAACAAGAATGCTATTTACTTTTATGGTTTCATTAATTATTGAATTATACTTTGAATGAAAAAAATGAATTTTTAAGCTATCAAGTATTTATGTACATATACTAATATTTACAAGTTTAAAATCATGAGTTATTATTTCATACTTATGGCAAATTATACATATATACTTATTAAATTTAATTACTTTAAGAAATATATAATAAGCTTTTGATAAACAATTTTTCGCCTATAAATTAAATATTTAAAAATCTTTTTATTTAATTTATGTTTTATTCAAATTAATATTCATCAGTGTTCAAACGCTTTAAGTGGCTCCCTTGTCAGGTACCAGCTATGGCCATTGACCTTTCGGGTGGTCGTCTGTTGCCCAGGCAACCGACAGAGCACTAACCCCTTCTAATGTGAATATACTGTGCAGTCGTCACAACCACCCGATGATGGTCGAAACGTGAGCGACCGATATTCACATTTGTTTTATGACATCATTCGTTTCCACGTCTTAAAATCATGCATTTATGTTATTTTAATACTTCTTCTTTTATTAAATTAAAAAAGGCAACATATCAATAGGTACAATTTTTAATTTCTTTGTTCTGCATTAACGATGCGTTAGGTATACATATGCTTTTAAGACGTGAAAACGAGTGATTGTGTATTCAATTTTTAAACATTAAGTAAAAGATTGGTACGAATGGTAGTGAAATTTAATATCACAGAAACGTTTGAATATTTTTTGAGATACAATTTAAATGGAATCTTGGTGAATGGAATTTCGACTTAAATAGGTAAGTGTATTTAATATAACGATAAGATACTTAAATTTGTATAAACTTTCTATACATATAATAAATAATGATAAAACTGAAATTTATCATTTTAATTACATATTATTTCGATTCAAAGTTTATTTCCTTTGTATTCCATTAGTAAACAATCCATAAAGAATTATTTAAAATTCAAACAATATATTATTTGTACAATTAAATGAATATTCAATATTATCTCTTTTAATTTTTCTTTAGATAAAATAAGTACAAGTTGTTTTTTATATATTTATCAAAAATGAAAAATGAGGGAAACGATATATAGCTTAAAGGAAACCAACCATTAATTTATCATGTTCAAAATATATACAGGCATTTCTGATGCAAGATTTTATTTTTCTCTCGTCATCGACCTACTAAAAATATGACTACCAAGAGATAACAAAAAATTTATGAATATGATTAGATTTCTGAATACTGTATTAACAGAATTGACCTGGAACCCTTTCTTGATGATAAAATGATGGTTGAAAACAATTTATAATTAATACTATATGTAATATTATTAACAGTACATAACAGCACACAGTGTTACATTTTATACTACATTTATTAATAAAATAACAAACACATTAACAAGAACATTCTTTTGTTTGTCAATGATCATAAACTATATACAATTCTAGAAACATCTTTATGTACTATGGCATATATTTAAATGACATTATTAAATATTGATAATAAAATATTATTATTACTTACATGGTGACTAAAGAGCTTTGTTTTAGTTTGATATCCTTACATACAGGATCTGCAGCTTCCTGTTATAATAAATAAAATAAAAATAAAAATAAAAATTTGTTTGTAAAATTATTTAGCAAAAGGTTTTGTAATTTACCTTATGTTTTGGATTATTAAATATATAATTTAATGAAAATGTAAGAATTTTATTAAAAGTTATTGTTTTTGAATTAATAATTGCAACAAAATTTATGTAGTCAGTTAATAATGCTTTTATATATTTATAAATTACTTAAGCTTCATATGTATAAATACTACAATAAAATATGCAATTTTATATTATTTGTGATATTCTTACCAATTCAGTATTATGGATTTCATAACATCTGTCTTGTGTTACATTTAATGAGGAAGAAGTATTTAATACTAAAGATGTAACTAAAGTATTATCTTCAGAAAGGGGTGTTGGTCTCTTTGGTATTACAATAATATTAGAATGTAGACTACAAGTTTCTAGACTACCATACCTATAAGAAACACTTTTGATAAGCAGTTTTTATTGACAATAATATTGACAGTATTTAACAACAAAAACAAAACTAATTCATTCAACAAATGTAAGTGTTAGTTAAAGTACAATAAAATTAATACTTGAAATAGCTATTTGTAGAAGTACAGTCTAAATCACTGGTTTCAGAATCTTGAAATATAATAGGTTCGATACTAGTATGAGATCCTGATGAGAGTAAAGGTGCACTTTCAGATCCACTATCATGTTGTATGATAAAAGGTTTCCAATTATTTTTAGATTTTTGCATGTTAATTTTAATTTAAGTGCATGACATAGAAATAGAACTACTAAAATAAAAAATTTGTTAGATAAAAGAAGTATTCTATATTTATGCTTTAATTTAAGAGGATAAACAAAAATTGCTTACCTGGTACAGTGTGCGTTAATAAATTGAAGTATCAAATTTCTCAAACAGTTTTGGAAACTGAACAAATTAATGCTTATGATAAATTATGATTTAAAAATTGAATTAATAAAGATAGGATGTTTTGTATAAATCGTTATTTATATAATTTTTTAAGACAACTTAAATAAATATAATTGTAAAACATACAAAAAATTCGTTTATTTTTTACATAATTTAAAAATGTGTTTTATTTTAATGTATACTATAATTATTATATCAATAATAAAATGTATAACAATTTGTAACACCTTTGAAGTTTATACACTCTCGCGATTGAACTTCAGGAAAACTGTTATTTTAAACAACTAAACGTCTGTTTTGTAAACCCGCGTACTTATATCGGACATCCTTGACATAACAAGCTCCCTCCTCTTCATTGTTTTTCAGTAATGCTATACGTCATAATAAACAGCGAGCCGCTGCTCTTGCTTATAATTTTTATTTAAACCTTTGCTTCTACATTTTCGAGTATTCTTAGAAAACACGGTGTTGAATAAAATATAATAAATTTTATTACTTTTTTTATTTATAAATAGAGCCGACTGCTTCTTAAATTTAAACTTTTTTCTAATTTACGTTACGTATACATTTCATAATTTTTAAAAAATACGTAATTAAAATTTGAATGTATTTGAAAAGTATTAGTTTAATATACAATTTTAAATAAATTAAATTTCTTGCAAATGAGAATATTCTAGAGAAAGTTTGTATGCTGAACTTATTTGTTTAGGACTGTTGAGCGATAAGACAAATTTAATTTAGCATTTTTACTTGTTTACCTTAGATGTTTCACATTATACAAAAGCTACTACTAAAACCAATAAATCATTAATATAAACTCTTCTTATTGAGATTTATCAATGATGTATCAAATACATACATTTTATTATTGAAGTTATACTGATAATAAAAATATTAAATGTGTGCACCATTTGAAAGATTCGTCTTCAAAAGACTGATATTATTAGTCAGTAGTAAAGCGCGGGCGCAATGTTTCAAGATGGTGACCCGTGCCCTTGTGTGTCATTGGTAGACAAAGTTCAGTCTGCTAACAAGTATCGAGGACGTGTTATGAAATTCTCAAATCTGAATTTACTTTATTGTTTCAGTTAAGATACAAATAGATATCATTTGTTTCAGTTATTACTGTACGAAACGTAACACTTAGAAGATGTTAAGTCTAATAACCAGCAAAGTTATAGAAACTCAAATATACGAGGGCCAAAAGCCGGGTACATCCGGATTACGAAAAGCCGTGCGAGTTTTTATGCAAGAACATTATACAGAAAATTTCGTTCAAGCAATACTACAAGCCCTTGGAGAACAACTAGCTGGTAGTACGTTAGTTGTAGGTGGCGATGGGAGATATTACGGAAGAGAGGCAATTGAAAAAATTATCAAAATAGCTGCAGCTAATGGAGTAAGTCATTTAAGTATTACGGATTTATATTTCATTTATTTAAATTTAAACTGCCTAAAATGGATAAAATATGCTTTTTGTTGTATTTGTTATTCTAAATTAATATTATAAACCAGATTTATTCTTATATTTAAAGAATGTTTACATTGTAATAAAATATGAGTTTCACTAAACAAATTAGGTAAAAAGATTAATAATTGGCCAAAATGGGATACTATCAACTCCAGCTGTATCTACAATAATAAGAAGATATAAAACACAAGGAGGAATTGTTTTAACAGCATCTCATAATCCAGGTGGACCAGATGCTGATTTTGGTATTAAGTTTAACTGTGAAAATGGTGGCCCAGCTCCAGATAATGTCACAAATAAGATTTATGAGATTACTAAAGAGCTCAAGAGTTATAAAATTGCTCCTGATGTAATTATAAATATAGATAAAATACAAACAACTACAATTCAGGTGGATGAAAATCTATTTACGATAGATGTGATAGATTCTGTGAATGATTATTTAGAACATATGAAAAACATTTTTGACTTTTCTAGTATTAAAACATTATTGCAAGGAAGTAATAGTCATCCCCCTTTTAATGTTTTAATTAATGCAATGAATGGAGGTATATAAAAATGATATGAATATACATGTATATTTAATGCATTTATTCAATGTTATGTAATAATTTTCAGTTACTGGGCCATACATAAAACGAATATTTAGTAATGAATTAGGTGTTGATGATTCAAGTATCGTCAATGCAACTCCATTGGAAGATTTTGGTGGGCTACATCCCGATCCAAATTTAACCTATGCCAAAGATTTAGTAAATGCTATGAAAAATGGCCCCTATGACTTTGGTGCTGCTTTTGATGGGGATGGAGACAGAAATATGGTAAAATTTTTCAACCAACGTAAAAAATAGATATATATAGAAGATACACATCTATGCTTGATATTGTAGATATTGGGCAAAAAAGCTTTTTTTGTTACACCTTCTGATTCATTAGCTGTGTTAGCTGCTAATTTGAACTCAATACCATATTTCAAAAAGACAGGTGTTAAAGGATATGCTAGATCTATGCCAACAGGTGCTGCTGTAGATAGAGTAGCAATTAAAAATGGTATCAAGCTTTATGAAGTACCTACAGGCTGGAAATATTTTGGTACATATTAGTTTTGATATAAATTTGTATAATGTGTTTTCAATGTATTAAATTTAATATTATACTACTAGGTAATCTAATGGATGCTGGTCATCTGTCACTTTGTGGAGAAGAAAGTTTTGGCACTGGTTCTGATCACATTCGTGAGAAAGATGGAATATGGGCATGTCTTGCATGGCTTAGTGTAATTGCAAATCTTGGGAAATCTGTAGAAGAAATATTATTAAATCACTGGCAAACATATGGACGAAACTTTTTCACAAGGTATTATTTTGATCATATTTTATGTAATTAATGATTGATATGCTCCATTTTATAAATATATGTTCTATTTTTGTAATCTGTTTTATTATGTATAATAGATATGACTATGAAAACTGTGATTCTGAAGCAGCAAACAAAATGATGCAGTATATTGAATCGAAAATACAAAACCCCAAGTTTCTGGGTACAAAATTTACTTTTGAAGAAAAATCGTATGTTGTAAAATTAGGTGACAATTATTCTTATGTAGATCCTGTTGATGGAAGTCAAGCTAATAAACAGGTATTGTATGATTATAAATTTTACATAATGTAACAATATATTGTAATAATGCAGATTTTTATGCAATTTTATGACAGGGATTAAGAATTCTGTTTCAAGATGGTTCCCGTATTATTTACCGTATATCTGGTACAGGAAGTTCTGGAGCTACTATTCGTGTATATATTGATAGCTATGAAGATGATCCAGCATCTTTAAATAAAGATGCTCAAGAAGTTCTTAAACCACTGGTTACTATTGCGTTAGAAATAAGTAAATTACGTGAATTTACTGGTCGCGATGCACCAACCGTAATTACATAATACATGGGTTCCTTGCCATTAATTGTTACTTTATTAAAAATATTTAAAAAGTGAAAAAATAGGACAAGAAAATACAAAAAGGAAAAATGGAATTTGTGAGGCATTATAGACAGCTGAAGTATGAAAAATGTCAAATTTTAATACAATTTTATGTACACCTTGAATGACGTTATTAGTTACAATTATTACATAAATACATACAATGTGAGAAACACAAGTTCGATAAAATTTTTATTAAAATTACATGCATATATTAAATGTCAGGTATTTAACATAGTATTTAATACTATAAAAGTGGAAAGTAGAGTGTTTCATACTTTTTTACATGGAATAAGAAGTTTTTTATTTATTATAATAGTGTTAACTCTGATATGGTTGTCATACTTAAAAAAAAAGTTTTACCAGAACAAAAAATAATACAGAAATTGTTTTAAAGATTTATGCTTAATGTTAAGACATTTTCATGCAAAATTTGATAACAAATCTAAGATCACGTGCATCTCTATATGTGGAACTGTTGTTTGCCAAAGGTGTTCAAGCATGCATAAAGACGAAAATAGTTTAACCCTTCGGTGTTTGTATAATCATTTAAAATATTGATTTTCAAAGTAAATAATTTTTTTCACATATGTCAAAAGATATTAAATAATTTTTTATATAGCTGAGCTTTTATGCATGAAATCGAAAAATTACATATATTTATCGAAGGGTTAACGAGAAAAAGTATAATTTCAATTATAATTGAAAGTGGTACATCATATTATTGATCTTTAACTATGTTTCAACGTGTTTTATAATTTATTTATTTTTTTATTAAGGTAACAGTTTCTCATTTTAACGAGATAGAAGTTTGCTATAAATTTCAGAATATTATTTAAAATTACAAAATGGTTGAAATTATTTCGATCTTATACGTGCAAACAGAAGTATAAAGCATATCAAAATTTAAGCGAAATACTTTATTTAAAGATAACCGTATTCAACATAAGTTGCTAATGAAATTTGTAAATAATTATAAAACATTTATTTTTATAATCAGAATAGGAAATTTATTATCTTAAAAATAAGTTGATTCATTAGAAATTTATATTTTGAAGTACTTTTGATATAAAGAAAAAATTGCAAGACAAATTAAGTACATTAATACATACTTGATTTTATAGATGGTAATTTCATTCAATTGAAAAATGTTAGTAGTTTTTATGTTATTGCTGTATATTATTACTAGCTATTCTTTGTATTGATAATAATTTCAGATATCATATAACATAATCATTTAGTTTCATTTTTTACTTCTTTATATAGTATAAACAAAGTAACAATTATATTCATATTTTTGTTTTATTTGTTAATTATAAAAAAATACAAATTGATAAATTAAACAAAAAAGGCAAAAATGCGTGTAGAAAGTGATGTTTCAAATTTCCAAAAATCATGAGAGAAATATTTTTCCGCATCGTGACTGACGAAATTTGAAGTTATATCATGCATATATACATTGAAAAGTTTTACTAATAAGATATTCGGTAAGTTCTGTGTACATACATAATTTGAATGCTAGCATATTGATATATAATTTTTAATTTTATCAAATTCGAATGGATATACATTGAATAATTTTTATAAAAATTGTTTCATTTAATAATTTTATTAAGATAAATCAAATGATTTAATGATGATAAATATTAAATTTATCGTATATCCGAATATCTTGTTAAATTAATTGATAGAATAGGATACACTTAAAAATTTGTAAAAATAAAAACAATAAAAAGAATATGAAAATATAAGTGATAACAACGAAAAAAAGGAAAAAAAATTGGTATGTGTAACAAAATTTATAATTGGTGTTATCAATCACAAAGTTATTACGAATATTATGAGTTAAAAATGTCAATCTTTTTTTGTATGTATTATTTTGATTAATGTAACATTTTTAAGCAATTTATTGCATTCAGGGTGAAAACAAAAGTTTCTATAGAAATCTAATTTTGAAGATACCATACATTCAGGAAAAGATGCACCATTCATTTCAATTATGTATATTCTCAATTGCATATAAAGTTTTAACTAATGGCAGTATGCAGCAGTAGGAACTTGTGGGAATAGAATGTATTTTGTAAAATGATATTATGATATTGTATTGGTGTGTTGGTGAACATTTTGAATACATTGTAATTGGATTACATTTGAAAGAATTTCAAGACAAAATTTGTAAATAGTTGAAGAAAGGGAGGATACTTGGGGACCTGAGTCGATGCAACACCCATTTACTTTCATAGTTACATCACTAAAAGATATCAATTTAGAGGTGATCCATTTATTCTTAAAATCTTAATATTTTACTATGAACTATATATATAAAGTATATATGCATAATAAATGTAGAAATGGGTTGTTAGTGGTAAACTTTAAATAAATAAAACAAGCATTAAAACAAATAAGCAGCAACCACTTTAAAGAAGAATCGGGATATATTTTATGAATAAATGAATTTGTCGAGTGAGTGGGTTACCTTTTAAATAAACTTTTTGTGACGTAACATGAATATGAATGCGGTAATGTGTCATAGAGACCAGCAATGACTGCCGATTTTAATGTAAAGCTATTAACATATAACACGTGTATCATATTAAATATTAATTATTCCTTGTAGGTATATGAATGAGTGGTTCTCCATAAATACGTGATCTTAGATTTCATACTTTAGAGAATAAAAATTATAAACTACCCTATTTCAATATTTTATAGGTTTTACTTAAGTAGTAAATCGTTTTTATTAAAAAAAAATCATACAATTAACATTTGTGTTTCTAAATAAAATGTATTCATCTATGTTGAAACGATGGAATGAACCATATCAGAGGCATATTATAAAATAGAATGTTTCATTTAAAAAACAATAAATAATTTCTCTGAATTTTGTACAATAAAATATATGCGTCATACATCGTTTAAATGAAATCTAGTAACATACTGAACAAAGAACGTTTAAATTTGATTACTTCAATAAAATAAAAATGTATTTGTTATCAAATACCTTAAAAATTTTATAGTTTGAACGTTGTGAAACGAATCAGAATAATTTCTAATAAATTAGTTCTCACCGAAACAGTATTTTATTGTTATATAATATTATTTTTTCTACATATTTCATTTCCGGTTTTTTTTAATATCTGATTCAAAATGGAGAATTTCTTTCATATCATGGAAGACGAAAACATTAATAAAGAATATTCTAGCTTTTGTTCTTCTTGTAACTCAGTTTTGCAGTCTATATGTAGCGTTGGGATACCATCATTTTTTGAATTAAATGATGAAAATAGTGTAAAAATACAAATCGGAAAAAATATGAATATTGCACAAAATACCGGCACAATATATGAAAATGTAAATGAATACACATCAAGTAATCATATCAAAGAAAAAGCTTTTGTTAAAGATATTAACAATTCTACTATTAATTCATTAATAACAATACAATCTGATACACATAAAATGCAAAAAATGATAAAAGAAAATAATGACAAAATCGATTATTACACAACTAAAAAATTAAAACATATTGAAGCATTACACAAAGTATCTACAAATTCGTCTAAAATTATCTCCATTAAACGTTTAAATTCTAAAGATAGTTTAAGGGATAATATAAATTTTAAGAAAACAGCACAAATTGATCAAGATCTTAAAGAAAATAAACTTTATCTTACATTATCTGATGTTAAAAATAAAACATCTATATTAATGGAACCTAATTTGAATAACATACTAAATTATGAAATATTGGAAACAAAAATACTAAATACTACAAAAGGGAAGGCATTAATAAAATCTCAAAATAAAAATAATTGTATTGCAAAAGATATTCTAAATCAACGAAAAAAAATATTAGAAACTATTAAGTCAATATTGCATCTATGGTAAGTATATAAAGTATTCAAATCTTGCTTTTAAGTTTTATTAAATTCACTTTTTTCTAGCAATTGTATGGATATTATGCGTGAAATGATACTTCAAGAAGCTCATAAACAGCCATAACAAATTTTTAAAAACAAGGGTATTCAAACAAATCAAAATTTTTCTATAAACATTAATGCAATAATTTATTAAACACATAATTATTTTTAATGTATGACAATTTTAATATTGTCAAAGATTAAAGATATAATACATATAAGAAATCTTAATTTTAACATTTTTATTTAATTTATGCCATATCAAAATCATCTCTCTGTAACAAAAATGTACAATGTTAATAATCGTAAAGGATCTAAATAAATAAAAATATTACATAATTTGCTTCTACTACTTACAGCATCATTATATTCTAATACATGTTTTTTAATAGCAGATGTATCTACCCATGTAACAAAATCTTCTAAATTTCTGTAAGATGACATTTATACAAAAATATTATGTAAATATTAATTGTTTTTTACTGTTACTATTGTTTTAAAATACTTGTTTTTACCTTGTTACCAGAAATGCTGAATCTTTTATAATTTCTGCACCAACTCTAACATGACCCTGCTCTATTAATTGTATTGCCATTTTTAAGTTTTGACTCATTTTATTTCGTACCATAATAACTGGTAATCGTCTTCTGCAAAATGAACTTGCACTTATTTTTTGTGTTAATGACAAATCACATTTTGTGGATATAAGTCCCATTATATATAATTTTTCCAACAATAGTGCACTCTGTTCTATTCGGAATGGATGATCTGCATCAACATCTTTAATTTTTTTTCCTAGTTCACGAATTTCTCGTGCTAATTTATTGTATCTAAAATAATAAAAATTTCTAAATTAAATATATTTCTTTATGAGCTTTACATTTAATAACAATTAGACTTACTTTGTATAATCTTCCCTTTTTTGTATTCGATATCGTTTTAAAATTTTTATTTCATGTAAATTATTATCTGCTTCCCATGATATAAAATCAACTTTCTTTAATAATTTTTGTTCGTGATATTTTAATTTTCGTACCATAATTGCTAGTGCATGTATTTCTTATTCTCACAAATAAAACAGTATTTTGTTTTTAGCATAACATGAGGTTAAGTTTTCATTTATCTACATAAATAGTATTAAAAGCAATAAAATTGTTGTGATTTATAACTAATTTGAGAGGATACAAATTATTTTTTTAATATTAATATAAGAGATAATTAATAATTAATAAACATAAAAATATTAAAAGTTTCTTTTACTTTTAATCTATAGTAGCACTGTATTTAAAAATTTTAACCTACTTTGTACGATTAGATAACCATAAAAAATTTATTGCAGATATTTTTTTTATTTAATCATTAAATAAGTTGGATAAAACTTTGAAATATTGTGTATTTTAAAATAAGTAATTTAAACGATAAAGTATTAAAATTGATAATTATTCAGTTTGAAATGGATAAAAAGAATCATGAAGTAAAACCAGGTGATGGTTTACGTTCTTTAAGAAGTACAATGTTATTTCGTGCAGTTAATTATGAGTTATATGTTAAACCGGTAAGATTTTAAATAGTTAATAATACACGAATTTAAATATGCATGTAAATATGCATGAATGCTTCCAAACCCACTTTTTAGAGAAAGTTGAGAAAACTTGAAATATATTAAGAATATATGTTTGGATTTGTTTTCCAGAATAAAATGATAATGATTTTTGGAGTTGTTGCAATGTTTGGTTGTATAGGATATATTACTTACATGCGACATAATACTGATAATACAGAACATTATTCTACAGTTGCAGCTGACGGAACAGTTGATTTAAAAAAAAAAACATCAAAATGGACAATGTAGTCTAAAATATTTTATGTAAATTAATAAAAATCACATTTAACAATGAAATATATAATTATTATTTATGATGTTATTTATGTACATTACATTTTATTTCACAATTACTAATTTATTTAATATGTGCATTATGCCCCAATAACATGTAAATAATATAATCAATAAAATCTACTAAAGTAAAAATATTTTACCTTAATATTTATCTAAAATAGAATTTTTAATTTCTATTGCAATACTTAAAATAATTAATTTGTCTAAATGTACATTAAAATTAGAGTAATATTCTTTCACCTGTACTATTATTTTTACAAAATTACACATTGTCTTATAAAATATAAGTGGCATTCTGTGTTACATTTATTTCATATAAATACATAAAAAATTAACTTCTGTCACTGCATATTGAAGGTATTAACTTTGGCAGTATGTACAAAGTTGCTTGAAATTCGGAAGAATTGTTACAAAAATTTTATAGTTCTAGTTTGGTCCAACTGTTTGAACAAGTTTAATTCGCATAACAAGATTACTAAAAATATATATGTATATAGATATTTTGTAAATATTATAAATATATATATATATGTATGGTTTCTCTTCCATGTGATATATAAATTTTTAAAGCATTAGCAATATATAGATACTTTACAGAAACTGAGTATGTATGAAATTTAAAAAAAATAGTAAAACCGAAGTATCTGATTGTATTTTTTATATGTAACAATTAGAAATGATATGTAATGTATTATTACATGCAAATTATATTTTATATCATTTTTAATTAAAATATAAAGCTATTTTTAATATAAATACAATGATATAATAATTGTATAGATTTTAATAACAGAATATGTTAATATACAAAACTAATTTCGATTTTCAATAGATAGAATGTTTCAAAATATAGTACTTCTTTTTGTATACCACACAATTGATTATTTATTTAAAGTATAATAATAAACGGCTAACCACTTGTATGAAATTTTAATAATTTTAGAGTTTAATTTCCATGTATAAATCGCTTATTATTAAAACAATTAAAGTCCTACAGTTATTTTGTAGTAAATAAAGTTTTTTCAGTCACTGATATCATTAATAATAAATTACTTTTATACATATTAATTTATTTTTAACGATGTCATATTGAATATAAGTTATTTTATAAAAATAATTATGTAACTATCTTATATATTGATTGTGTATGAAAGATACTTGTTGGTAGAAAAACTGTATAAAAAAATATTTCTTTGATAATAGAGAAAGATAACTCTGCTTTTATCTATAACAAAAATGATTACATACAATAAAAGTGGTTTTAAAATTTGGTCTTGTTCAATAAGAATATAAGTTATGAGATACATATACAATATGGAAATTAATTACAAGATCATTATGATCATTTGAAATTTCAGTTTGTTATGTTATATACATGATTTATAATCATTCAGAAAGGCATTAAAAATTATTAAATTGTTGTACATGAAATGACAGATTCTTGGTACAATTAATTGAAACCAACAAATTTAATATGTATCTGTCAATAAATTTTGTGGTATTGTATTTAAAATAGTAAGTATAGGTTCTGTTCTATCATATATAAAACGAAATTTTCATTTTGAATAGTCATTTCAAATATAATGAACTAATATTTTTTATGTAATTCAAAGATTAATGTTTCAAAATAAAACTTATTAACAATATTGAGCATTAGTGTTTATACATTTAACTTTCTATTTCGAAATTGATAAATGTATAAAACAATCGTTCGTATTAAAATGAATTTTAATTGTAAATGTTTTTTACTACTCTATAAACTATCAAACTTGATAAAAACTATTTTAATAATAAGCGAATATACTAATATATGCATTAAAATTTGGCAATTCATAATACTTTGTTAATGCTTTGTACTTTTGTCAACGATTTGTAATATAATGGATTAATTTTTGTATGAAATAGAATTTGCAATTAATTTATGAAGTTCTTAATAGTAAAGTTTTATAGAATTCAAAATCTATGTAAATAAGGTTTGATTGAATAAACATCGTGTTAAATCAGATTAAAGAATAGAATTACAACAAAACCATAACAAAAGGTGCTTCTATAGAAAAGTTCTGCAACTTCATATAATTTCAATGCATATAAAATATTGCCATGCTTTAACAATAATGAAGTTTTAATAACAATTTATACTTATTAAGATACGACATCTGATCCAAACATGTACCTCAACATGTACAATCTTGCTTATTTTCTGGATACATCAAAACGGTTTCGTAAATTGCACTAGCCACATAATCTACATTACATTCATTAAGTCCACATATATTTATCCTACCGCTTCGTAACATGTAGATATGGTAATTATTTATTAAACAATTAACTTGTTTTTCTGAAATAATATTTATTTTGTTTCATAAGATCATTATTATAAAAAAGGTATAATTTTCTTAAATACTTACCAGTAAGACCAGTATAAGAGAACATTCCTATTTGTTTGGTGATATGTTCCCAAGAACCTGGTGTTCCTTTTTGTATTAATTTTTTATATAAACTGACTCGCATTTCTTTTATTCTAGATGACATTGTAGTAATATGACTTTTCCTAAAATATTTTAATATTTCAATTTAAGAATTTGGAACATTATAATTGTATTATCATTTTAATTAATATATTTTATTAAATAAAAGTATTTAATTTTTATCATTTATACTAAACCATTCTTTAAAGAGATCTTGATTATGTAGAACAGTTGCAACTATTCTTGCACCATGATTAGGTGGATTGCTATACATTCCTCTAACAATCAAAGTAAGTTGAGATTTAACTTGGACTAACTCTTGTGTATTAGACATAACAACCACTAAGTTTCCAACTCTTTCATTATACAATCCAAAATTCTTAGCAAAACTTTGTACACATATAAATTCTATTCCACGTTCAGTAAACATTCTTACTGAATAAGCATCTTTATCCAAATCACCACTTGCAAATCCCTAAGGAAATATATATTTTATATCATTCTTAAAATTATGGTTCTTAAATTATACATACTTGATATGCACAATCAAAAAGTGGGAAAAGACGTTTTTCTTCTACTACATCTGCTATTTTAACCCACTGTTCAGGTGTGGGATCACATCCTGTAGGATTATGAGCACATGCATGGAAAATAATTACAGCATTTTCTGGAGCATCTCTAAGATCTTTTAGCATTCCATCTATGTCAACACTACAAGTTTTTGAATTCCAATATGTATATTCACAGGCTTTCTTAAATCCTCCATTTATGAATACAAGTTTATGGTTCTCTGTTAATACATGGTATATTATATATTATATATAAAATGAGTGACTCTTTACTGTTTGAAATTATTTAACACTTACCCCAAGTAGGTTTGCTATAATAAAAGGTATCATAGTGTAAAATACGACTTAAAAATTCAGCAGCAACACGCAATGCTCCAGTACCAGATAAAGTTTGAATTCCAAAGGCACGACCTTGTGCAATGATAGGACAATCTTCGCCTAGTAACAATTTTGTTGCAGCTTGACTAAAAGCATCTAATCCCAAGACAGGAAGATATTCATGATTTTGCAACTCATCTGCAGCTAATGATTTTTCTACTTTTCGAACAACTGGTAACACCCATGGCTTTCCTTCACTTGTACGATAAGCTATAAATAATTTAAATTCATATTAATTTTTAGAAATATTCTTTGTAATACATTTATTTTATATTAAATTTATATTTTATCATTTACTAATTTTAATGTCAATACTTAAATAATGGCTAAATTAATATACTAATAATATAATCACATTTATGATATACGTTATATAATCATAAGGTATGTTTTGTTCAAGAGCAGATTCATTAGGAATGTGACTCATAGGGCATAAAAAGTTTCAGTTAAATATTAATTTAACTTTGTTTTTGAAAACTTAAGATTAGCTTTTTAACTATTTAAAAGAATGTATTATATTTATTTATTCGTAACAATCTTAAACATTTAATTAAAAATATATAACATACCTCCTATAGATAAATTCACTTTTTTTTCGTAAGTATCTTCTATAAAGGTTTTATGAAGTGCAAAAACTTCTATTGGTGGTCCCAATTTAAGTCCACTGAATCTTGTAGTCATTTTTAGAACACTAAAATATTGGAAAGTCAATTATCTGTTTAACGATTATAAAATAAGAGTAAATCTGATTACATCACATTATATCAAATAAATACATTTACAAACCTTCTGCAATCGGTGTAGTCACGTTTTTGATTTTTAATTTTAAGTGTTAAAGATAAGAAGACCTTCCGATTCGCATATTCAAGCTTAACTGATGTCATGAAAAACAAGATACAGACATCTACGTGAACTTTTGCCGTTAATGAATTTAAATTGACTTCATAGGAGTATATGACGAATATGACGTTAATATATATAATTTTAACTACAATTATATTCTACTTGAAAACTTTATTTTTATAATATTAAGTGGATATTAAAATCTATGGATAAATTATTATATAGTCATTATTGTAACATGTATATATACGTTATATACATTATAATGTATTAAATGAAATATAATGTTTTCGGATTTGAGATTTAAAATATATAGACAAATTTTAAAAATAAAATTCTATATTTCATATTATATGAGGAAAAGTATAGATTTTTAATATACTAACAAGCAAGAATTTTATGTTGTATACAATAATTAAAAAAATATATTTTTCTTACAGCTGTTTCAGATGAGTAAAACTTTTGGAATTTCTGTTTTATCGATTGATCATTTTTATATGCTTTATTATAGAGGTCGCCATGTTTAAGTAAATAGAGAACAGGTACGCGCACTTATATAGTCCGATCAAAGCATAGAATTCCAAGCCAGTTCAGTTTAAAGTTGAGCAGTGAGGTAGTTGTATCGTGTTTCCTTCTGTGTGCCAAATTTTTTGCTGTTGTATTTTACGCATTCATGGCTGTGTACCCTTTGGTTATTGCACGAAAAATCATGTCAGAGTAAGTACGTGATAAAAATATTAAATTTTTTTTGATTTATTCTATTGAATAAAAATGTACATTCTAAAGAGATGCTGTATGTTATGACTCGCTGTAATGTTCTCTTAAAGTATTCTCGATATTGAATGTATTTCAATCATTCAAAGCACTTCATTATTCGATTCGCTTATAAATCTTGGTTATTTTACTTACTATTATAAAAAATGTTAATGTGTTGCATAAAAATAATGAGAAATTTCAAACACTTAATATAGTTGATACAAGTAGAGGTAAATTTTCTTTTCATTGTCATATAACTGTATTTCTCCAGATGCAGTAACAATCTGACTTTGTTAACACTGAAAAAATGATTACTTTGTTTTAAAACTGTTCCAAAGTGTTTTAAATAATAATTGAAATAGTTACAGCTTCTAGTATTTATCAAAATATTTAATTCGTTCTCTTTGTTAAATTAGGTAAAGTTAGGTAAATCTTAAATTATGATAAAATGTGATAGAAGATTTTAAATGAAAAATGCTTAGAAACTACAATTTTAGACTATTACCAGTTTGCATTTTTGGCATCGTAGTTTATTAAATACGCATTTCATATTAAGTTATCTTTAAATTTTTAATTTTCATTATTTTTAAAGTATTATTTTTTTAAATTATACAGTATAAATGAAATTTGTGCATTCATCGCTAGATGGCTTTGCAATATTTCTTATTCTCCCAAGATTTTGTCCAGTCATTGATTTTCAAATATAGATCATTTGTTTATTTATGGTAAAGTGTTATTATCAATAGAGTTGTATAAGATATACATATGTTATAATTTATTTTCTCATAAAAGAAATGGTTTCATTATCTGTATAATAATAAACCTCTTACATAATACATGTGTAACATACGAAGCACAAATTTGATTCTCCGAGGAAGACGTACGGTTCAAAGAAATGTCATATGATTATATTCAATACACAAATTGCACAAAAATATTTATAATTGAAGTTGCGAATAATTTTGGTATAATCGATAAATTTATTTGGCACCGAACTTTTATGTAAATTTTTTTTTCATTTAAATATTATTTAATTACTACTTTACTATTGATTACTACTTTTTTGTACTTTGTTTATGAATTATACCGTTTAATTTCTACTAAATACTACATGTATTGTTGTATTTTCGTCTTAAGTGTGTCTTTGAATTATTTGGCCTACATATCTTATTGTAATATCAAAAATAAACGTTCTGCTGGAAAATGGTGCGGGTCTTGATGACAGGGAATAGGAAAGGAAAGGAACATTTCGTCCGTATAGCTTGAGTCGAGAAGGATATTGTTCATTTTACATTGGTGATGATTGCTCCATTGTTTGGTATACTTTATAAGAAAAGAATAAATACTTTTAATTAATTAAATATAGGTAAAAAATGTTCTTAAACTGCATTATAGATATTTCAAAATCATAATAATATTTAAATAAGTGAATTGTTTTATATAGATAAATTAAATACATGTATACTGTGTTATTAATTGATGTACACAAGAAAAATAATTTAGTTTAATTTTTGTTCTATAAGATTTTTCACAAATGGATATAAATTCCAAAATATGTATTCATAAGAAGAATTTCTTGTTAAAAAAAAAAATACTTAAAATTTATATAGGTCTTTTCAGTAAAATAATTCATTTTCATATTATTATTTTATTTTCTGTGCAACCCATGCGTTATAATTAATTTCATAATTAATAATCCAAAGACAATTGAAATCAAGGCAACAATGTTTTTGTATTTTCGTTACTAAGGCAACTGTCATAAAATACAAGTTACTAAACTTCCTCTTGATCTGTTGATCCTCTTGATCATCGAATTTGTTTCAATTGGATGGATTTTTGAAGAATAATGTCGTGCATTATAATTATTGAAAATAAACAATATGGAAGAATTTATATAACGATATCGTTAACTGAAATTGGTTCCCGCTTATTATTTTAGTTAGATCTTATTTAATCTACTTCAGTATTTTAAATAATTCAATTCCTCTGCCCTGTGTCGATCTTTTTGTAACTAATTGCGTCAATGATAGCGGAGGAATTTTGTGAAATTTGTTAGGTCTGGCATGAACGGAAGACTGCGATAGAACGTATTAAGAGATATTTCGACGGTTAGATTGTAACTAAAGCTGTGCTATTGTCCAAAAATGTTTGAATACTTACATGTTTGAAAATATCATTGCAAAATGCTACTATATTAGTTTTCTTTTTTATTGGTTTATTATGTTATTTTGTAAACACTATAAGTGGTGTTGTTAAATAATATAAGTACCGTTTAGTAACAAATAATGTGAAACGTCTAAATGCCGGAACATGTATGTTGAACATTAGATGTTTTTTTCAGTTACGTTGATCTGTTCATGAATACAATTTATTGTTCCGTATCTCTATGCCAACACGAAGTTTGGTTAATTTCATTGAAGCACACAGTTACTCACAAAATTGAGCATACACTTATGTTGGTAATGAAAATTGGTCAGAAAATGAATTAAAACATTCATATTTGAGGATAAGAACGCAATGTATATTTATTTGTACAGTTTCATAGATAATTAATAAAAAAAGAAACGAAATAACATTAAATATTTGTTTATCCTTAACTGCAAATATAAAATGATTAGAGTTTTACTGTCACAAAATTGAGCACATATTTATATCTAAGCACTATAATGTATAAATGAATTATATTAATGTTTTGTTGCATAGGCTTTATCTTCAATGACAGCCTGTAACTGTCGTGACATTTAACATAAAATATAATAAATGAATTATGTAAGAAATATAAAAATATCTAAAATACAGATATTTTATGCACATTTATATTTTCTATCCGAGATTAATATTTAAACATTTCAAAAATGATTAATATCTAAACATTTCAAAAATGATTAATATTTAAACATTTCAAAAATGATTAATATTTTTTGTGTATTTTATGCAAAGTATTATATAAAGGATCAAGCTTTGGCTTACAGGATAATTTTTTTTAGTGGATCATTAATTTATTTATTTATGGCTCTTGGTTGTAACAGTGTTGTAACAGTGTTTACGATTGAATTAATTTGATAAATGAGTATAGTAAAATGAGTTTTTATTAAACTTATTAATATATTTAAGTTTAATTAAGATTCCGTTTGTTTTGTTCAGGTTTTGACAAATATTCCATAATTTTAATCTACGAAAATAACAACTGAAATGAGACATATTTCCATACAAGAAAAAATTCTATTTTTGAAAATAAATTAAAAATTACGCAAAAATTAATTACTAATTACATAATTACTAGCAGAAAATTATTTTGTGCAAAATTTATAAGAAAAATTCGTGGATCGAAAAGATGCAAAAGAATTTAGAAAATTGTTTTCATAAGAATTAAAAATTTAATTGAATATCAAAGGATTAAATAATTTGCCAGAGGAATTTTAATGCAATATGGTTTCTTAATAAAGAAAATGTTATACGATAGAAATCGTTCTTTCCCTTAGTAAAGATGGAATAGAAAGCTCAAGGTTGATTTCATTTTCTTTTTCTTTCTACTTTTGTTTCCATTAGATTCGAAATAGTTGTGTTTTTATTATAGCGTGTTTGTTATATTGTGCTATAACCAGTAGCAGTCTACACCAGTTTAATGAATAGAAATGAAGACTATTGAAAGCTATAGAAGGTCGTAAATTATTCCTTTGAGGACCAGCCTCCTTGCCAATAAAGCTTTATCTCTGCCATATTTGTTTGAATCACAAAGGATAAGATGTAGGCTACATTAAGTAGTAATTATTTGCAGCATAGTTGTACAGATAATACCGTGTAAAGGATAAAGTAATTGACATATCTTATCTAAAAGTTAATTTAGTTATCTATCTTATTATCTTCTTTCTGATAAATATGAGAAGATATTTTTGTCATAGAAAAAAAATGCTTGAAATACTAGCTGTACGGTATTATTCAAATATTACAATATTTTGTCCCCCTTGATAGCACAAAATTGTGGAATTGGTTTTACATGAATAAAGAATGGCAAGGTGTGAAACAGTATGAGCAGTTAACGAGTGCATGTGACGATATGGCGGTATGGTGGCATGAGAGTCGAATGTATTGTAGTTTCTAGGCTAATTGTATAAAATAAATGCAAGTACCAATAAGAAAATAGGACAAAAGTAACTAGAGTGTGAGACATCTTAAGGTGAACTGAGAGAACTAAGTGTGACTGTAACGTTCAAAATACGTATGTATCTTCAGTATTCAGTATGAATAACTGAGAGAACGAGAGTGGATGTGTCTAGAGAGAGTGAACCGAAAAGAAAGAAAGGAATAGTGTGTGAAACGAGTAAGCGTTTTCTGTTACGTTTTGTGTTGATCTGTGTTTCTCAAATATATACTCTATTATTTTGTCTTTTAAAAACCACGATTCATGCACAGAAACTTTTACTTCAAACATCTCTTTCCTTTAACAAACAATTCTTAGGTTCTTCGAGATGGTCAAATTGAAGAATTTACTCTGTATGTGTCACAATTATTGTCCTTGCTTTTGAATATTAATCTTCCGTGAGTCACAAACAATTCCACTTCTTTGTTCCATTCAATCCTTTGTTTTTCGCATCCTTCCCGAATAATATTGCAGTTCTCTGTACCTGAAAAATATTACCGACTATCTTTAAGCGTAATCGCAACGGCAGAGGCGATTTTCTCGTTCCTTGATAAAAGGGAAAGAAGAAAAGGTTCAAGGACATACATGAAAAATTCTAGGAAACATGAAAGATGATAGGGTAGGCAGATAAAACTTTATTGTTTTCCTTTGAATTACAAGAGCCTGGCTTCCTTGGCATAATGGCAATTATTTCATTACATTCCATAAAGCGACATTAAATTAGAACTAATTCTATACTTATTACTGAATTATCCACAAACATACAATCCGACATTAACAAATACAAGATAAACTATGTATTATAAAAGAAAAATTTATACTAAAATAGGAAAAGTGAAAACAGTAGAATTTAAATAACTGTATGTAGTAGCATTCCGGTTAGTTGGTACCCGATTATCCAGAATGCTCGATTAACCGGCGCGTTTACCTAATCGTCGAGAATCGTATTGTTATGTATTTTACACGAACAATAATAATAATAATAATAATGTTATTAACTAATATCTCTGTATCGTTTGTATACCAAAGGGTTTCTTTATCCATTAAAAAGCGTTATTATTTCACATACAAAAGAAAGTGATAGCTGCATACTTTATGAAAATTGTTTAAAAAATTGTCATGCTGTATACTCAACCTCTCTTTTGCTATACTGCATCGATATTCATAGTTGATAATTAAATAATGGAAATATAGTATATCATTAAAAGCTGCTTTTCAAATTGTGCTGTTTTTATCGTTTTATATGTGATCAGGTATAGTCGAATCATCCGGCATGTTTGATTATCGAAATCCTACTTATATCTTAAAGATGAAACATCAGAGTAGGTAGCCGCAGTGTATGCAGTTCTGTTTTGCGAATATTCCTCGTTTGCTTTTAAGATTTTTTTCCCCATTCTTTCAAAGGATACAACCTTATCATTATTTAAGCTTGTTGGGCGATAGCTGTGATTGCTTTATAAGCGGTTTATGATTAAAAGCGCAGATGATTAGTAGGGCTTAAAATTGGAATTAAGATTAGGTTGGGTTTTGATTTACAAGGGTATAGTCAGTGTGGGCAGAAAAACCAGCTAGATTTCAAATCGAAGGAGTGGGGATAGATAGCGTGACGCGACAGCCCTCGTTGCCTTGTACCGTGCAACGGAATGGGGGACATAACGGGTGTACATTATAATTCTAAACTATTAATGCGACGCAGTGTTGCAGCTAACTTTGCTTTATGACACCTGTTATGAGTGGGGGATATAATGGGTGTACATCATAATTCTGAACTATGAACACGATGCGACGCAGAGCTGCAGTTGGCTTTGCTTTATGACACCCGTTATGTCCTTCACTTATAACGGGTGCACTTTATAATTTTGAACTATTAACATGACGCAGTACTGTAGAACGTCGTTCTCTACACAAGTACATTGGAATGAAATATGTGACGATAAAATTATAATTTTCTTGAGAATATTAAGTGTGCAAATTAATCCGGTGCCTTTGCATTTAACGCTTTGTAACTTCCATTCAAATTAAAATACCTTTCCTGCCCTATGGTGATTTGAAAGTAACAGCATTATACTCTAAGAAACATTAAAACAATCATGACAACTCAGTATAATTTCACCTAATAATAGTAAACAATTTGGCGTTCGACAAGGAGCATTTGAAGCACTGTATTCTTTTTGCTTTTGAACCGAAGAAAAATGCTTCTGAAGCTAAAGAAATGGTTTGTTTCGCTTTTGGCAATGATGCTGTAACGTATAAAAGGTGCAGAAAGTGGTTTCAAAGATTTCAAAATGTAGATTTTAATCTATTGGACAAGCCACGTCCAGGACAGGCAAGAAAGCTTAAAAAACTTTTGAAAAACGTTCGAAAAAGCTAAAGAAGGGCTTGCGTTGCAATCGAGTGTTACCGTCCAATGCTTATCGCTAGGTTTACTTCAGTTAGGACAAATTCAAAAGTTAGGAAGCTGAGTTCCGCACGAAAAAGGCACCGAATTAATTTGCACACCTAATATATTACGCATACTTTAACTTTTACAATTCACTATTTAATAATTAATAATACGATTGGGTATGATATATAAAGAGACGATATTCGCGAAAGCCACCATAGTGGCCTGTCGTAGTCCCGATATGTCCGCCACTCCGCTTATCCACCAATGCTTATCGCTAGATTTACTTCAGTTAGGACAAATTCAAAAGTTAGGAAGCTGAGTTCCGCACGAAAAAGGCACCGAATTAATTTGCACACCTAATATATTACGCATACTTTAACTTTTACAATTCACTATTTAATAATTAATAATACGATTGGGTATGATATACGGGGTGTTCGGACAGCCCTGGGCTTAAATTGAAAGAGTAACTCCCTGAGACATTCTAAGACGGAAATCAAGAGTAACGATTTTGCGTTTGAGGCTTTGTTTACGAGTTATAACTAGTTAAAGATATCGTTTAATCGGGACCGTTCGACGCTTGAG